>CM040242.1:149994088-150392582 GCA_022545495.1 Chrysanthemum lavandulifolium
AAGAACTCCATATGTACCTCCATCCGAAGATGATTTAAAGAAATTGTTTGATCCTATGTTTGATGAACTTTATGAGCCAAGTACTAATGAGGTGTCGATTCCTACAACAGAGGTCGCTCATATTCCCGTGATTGAAGTCAATCCTTGGATCTCAATATCATTAAGTCAAGAAGCTGCCGATCCTTCGATCTCATCAACAAATCATCATTCTTCAAATGTACATCATGGAACCATTTCGCATCAATGATGAAGTTAATCCCTTTGCTACTCCTCGAAGATGCTCCATTTGAAAACATATTTGCTCTCGAATCTTCATCGAACCATCTTCTTCAGGAGACATCGACTGCTACTTGGGTCCCTCAACAACTACCACATGAACACCTCAAGAAATGGACTCACGATCATCCATTAGACAACATCATTGAAATCCTCTCGTCCAAGATCCACACGGAAACAACTTGCAACCGATGCCTTATGGTGCTTCTTCAACTCGTACTCTAAGATCGAACCTAAAGATGTTAAAATAGCTATGAATGAAGATAGCCGGTTCAATGCCATGCAAGATGAAATTCATGAGTTTGATCGACTTGATGTATGGGAGTTAGTACCGCTCGCATCGCGCTATGATTATTGCTCTTGAATGGATCTTCAAAGTGAAACTTGATGAGCATGGTGATGTGTTGAAGAACAAGGCTCGATTAGTTGCTAAAGGATACCGTCAAGAGGAGGGTATTGACTTTGAAGAATCTTTTGCTCCAGCTTGTTCGAATCGAGGCAATCGTAATCTTTTGGCTAATGTTGCTAGTAAAACATGGTAGTCTATCGATGGATGTGAAGACGGCATTTCGAACAGAGATCTTAAAGAAGTCGTCACGCCACCAACTTTGAAGGATTTGTGAATCAAGAGCATCCTACTCACGCTTATCGTTTGAAGAAGGCTCTTTACGGTTTAAAGCAAGCTCCAAGGGCATGGTATGATACATCGTCAAAGTTTCTTCTATCCACCGGATTTAGCAAAGGAGCATTGATCCAACATTGTTCACCGTGAAGTCGTGCAAACATTTAATTCATGTTCAAATTTATGTTGATGATATCATATTTGCCTCGATCGACCCCAATGAGTGTGACCGCTTTTCAAATGAAATGAGTTCAAAATTTCAAATGTCAATGATGGGACAAATGTCATTTTTCTTGGGATTACAAATTTCACAAAGTCCGGAGGCATTTTCATAAATCAATCTAAATATGCAACCGAGATCTTAAAGAAATTTGGATTTGATTCAAGTGACCCCGTTGACACTCCCATGATTGATCGAACCAAACTAGATGAGGACCACTCGGGATCATGATTGACCAAACGAAATATCGTAGTATGATTGGATCCTCGATGTACCTCAACGCTAGTAGACCGACATCTTGTTCATTGTTTGCATGTGTGCTAGATACCGTGCTAAGCCTACTAAAAAGCACCTTGAAGCGGTTAAGCGGGTCTTCGGTATTCCAAGGAACCATCAATATGGGTCTCGGCACCAAGGACACCGGTATGTCACTAATAGCCTATGCGATGTTGATCATGCAGGTGTCAAGATACTCGTCGGCACATCCGGAGGTGCTCGTTTTTGGGTGATAAGCTTGTGAGTGGTCTTCAAAGAAGCAAATGAGTACTTCTATTTCCTCTACAGAGGCTAAATACATAGCCATGTCATCTTGTTGTGCTCAAATCTTATGGATGAGATCTCAATTATCCGACTATGGCTTTGAATTCAACAAAATCCTCTCGCATCGTGATAATAAAGTGCTATTGCTCTCTCATGCAACAACGTTCAACACTCAAGAGCAAAGCATATCGACATTCGACATCATTTCATTAGGGAACAAGTGGAAAAAGGTGTGGTGGAACTCTATTTTGTCGTCTCGAATATCGGTTAGCGACATCTTCACCAAAGCTCTTCCAAGAGAACGTTTTGAGTTTATTCTTCCACGCCTTGGCTTGAAAAACCTTCAACCAGAAACACTCAAACGTCTTCAGGAGGAAGACGAGGAGTAAAGGTCTATCTTCATCTAACTCTTGTATATATCTATTCGGAAAAAAAACAAAATACAAAATTATAAAACCCTCAAAAATCAAATAGAAAAATATAAAACCTTCAAAATCCATAAAAATCTGAAAAATTCGAAAAATCTTCAAAAAATATTGTTAATTTGTTATGTTTTTTTTTCCTTTCTCTTTCCCGGTTCGTCTATATCTACGGTCTTTATGCTGTCATTCAAAGAATGACACGGGACTTTAGATGTTGTTCAATTCTTATAAAAAAAAAAAAAAAAAAAAAAAAAAAAAAATCAAAAATTATTTTGAGAGAAAGAAGAAAAATGGTTTATTGTCATTTCGAGCAAGAATCGCTTTTCAAAGAAAGAACAGAGCCATACTTTATCATGTTTTCAAAATTCCATGCTCGATTCTATAAACATTTATCTCTTGAAAATTAATCGCTTTGAAAAATAACTCGCCTCTATTTTTGATAATCATCGGACTTATTTTTCAATATATCAATCTCTCAATCAACCACCTATGTCATTGATTGAGGGGAGAATGATTTCAATTAAATTAAAAAGTTATTTGGCATTCAATTGTTTTCAAAAGATATTCATGCATGTTTTATCAATGGAGTTTAAAGTCTTAAATCCGATCCTTATCGCTTAAAACGCTTTCATAATCAAGTCACAATTCTCCTTAAAAGCTTTCAAAATCAATTTAAATCTATAAGAGATCACAAATCTCAAATGATTTGATAATTGTGATCGGGGAGAATGTGATTTAAATTGGATTTAAACCGATAATTCGGTAAATGGTTTTATAAGGATGTACAAGCTCTCCTTCCCACATGTGACAAACGATTTCAAATTTTCCATTCACATGTTGAGGGGAGCATCTATCTTAAACCTATGATTTGAAACGTGATCATTTATCTCATGTGCGGGTTCCTCTAGTATGTGCAAAACTCTTTTCAAACCTCGAGGCACATATTGAGGGGAGCAAAATTATGAAAACCTCAACCTTCCCAAAATACTTTATCTACTTGATTTGATCAGGAAGTGAGGTTGATATCTTTATAAAATGGTAATCAAAGAAGTTAATTCTTCCTCTTGCCTCCGTGTGCAAAACGATTTCAAACATTTCATGCACATGTTGAGGGGAGCACTTGTTCTAAAATATCAAAAACAATTCGGTACAAAATGCTTTGATAATATATCACAAGTATCCGGATTGATTTTCAAATGGTTTTCAATTGGTTCCAATGGCGATGAACAATACCAAATAGACCGACCAACTTTACATTATGTATGGTGATATAAGGATGATAAGGTTAGGTATTTGTTCCCATGATCCGCCGAACCGGAGGGATCTACCGAGGACAATCCACTAGTTAGTGTAGAAGTCCTTAGGTATGATGATAAAAGGAGAAAAGTGAGATATGGGAAGAGTGCGGATCGAGACAGGCGAGTAATCGAACAAACCCAACAAGGTTCTTGCTATGAAGTCTCGGTAATGAAGGGGTTGAAGAATTAAAAGAATTGAATGAGAAAAGGGTGAAAACAAATAGCCTCCATATTTTCAACCTTAGGCGTAAACCGGGTTCAATTCATATGCTCTCGATAGTAACATCGGTATTGAAGACAAGACCTCATGGACCCAGTGACGACCGCACTAACTTCCCAAGCTACTCAAGTTCCTCTTAAAAGGGCTTGTTTCATTCTCACGGGAACCTACATAATCTATCGACTTTCTCTTAGAGATTGTTGATATTGAAGAAGGAGACCCTCCCTAGTCTCCCAAGACAGGATCCAAATATGCACATATTGAGTCTAGAGCCACGAGATCATCAATAAATCTCATTAGGACACTTTCAATGAAGACTCTCTGTTTCACACAATGTGGAAAGAGAGATTATATCTTGAGTCCCACGATTATCCTTGTGGTATTGCGTAACATCCGAGTGATGTGTTTACATATTCACAATGAAGATGGAAAGCCTTCTCGAGCCAACATCCAACAAGCTCCCGGTAGGTGGCATGTGAGATCTATCAAAAGATCAACCATGTGACAACCGAATGTAAACAATGGGGCGATTCAATCTTTGAATCAATCACGGTTCGAGTTATGGATTGATCGATACCTTTGAAAAACTGTCTTTGTGCTTAAAAACTCTTTTCTTTAGCACATCGACCGTGTACTAATTTTTCAAATCAAAAGGTGTTTTATGATTGATAATTGATTTTCAATAAAACCTTCGTTGTATTGCAAAACAATTTCTATTGAGCAATACACGATTGTTTTCAAATCTCTTTTCATCAATCGGTGGACTTAAATTATTGGTTCACTCACTCCGTGTTGTCTTCTTTGAGACGTTCGGTTTGAGAACGACTAGAGCACCGCGAAACCCCGTCAAGGAAATTCTTGAATTATACCCGATCACAGCAAGATTTGTATCGATCAACGGGAACCGTGGGCGTGTACCTCAATTAAACGAAAGTGGTCAAAGACACCTTCGCGGCGCTTTATTGCTAATCGCTTTATGCAGTACGCCCGACGCTTGTACCGATCGAATGATGCGGTCAACCCTTAGCCGCATGCTCACACCACACATTCATCTCAAAAGAAATCATGATCCGTGTTTCAATGACTCGATATTTTCACTCCATGCTTCGCTATCCGCCAATATCATGAATCAACGAAAGCTTCCGCTACTCGATAAGAAGATATCATGATCCGAATGTGAGCATGTCGGTCCGAAAGTCACAACATCACATAATACCAACACCACAATGGATGTCTCGAGATTTTTGTTGTCGATGATCTTAAAAGTCGGCATAATATTATTATCACGTGGATCAAGAAAAGACCTCACATGGATTAACCAAACATGCAATGAGCGGAATCAATGACTACGAGCTTGAGCAAAGTACTACATCAAGAATGCAAGAACAATGTTAATGTAATATCTGTTTGTATTCAATGTAATTTTAGTATATATTTGAGGTGACCTCCTTGGGAGATTGTTAGGAATTAGAAATTCCGTGTATTAAAGAGTCGGTCACCTCAAGTATATGTAATCGTTAGAAAGCTCGTAGTCGTAGTTCATTTATGTTAAGTAGTATTTAGTTTAGTAACACCGTGGAGGACGGACGGGTCTTTACCCACTGTATGCTCGATCCATAACCCGTTGTGTGGCGCTTTTATTGTAAGACTATAAATACTCTCTACCTTCCAAGGTAGAGTTGGAGCTCATAATAAGAATTTTCTTTCTCTCACTAAAGTTCCCTAAACCTCTAACTTTCTCTCTCTAGAATTCCACTTATATGCCTACTTTGTGTTATGGTTTGATGTGTATGTGAAATCCAATATCCTACAGTTTCGATGTACAAGATAGATTAGCATTAGATCCAAGGATATTGATATCCTTGATGATGTTGTAATAAGGAGTTGGTATCCTTTGGGATTAGTCGTTGGTGTAGTGTTGGGTAGTAGTTCCTCCATTGTAATGGAACTCGGTATCTAGCCTAGTACCGGATAAAGGGTAGGCGACGTTGTGTTAGGTGTGGTTCACCTTGGTGTGAAAGAACCCGGTGGTTAGCCTAGTACCTGAAAAAGAGTAGGCAACGTTGTGAAGGTTTCTCCACCATAAGGAGTTGGTGTCATGTAGTGATTACGAACTCTCGAGTAGGTGACTGGGAGTGGAGTAGGCAAGGAAGGTGTCCTTGTAGCCGAACCACTATAAATACTGCGTTGTGGTTTTGTGCTTCTTACTCTTATCTTTTCATTACATACTTCTATATGTTTGTTTATCAACATCCAACACACATCCAAATAGATTGACATAAGTCGATCTAAATAGTTTAAAAGAAAGTTTTAATTGACAAAACTATTCAACCCCACTTCTAGTTTTCCACAAAACCTAGTTATTGAATATTGATTGGTTGTCTATTATCTTAATTGTAATTGGCTTAGGATTGCAATAGGCCATCGTTGTATTTATAATGCTTGAGTAATCTTTGTGAACATTAGTTTATAATCGCCTAGAGTTATTGTAGGCTAAAAATCCAAAGATAACCTTAGAGTTAGTTTATGAATCCTAGAGATTTTGTAGGCAATAACCTTAAGGTATCCTCAAAGAGTTAGGGAAAAAAGCATACCCTACGACCTTAGAAGACACAACGTTAAGAATAAGGACGTGACAATTCAACCATCAATAAAAGATAACTAGGAATAATAGTATCTAGGTAGACACATTTTAATCATCATACGAGCACACATCAATTAGACATAGACTACCCCTTAGCTTAGTTAATTAGATAATTAGAATAGTAGAGTAATTGGTAGAAGTACCACCCCAAATCCAATACCCGAGATCGTACCTTTCAATTTTCTAAAAATATAAAAAAATGATAAAAAAGAATCTTCCTCAACCCCAACCTTAGCGTAGTAATTTCTCACTAGCATTCCTATTCCCCTAGAGAACGATATCAATCCTGAGGCTTACCCTAATACTACACTACAACGATTAGGTTCACTGCCTAGGTTGTTGAAAAACTTGCTCGAAGAAAAGGAAGTTTCCTTTGACCCCTAACGCGCGTTGTACGCGTATCACTGGTATTTATAGGCCATATCTAGTTACGGCGTAACTTAAGTTGAGAGTTACGTCGTAACATCAATATCTTCGTAAATTGCTCTGGAAAAGCTGGTTACGGCGTAACACATGGAATGAGTTACGCCGTATACGTTACAAAATCATGATTACGCCGTAATCGTGGAAAGAGTTACGGCGTAACTTGCATTTTTTAGTATAATAAAAGGTATATCTTTTAAATGACTTCTGATATGCAATTGTGGTCAGCTGATATGGCATTTAGGGTGCTTTATTTCAGCAACTTATTATGCTTTTATGAACTATGCATTACTTGATCTTTCAAACTGCATTCATATTAGTTGTAGAGGGGTAATTGAGGAGATAAAAAAATATCCACAAAAGATGGATATAGTGCAATTGATGCCATTCAAAAGTCATAGCTTCTGCTTGATATGGTGCATTTTTTAGTATAATAAAAGGTATATCTTTTAAATGACTTATGATATACAATTGTGGCCAGCTGATATGGCATTTAGGGTGCTTTATTTCACCAACTTATTATGTGTTCATATATTAAGCACTTTTGTGTATTCTGAATAGTCAATGGTCTTTTGGATATTTTATAAGTTTTATGAACTATGCATTATTGATGTTTCTGGATTGCATGTTTATTAGTTAGAACAATCTTGAGATCTATAAATGTTTCACATAAGCATCAAAGATATTATTTGATGTATATGAATTTAAATAATGACAATGATTAACTTTTAACGTTGATATTATATTTCAGGGTAACCGTGTTCACGACATATGTAAGAAAGACCATATTAACAAGTTCCAACTTTTGCTAGATGATGGCTCATGTTACAGATTTGGTAACTTTGGGGTAGGAGAGAAAGGTGGCAACTATCCATTAGTCAATCACCGTTACAAGATGAATCTGTATAAGAACACCGCTGTGACAAAATGCAACAGTATACATTTTAGCGTATTACATTTTTACATTATGGTTTGTATTACATTTTTATGCTTAATAATAAAACTTTAAGTTAGCCGGCCAACGACCGGGCCTTAGGCTATGTCATATAAGTCGTAGTTTTCAATACTTTCCTTTCTAAATGTCATATAAGTCATAATTTCTTTTTTAAATGCATAGCTTGATCATTTTAAATATTTTAACAATTTTAATATTTTAATATTGACTATTTTTACTTTATATGTAGTATAGATTTGTGAAACTTTTTTTTTTTAGATATTGGACCATAGTTTCGAGATATCTTAGGAATTTTCTCTATGAAAAATTGTAAGTAGAGACTAATGCTTTATGATGCTGTACATGAAGCAGTAAGAGTTGTACATTCATGTGTCTAGTATTTCAATTCTTTACCATATTCATCCTCCTATTTTTTTGTCTCTAAAACCCTTCATACAAACCTTAAACCCTCTATTAAAATAATGGGTTTTTTGATTCTTGATTATTAACACTTTATCATCCTATCATTATCCTCTTCATTTGACTGTAAGATACCAAACAAAAGACACCCTTTTCATTTTATAAACTAAATATCAAAACCCATTTCTTGAAATTTATAAAAACACCAAGAAACACACATTTTAGTTAAAATTTTGATGAAAGTTTATATTTTTAGGTGAAAATGGAAAAAGGGTCTTTGGGAGAAGGTGCTGAGCATCATGAAGATGAGTTTACAAAGATGATCTTTTCATGGTCTCTTGATGACATTCTTAATGAAGATCTCTACAAGAATAAGGTCTCTTTATTTTTACTACTTTTTGTAGTTTTAGCATTTTGTATACTATTTTCTTGTTATTGGGTTTGTGGCCTAGCGGTTTGAGGTTTCAAAACTCACGGGTGGCTAGGGAAAGGGGGTTTGAAAACATTCACGCCTAGGCCGCAAACATATGAGTCAAAGATTCGACATCCCCCGGTAAACTGAACACGAAAAGTCTCACCCGTTTATATTGTTGTTGTTTTTCCGTGGGTTTGTTGGAAACTTTAATATTTATTCTTGTTATCAACTATTTCTTTACTTAACGTATGTCATTTGGGGAGTATGAGTTTTTCCAACTGTTGGTTATTGTTTTTTAGCTGTTTTTCGTGCTTATTCTGTAAACTCTTGGTTTATATTAAAAACAAATGATAAATCATATGAAATGAGTTATGTTCATTGTGAGGGTGTTTGGGATTGCTTATTGTCTCTGCTTATCTCTGCTTGGAGTGTTTGGGTAATCGAAACTGCTTCACTTATGTGCTTATTTTTGGATAATCGTGGCTTTTTACCCTTGTATCTAACATAAAACCTTTAAATAGTGATGTTCACTCTACTATTTGAAATGTAATTTAAGATAAACGTAAAACAAGAAAATCCAAACACTATTTCCTCAAGTGTTTATTTTTAGCTTCTTATATGCTTCTGCTTAAAAGCGTAAGCATTTACAGAAAAGAATAAGCAATCCCAAACAACCTTTGTGGAAACCAAAGCTAGTTTATTCATGGGTTATTTCGTATCTATATGTAGAGTGTGTTTGAAATTTATTATTTATGTGGTTATTCTGAAAGCAAATAAGCAAATTTTTAATGTTTCAATGCAACTTTTAACATGGTTTTATTTTTAAGTAAGGGAAAATGATGCCTGCCTTTCCAAGCAGGCAATTGCCTTTAAAGTGGAATTCCCAAACACCCCCTAAGAATATAAAATCCATTAAAGTTTTTGAAGTCAATGTTTGAGCTATTTGACCTTAAAGTCGACGTTTCCACCCTTTATTTTCGACTGCAAGGTTTATCATTGTTTTGTGTTTCATAATTAGTGACATGTAAACATTTTATAAAATTTATGTTATAAAAACAGAAATCATAAATCTGTTAAGACTTGCTCATAGTTAAAACAAAAAGGTCTTGCAGTGACAATTTTCCTTAGTTCTTGTTGTTATATCTGCATAAAAGGATTGAGTTTTACTGTTTGGATAATAATAGCTTGGTTACATTAATATTTCTGACGAATTGATGCATCATTTGTAGGTGGAGAACATACCACTTACTTTTGAGTCTGAAGAACAATATTTTGGTTCTTTTGTTTATCCTTTGTTAGAGGAAACACGCTCCGAGATGGCTTCTTCCATGGAGATCATGCATAGAGCTCCATATGCTGATATGTTATCTTGTAACGAGTCCAAAAGTGGTGAAAATAGGGCCTATGATGTTACTGTTGGTCCTTGGAAAAATCAGTATAGTGGACGTGGTAGAGATGATTACGATACTTTACCTGGTGATCTGCTTCTTTTAGTAGATGGGAAACCGGAATCTGTTTCTGATTTGAAGTGTGAGGGAAGAACATGGGCTCTTTCAGTGGTCAAAAGCAAGGAAGATGATAGCTCATCTATAAGAGTAAAGGCATCACAACCAATTGAATTCCAAGACGGGATGTTTGCAGTTTTTTTGATGAATGTAACAAGTCACAGAAGAATATGGAATTCATTGCACGTGCATAGAAATCTTGATATCATCAAAGAGGTTCTTTACTCTGACTTTAAGGTGAGAAACAAGTTAAATAGGATTTTCTTTTGTTTAGTAAAATTATTGGTTTTAATTATGAATATGTTGTTTACAGGTTAAGGAGAAGTGCAATATCTGCTCTTTTGGTTATGGCAATATTTTATTTCCAAAAGTTGATCCACTTCTTTTGCTTAATCTGAATGCATCCCAGAAGACAGCAGTTATGGCGGCGCTTTGTAAAATGCAGTGTTGTCATACTTCATCCGTGGAACAAATATGGGGACCACCCGGAACGGGGAAAACATTGACAGTTAGTGTCTTGCTTTTCATCCTTTTGCAAATGAAGCAAAGGACTCTTACGTGTGCTCCCACCAATGTGGCTATACTACAATTAGTCTCACGCATGCTAAGCTTGGTAAGAGAATCATCTAAAACTACAATTGCAAGTGGTGATTCTTTCTGTTCAGTTGGAGGTTTGCTCTTGTTTGGCAGCAAGGAGAGATTAGAAGTTAGTACTGACATTGAAGAAATCCATCTCGAGCATCGGGTAAAGAGGATAGCCGAATGCCTAGGGCCAGTGACTGGTTGGAAGCATTGCATAAGATCTATGGTTGATTTATTGGAAAATTGTGTTCCAGAATATTATAGTTTTATAGAAAATGAATTCCTGAAAGAAAAGCAACTTAGAAATGAGAATGAAGATAAAAGAACAATGTTGGAAATCAAATCATTTAGGGATTTTGTGCAAGACCGATTCAGTTCTCTTGCACCGCCACTCAGAAGGTGCATGCTTACATTTTGTACTCATATCCCGAGAAGTTTCATGGGGGAATCAAATTTCCACAATATGATATCTCTTTTGGATTATGTAAGTTCTTTGGAATCATTGCTGTTTCAAAAGAATCTGGTTTCCGAAGAACTTGAAGATTTCTTCAATTCCAAACCATTGCAAGATGATTTTGTTAAGTCAGAGAATGCGTCGTCCATCGATTTTGTTAGATCCATGTCTTTATCTGTTCTAAGAACTCTTCAAATATCTCTTCAACAACTCACTCTTCCATGTTTTTCAAACAAATATGCAATAACTCAATTTTGTTTCGAAAGAGCTTCTGTTATATTTTGCACAACTTCAAGTTCCTACAAGTTGCATGCTGTCAATATGGAGCCTTTGAATATATTGGTTATAGACGAAGCTGCTCAATTGAAGGAGGCAGAGTCCATCATCCCCCTTCAACTTCCGGGAATGAAGCACGCCATTCTTATTGGAGATGATCGCCAGTTACCTGCAATGGTGAATAGCAATGTAAGTCTATACTTATCTATGTATCTTCTTTTGGTTTTAAGCTATATTTGATAGCCTGAAATCTGAATGTTGGTGGACAGGTTTGTTTTGAATCTGGCTTTGGAAGAAGCTTGTTTGACCGATTAAGTTTTTTGGGTCATTCTAAGCATCTTCTCAACGTTCAATACAGAATGCATCCTTCAATCAGTTGCTTCCCAAATTTGAAGTTTTATCAAAATCAAATCCTAGATGCACAAAACGTGTTATCTAAAAGTTATGAAAAAAGGTATCTTTCGGGACCAATGTTCGGCTCCTATTCCTTTATAAATGTCGTTGGTGGGAAAGAAGAAAAGGACGATGATGGAAGAAGCCTAAGAAATATGGTTGAGGTGGCTATTGTAATTAAAATTGTGAAAAATCTCTATAGAGGTGTGCATATTGATTATGTCATTTCTAAATATAGTATTTGTATCTTTGTGGTCAATGTTTACTTAACCTTTCCTGTCACTTTTACAGCATGGCAGGACTCGCAAAAGAAGCTTACTATTGGTGTTATATCTCCCTATGCTGCCCAAGTCGTTTCGATACAAGAAAAACTTGCTCACAAGTATCGGAAACTTGATGGATTTTCAGTAAAGGTGAAATCGGTTGACGGGTTTCAGGGAGGAGAAGAGGATATTATTATTTTGTCAACAGTAAGATCTAATATCCATGGGTCTCTTGGCTTCATATCTAGTCCTCAAAGGACTAATGTTGCCTTGACAAGAGCACGGTATGCTATCCTCTCCCTTAGTTTACAGTTGATGTTTATACATACTTTCTAATTATAAGAAGTTTAATATTGCCTTCCGTTATTACTGTAGACATTGTCTTTGGATATTGGGGAATGAAAGAACCCTGACTAATAGTGAGTCCATATGGAAAGATTTAGTCTCTGATGCAAGGAGTCGACATTGTTTCTTTGATGTTGATGCTGATGAATGCTTGAAGATGACAATAATAGGAGCAAAGAAGGAGTTAGAACAACTTGATGACTTGGTTAATGGGAATAGTGTACTATTTAAACATGCAAAATGGAAGGTGTGTGATTATTTTGCCAAATTACATTATTATGCAGTATTCGACTATGTTCTTCATGTTTGTCCGACTATATGCTATCAGGTTCTCGTCAGTGACGATTTCAGAAGGTTGTTTGGAAAGTTGACGGGTTCTCGCTTGAAGAAGCAGGTTTTAAACCTATTACTAAAACTTTCTAGTGGCTGGCGGCCCAAGAACAGAAGTGTAGACTTCTGTTGTGAAAATTCTTCACAAATCTTGAAACAATTTAAGGTTGAAGGAATCTATGTGATTTGCACTATTGACATCATCAAGGAAGTCAAATATACACAAGTGTTGAAGGTTTGGAATATATTACCCTTAGAGGAGATTCTAGAACTCACAAAACGACTTGAGAGCATATGTTCTGCTTACTCAGATGATTATATTAATCGGTGCAATGAAAAATGTTTAGAGGGGTATGCTCATTTGTTGTCTAGTGAATTTGAACTCTTAAAGTAGTGATTATATATGCTAATTCCATTTTCTTTATTTTATCCAGAAACTTGGAAGTTCCTAGGAGTTGGCCGGCATCCCAAAATATTATCCGATTTCAAAATTTAAGTGCCTGTGAAGACGAAAGTGAAGCAAGCGTGAATCCTGGTAATGCTAGAAATTATGTTGAAAACTCAAAAGTCAGTGAAAGCTTATTGCTTATGAAGTTCTACTCATTGTCACGTGGGGTTGTGAGCCATTTGCTTTCTGGTGATGAAGTTGATCTACCCTTGCAAGTCACTGATGAACAGATGGACATAATTCTATCTCCCAAAAGTTCATTTATCATTGGACGATCAGGAACCGGAAAAACCACCACTGTGACAATGAAGTTGCTCCAACACGAAAACAAATTTCGCATTGCATCTGATGGGATTTATGAAGCAGAAAGCAGCCGTATTAGAGATGATGATCCTGAAATTAGCAAACCGAGTGTTCTTCACCAGCTTTTTGTGACAGTAAGCCCAAAATTATGTTATGCTGTGAAACAAAATGTTTCCCATCTAACAAGGTGCGCAAATTCTCATTTTTTCTCTTTTTCCATCTTTTTGGTCTTGTTCTGACTTCAATAATTAATGTTTTTGACAGTATTTCAAGTAATGGTAGTTCATCAGCAGATATTTATCTTGATAATAGGGACGTTATTCCATCAGAATTCAACGATATTCCTGACACATTTATTAACATCCCAGTGAAATATTACCCTCTGGTTATAACATTTCAAAAGTTTCTAATGATGTTGGATGGTACATTGGGAAATTCGTTCTTCGATAGATATCTTAAGGCAAGAGAAGGATCTCATGGTAACCATATAAGCTCAAGATCTGTTACATTGCAAGCTTTTATAAGATTAAGGGAGGTAACGTTTGACAGATTTTGTTCACTTTACTGGCCCCACCTCAATACAAATCTTACAAAGAAGCTTGATAGCTCTAGAGTGTTCACCGAAATTATTTCTCATATAAAAGGAGGCCTGAAATCAGGGGAATGCAGTGATGGAAAATTGAGTTATGAGGGTTACTGTTTACTGGCCGAAAGTCGTTCTTCCACTTTAAGTAAAGAGAAAAGAGAGATTGTGTACACCCTCTTTGAAACCTATGAGAAGATGAAAAGTGAGAGGGGAGAATTCGATTTAGGTGATCTAGTTAATGACATTCATCACCGGCTTAAAAATAGGAACTATGAAGGTGACCAAATGGATTTTGTTTATATTGATGAGGTGCAAGATCTTAGTATGAGGCAGATTTCTCTTTTTAAATATATTTGCCAAAATGTTGAAGAAGGCTTTATGTTTGCGGGTGACACTGCACAGACCATTGCAAGAGGGATTGATTTTAGATTTCAAGATATACGATCCCTTTTTTATAAAGAGTTCCTAAGCACCAGAACATCTGAGGAACAGCACAAAGGTCATGTATCCAAGATAAAACAATTAAAAGAGAATTTCAGAACACATGATGGTGTGCTTGATTTAGCTCAGAGTGTCATTGACATTTTGTACCATTACTATATTCACTCAGTTGACAAGTTAGAGCCTGAAATTAGTCTTATATCTGGTGAAGCTCCTGTTTTACTAGAGTCTGGTGACGATGAAAACGCAATTGTGACTATTTTTGGTGGCAGTGGCAGTGGAAGCGGTGAAGAAATTGCAGGGTTTGGGGCAGAACAAGTGATATTGGTACGTGATGATCACGCGAAAACGGAAGTTTGTGAATTTGTTGGAACGAATGCACTTGTTCTTACTATAGTGGAGTGCAAAGGCCTTGAGTTTCATGTAAGATCCTTAAATCATTTTTGTAATAAAGATTCGTCACAAAATGATTATTAACAAACTTTTTTCTGTATTAGGATGTATTGCTGTACAACTTTTTTGGGACATCCCCTTTGAAAGATCAGTGGAGAGTTATATACGGATACATGAAGAAGTATGGTTGGCTCGAAGACAAGCTTCCTCAATCTTTTCCGGCATTCAATGAGGCAAGACATAGTGTTTTGTGTTCTGAATTGAAACAATTGTACGTGGCCATAACTCGAACTAGACAAAGGCTATGGATATGTGAGAACAAAGAGAAGCTCTCTAAACCTATGTTTGATTATTGGAAAAGAGGGACTTGTTCAGGTTAAAAACTGGATGATTCAGTGGCTCTGGCTATGCGGGTTGCTAGCAGCCCTCAGGAGTGGCGCGAACGTGGAAAAAAGGTTACTATTTATATATTATAGTTTTAATTTTTCTGTGATTGCTACCTTATTTAACATCACTATCGTATGGTTTTCAGTTTTTTTATGGGAACAATTTTGTGATGGCAACTTTGTGTTTTGAGAGAGCCAGAGACACAATGTGGGAAAAACTGGCCAAAGCTTCTGGTCTTAGAGCATCTGCTTTTCAAATGCGGGGAACAAATCATGAAGCTTTTGAGGGTTATCTTAGGGAAGCAGCACTGATGTTCGAGTCTATTGGCAAACTTGAGCTTTCTGCTACATGTTATTGTGATTTGGGGGAGTATGAAAGAGCTGGTAAACGCTTTTTGTTATATAAATACCGGTCTGTAGAATTATTGAATAGTTGCTTGCGCTAGTTTAGTTTGTATTCTTTCAACAACTCCATTGTAGACAAGTCAGTTAATTTTGTTAGAGTAGGTTTTTAAAGGTTAGTTAGCTTTCTTTACCGTATATAGAAAATTTCTTTAATCATAAAGACCTGTCTAATCAACATTTGGAATGTTAGTATTATCATTTGAACTGTTCACAGTTTCTCTCAAATTAATGGATTTAATAAATGAAATCAACTAAAAGGGGTCAACTGGTTGATAGCCTCGAAACCATTTTTTTAATACATACAAACTCATAAAAATAAGTGTGGAAAAATCTATTTTGAACTTTATTTATTTCTGCAGGAAAAATCTATATGCATAAGTGTGAAAAGTTTGATGCAGCAGCGGAGTGTTTCACTGTAGCAGGGTGTTATAGTGAAGCCGCAGAAGCCTACGCCAAAGGAGATCAGTTCTCCAATTGTCTATCAGTTTGCAAAAGAGGTGAACTTTTTGATAAAGGGTTGCAGTATATAAACTACTGGAAAGAACATGTTATTTTTGAAAGTAAAGAATTAGAAGAAGTTGAGCAAGAATTTTTGGAGAGTTGTGCTCTTGATTTTCATGAATATAAGGATTCTGGATCCATGATGAAGTTTGTCGGAGCATTTCGTTCTATGGAATCTAGACGTATGTTCTTGAGGTCGTTAGGCTGTCTTGATGAACTTTTGTTGTTGGAAGAAGAATCAGGTCATTTTCTTGAAGCTGCTGAGTTGGCGAGTACATGGGGTGATTCTCTAAAAGAGGCCGATCTTTTGGAGAAGGCTGGACATTTCAAGGAGGCTAGTCTTTTGTTACTTTGGTATGTGTTTTATAGCTCGTTATGGGGAAACCGAAACAGAGGTTGGCCACCGAGGGAGTTTGCTCAAAAGGAAGAACTCTGTAATAAAGTAAAGTTGCTTGCAAAAATGGAATCGGACGTTATGTATGATTTTGTTTGTAGTGAACTTAATACACCCTTTGATCAGCACAACAGTTTGCCTGAGTTGAAGGAAGATTTGTACGTTTCTCAGAAAAATAGCAGTCTAAGGGGAGAAATCTTGTTGATTAGAAAAATCTTAGATACGCATCTTCAAATGAATTCCTCAAGTTATGATTGGGAGGATAATTTACCAGTGGATATGTTTAAGCACTGTGAAGAGAAGATGTTTCAGAACCAAGTTTCTGTTAGAACTCTTATTTTCTACTGGAATCTGTGGAAGAAGCATATCCTGAATATCTTCAGAAGTATTGAAAGTCCCGAAAATGAAGAACTACTAAAACCCACGGCGCATGCTGATTTTGGTTTATATTATTTTGGGGTGAGGAAACAGTCTCTAAATGGAACCACAGTGTACTTGTCACTCAATAAGGATGCTGATTGGATAAGAAACACTGATAACAAGGGTCTTCATTGGGACGAGAAGTGTAGACATTTGGATGGCAGGAGTTGGTGTTTGCTATTCGGTCTTATTGGCAGTCCGAGTTACTTTCCGTGGGTATAAAGGTACTTCAAACTCTTGAGGCCCTCCATAAGTCAAAGTCAAACGGTTCTGCATTTCACCAAAGCACATCTCTCCTACACATTTTTGAGGTCTCCAAGTTTCTTTTAGACTTTCAGTGTCATAACCTCACAAATCCTTATAAAAAGAGGTTGCAGTATTTCCTTGGAATTTCATTGAGTTACCTTGATATTGTGTTTCCATTAGACTGGCGGAAATCAGTTGGCGAGGACTTGGTTTCCCTAAGGGAGACTGATCTTTCGGTGAAATTACTTGAGGAGATTATTCTTCAAACTGTTGACATCAAGGGTCTGGAGAGGGTGATTATAATATGTCTATGTTCAAGTTTATCAGTAGCAGTTTACGAGAATCTCATTAATAAACTAAAAAGCAAACCTCAGTGGAAATCATTTGTTATGAAATTTAGGGATGGTGGGTTGAAAGATGTTTTGGTTGCTCCAATACTTCAACGTGCTTTGGAAGATAACTTTAGAGTTCCCTACAGTTTCCTATCACCTCACAGTTTTGGGTATCTATTGGACCGTCTTCTTTTAATGCAGACTTTTACTTCAGAAAATTCTTACACGACAAGATCTTCTTTTGTGGGATCACTTACACATATTCACACTGCTTCAACTTCTATTGGCCAGTCTTCATTAAATCTAAGCTTTTTTGTGGATAGAATCGACGATATTATCTGGAAAAGTGAAGTGAGTCTGGCATGGATTCACAAATCGAAGATTGATATCTCTTATTTTCCACTGTTTGTATTAAAGATGGTTATGATAATGTCCTTAATATGTTTGAAAGCACCAACTTATTCTCCTAAGCTACTTAAGTATCTGTCAGGTTACGACAGTATTGCTTATTTTCTTCCTAAGAAGTTTGTCTCTAGTCTTCTAAGGAAAAGGAAAAATCAAAAACTGAACTTGGATCCAGAAGTTGTTGCAGAAGCGTTTTCTAGCATAGATGATCCTCTCCTGATTGTTAGATCGGAAAATGCGCGTCCTAAAATCAATGCTCCTTGTGCTATATTTGTTGACCTTGAGAAATCTAAAGAGGAGATAATGAGCATTTTGTTTCCAAGGAAAATACACATAAAGTCCAGACGTCATCGAATAATGTTAACACTGGAACAAGTCTTGATGTATCATCTTCAGAAACGTTACTAGATACAAACATTATGAATCGTGTGGAACTGCAAATGAATTGGAATGTTGTAGAGGAGATTTCTGAGGTTCTTAAAAGAAGGAGTGGCACTAAACAAATTATCTGCTGCAACTATGATTAAGGTAATATACATCATTGTGTTTGGAATGCCTGATTTCTGTTAATGCTATCGACATGATTATAAGTTTGACGGCTTCTGATTTATCTGCTTTCTTGCCAGAATGAAGTTGACATAAATAGGGGCAAATTACTTATTGCCTTCGCGGCTCAAATGTCTTGTTCTTGTGAAGATGGAAGACTTGTAGTTTATGCAATTGAACAACTGAAGTTGCTTGCTTATGCGTTTGACCCAAGGTTAGACGTGCACTATTTTATTGTAAATTCTGAAGTGGGTTTTATTCTTCAACCCGATATAAACTGGAATCCATGTTAAGATTTTATTTTATTTTATTTTTGTGTTCGGATCATTTTTCAGTCGAATAGAATTGGAGCATTCAGGTGTATGGAAGAGTGTGAGTTGTGCTGTGAAGGGGCTACAAAGTGAAAGGCGAAAGATAGATAATTTCTTGAAGCGTTCTGTTATGATTCAGGCATCAAAGGTTGAACAAACAGGTGATGACGATTCAGTGTTGTTAGAAAATCAAAGCGATTGTGGTAATACTCGGGATGGAATCAAGAAAGGGAAAGATAACAGCAAGGGGAAGAAGAGTAAAAAGAGCAAAGGTAAAAAGAAATGAAGCTTATAACATGCATGCAGAAAAGAATAAAGGGATGTGGTTAAATAGTATGGTTTTCTTTTCTGCATATCCAGAAATGATTACGAATTTTATGTCCATGATTAGTAGTTTTTCAAATAGTACAGATGTTTTTTTGCTGGTTTGAGAATCCTGGTTATGTAAGATTTTTGGTAGACGTTTAAAGGATGGTCATGTATGTTCAATCATCTAGACAACTCTCTAACTGATAGGCACTGAATCGAAGATGGGACTTGTTAAAAAAAAACTTGCATCTGAAGTTTACTATTGAGATGCTTATTGTTTAGCGATTGATTTCTTGTTTCACTTTTATAGCCTGCCATAACTAAGATTTCTAGAGCTTAATAATACTAGGATGAACATGTTCATGATAATGTTATGGTACTTTATTACGGAACAGTTGTATCACGTTAATGTTATGGTACATTGTTTAAAAACTTGCATCTGAACTTTGTTCCAATAGAAGTGTGCAATCAGTGAACACGCAGTTATAACAAAATGAAAATAAATGCAAACACATAGAATGAGAAACTACATGGATAAAAGGTGACCCAAAAAGATTAAATATTTTAAATTGGAAAACAAAATAGTGAATGAAATTTTATCTGGGTTTGTTTTGTATCAAGACTTTGTGGGCGTGACTTTGTTTTCACAACTTCTCCAGCCCAAGCTATAAAGTTTAAAAATGTTTTATACAAATTTAGCCCATTTTGTAAGCATTTGGTGGAGGCCCAAGTGTATATCGTTGAATGACAACCCTTTTCGTTAGTACCCAATAGATTTCACGTAATAGAAATGAACAGGAAAACATGCCACACACTTTCACCAATCAGGAAGTGGCACATGCTCCACTAAGGTACTGTTTGCATTTTACAATTAATCATAGACCAATAAGGAAAAAGATTAAGGGGAAACGGACCCCTTAAGATTTCACTACTTGGCCCGTTCAAAAATACCAAATAGTATATATATATAATATGTGGTTAGAGAACTTAAGAAAATTATTCAAATACTTCAAACCAGGTTTTGACCGAGTCTCAAATTTTAACTAAAGTTTTGACCAAATATGATTTCAGTTTTGACCTTATAGTGAGTAATCACAATTAATTGATCATTGACTTTGTAGCCAGTATTCGTTGACTACTTGACCTTGTAGCCCTTGTTTTACGACACATGCATATAGGTTACTTTATTGATTAATAAAGAGAAATGATTGGGAGGCCAAAAGTTATCACAATTTTGTGACTAAATATGTGCAGAACAATTCATTGGTTGCATTAACCGGACCCATTCATTCACAATCCATTAAGTAATGACACATAAGTTAGTCACAAAATTACCACGCTTTTTTGCCTCCCAATCTTTTCCTTAATAAAAAATCAAATTATGGTTGTCAAGCTTTATAGTACAAGCTTCTATCAGTAATTCTAGAGGCTTTAGGTCCACCGGGATTTTGACGTGTTTACTAGTCATTTTAGGTATATCTGAGGCGACCTGGTTGTCGCCGCCACATCGCCTTTCTCTCTCCGACGACCGACGACGACCAGATTCTTGCTGTGGTGATTTTTTTTTTTTTTTTTTTTTTTTTTTTTTAATTCAAATATTTTTAAAACAAAATTAAAATTCATTAATAAAATACTTAACATTACAACAATAATTAAAAACTTAAAGTAATAAAACGTAGACGTTACAATACTTATTAAAAGCGCAACTTAATAATCTAAGTTATAACGTTCTTCGATTGAGGCCTTAAGTTGTTCAAGTTCTTGTGGTTGTCGTGCGGGCATATTTGGGTCGAGAGGTGTGTTGTAGAAAATTAAATCTTGCGTCCGGGTTGATTGTCTTTGCCATTGCAAGTGCGACGTTGAGCTCAAGTTTCTCCCTTTTAACTCTTCTACTCGCTTGCCCGCTCTCAAGCTCCATCTCTTCGCTTCAACTTTATGTATTCCGCCATATTCTTGGTTTTTCCTTATTTGAACTTTTGATCTTGAAAAGTTCTTGGCCATATTAGTAACAAATGAAGCGGGTGCCTCGTGTGATTTCTTCTTGGGCTGCGTCACGACCTTTTGGTCGTGATTCTCAGTCTTCTTCTTCGTAATCATCCACGTCTTGGGGATGAAAAGGACCTTTGTTGACCCCAGGGTGGTTTCAAGTCTTGGATTTCTTCCGACTAGTCTTGGTGAAATTAGGCATCTCAGCGGTTTTCAAGCGAATGCCCTCTCAAAACTTTCCAACACTCCTTCAATGTAAACTCATGCTTGTGAAGCACACGGTATTCGTTACAAGCCTTTTCATAGTCGTCTTCGTCATTCTCACCGCTTAGTGATTATCCTTGATATTATCCATAATTGCACAAAAGAAACCAACCCAGAACGAATCCTACCCTTCCATTTGGTCGTTATGGAGTCGAGGTTCTTGTTGAACCGTTTCACTTTCAAAGCACGCTATCACCTCATCCCAAAACCCACTCCGGTTAATAGAGTTCCTCTTTCCGAATTTTCGACACATGTACCCAAGCTCTACAAAGCGCGACTTCTTCCGTTTTGTCCATGGTACGACGGGTGCGGTTGCAACATTCTTGCCCTCGCCTTCCCTTTGTAGCCCGTTTGTAACCTTCTTTGATTTGACGGTGGCGTCTCTTCGACATCGTCTTCAACACGAATAGAACCGTGGTATGAACCGTGCCCGAACCTTGTCCCATCGAAGCATCTTGAGTCGGTATGAACCGTGCCCGAACCTTGTCCCATCAAGCATCTTGAGTCGGGTATTGTTGAGGCGTGAAGCATTGAAAGGGAGGAATTCCATAAAATGCTCATAATCCATATCAAGATTAATGACATCAAGCGGTGAAAGCGATTGATTATGTTGGGAAGATTGTGAGAAATCCATGTTAGGATGATATGACGAACCGCTTGGTGCTTGGTTTTGATTGATACCGGACGACCGGTGGGAAATATGGACGATTGACGTAAAATGGGTTTTGATTAAGGTTGGGTTGTGGTAGTCGTGTTTGATAATTAAACCGGTGTTTGAAACGAACATCCCGATTTTGTGGTGGTGTTAAACCGGTTAATTGAAACGGTGGATCCGTGAGAAATTCAAGTTCGGGAATTTGGGAAGTCGGGATCGTCGGGTTTTGAGTTGGGAGTTTTTCTTTGTGACATGATGATTATTGAAGAGAAGTTGTTTGAATTGTGTTTGAAATTGTGTGTTTAAAAATGTGTTTGATGTTGGTATTTATAATGTTGTAAAAGTGGTAAAGTTTTGAAAAAAAAAAAGGGTATAGTGTTGTTTATACTCGGTTGTTTGGCCAACCGAGTTTGGGTCTCTTTCCTCCACAACCGAACACGACCGACACCTCCTCAAAGGGAGGACCGACCTCAACCGACGCAACCGACCGAGTGATGACCGACCCTCTGCGCATAGCCTTATTATTACAACCTTAGGCTACCGCAATAAGATGCTCGACCGACTCGGTCATGAAGGTTGACATCGGTTGTCCTTGTTGTGCCATTCTCGGTCGCTGAGGGTCGGATGTGATGAGGGTCGGGAACTCGACCTTGGTTGACACTCGGTCACAAGTCACAAAAGAACAAAAAATCCCACCGTTACATTATTTAAAAAAAAAAGAATAAGACATTTTTAACTTTTTTGTAAGGCCATCATGGTTTGTCGATCAATCTTCTTTCTTCTTGATATGGGATACAACAAAGTGATGGGTTTTGTCACACCCCAAATTACATTTTGCGGTGGAATGAAATTCACAGGGATTGATTGTCATAGCATCACAATCACAGTTATATTGAGCGACCTAAAGTGTCGTTTGGAAAATACATCGCTTGATTTAATAAAAACATTCGAGTTACAAAGATAGGTCCCAAATGAAAGTTACTATGCACGGAAAATAAGTTTAGTACAAGTCAAACGATGTTTTTAAATTGTATCAATCCCATGTGAGACGCGTCGTCACCACGACTCTATGATATGTCCACATGCATGCCATGAAGTATGCCTTAGATACGAGATAAAACATGCTTAAAAGGTCAACACAAAGGTTGAGTGAAATCCATAGGTTTAAGTAATTCGTTTGAACACAATCATCGTAGTGTGAGTTAAATGGTTCACACTCATCGTTGAAAACAAAATCGTATTTATTTCACTAAGTTCATGACACCAAAGCGTAAACATCGCACCAATAAAATTGGTAATCATCGTTTCATCGCCGCCTAATAGGTAAACTTGCCAATTTACTTCTTGGTTCAAATATAGTGCGCTCGATTTCCCTAACCGGGTCGATAAGGCGGAGTGTTAATTCAATAGGCCTATTCACAATATTCGCTCACTCGCAAGTGACTAATGGTTCATGATGTAGGGACTTGAACATGGCAAATACTTAGTGACAATAAAACATTCGGTTATAGCATCTGATTCAAAGCATTTGTGTTCGATTAAAAATGTAGCATGTATCTCCCCCAAGAGTTTGTAAAACAGTTAAAAGAGTAAAAGTGGGGCTATGAACTCACCTGTTGCAATGATTACGATGACAAAAGTGGATACACTGAAATATAGTGTGAATCTCGAAAATGACCTATTATGAATGATATGATACGTAATGAGTTATGATGTAATGTTATGCATGCATTTCGTATGTTATTTATACCATTTACGGGTTTTGAAAATAATACTTATCGTCGAAAAATACTCTTTTGACGTCTTGACCATTCTTAAATCACTTTACAAGTATTTACGTCAAAATGTCATCCTACAATAGTTTCGTAATGATTTATTGTGAAATTTTAACTTTTCGTCAGTAAAATAACGTCGTTGGAAATTTCATGAAAGTGACAAAATGGCTTTGAAAAACTAGTCGTAAAATAGTGTACGTCGTGACGTTAGAAACGAACTCGACGGTTTTGGAAAGCTTGTATCAAAATCTAGAAGTTTTAGTAGGAGTTTTCGTCATAGAGGTCTCGAACATAAAGATAATAAAGGTTAAAGATGGTGATTTTGTCCAATTGTTGTGTAAAAAGTGAGTTTCGGCAAAGTTTAAGCGACCGTAAATAATTTATTACAACTCCGCTATACAAACGGTTGGTCGTTTTGAAAAATATGCTTGGTGATCTCGATTTTATTAGAAGACATCTTGTTCCAAAAAGTTCCATATCATCGATAAAAACTGCCTTAAACATGGTCGTTTTAGTTACCGTAACACTTGTCTCGTAAAAATAATATAGTTTTTCTGAAAATAATAGTTACGGCAAGTTTATGAAAACGTGTATATCTTGGTCGTTTCAAATCCGTTTTCACGTATTATATGTCCTTAGCTTCGTATCAAAGTATACTAATATATTTTTGATAAGTCGAAATAATTTATGAAGCTTAAGGCTCGTTTTTGACTCGTACAAAATAAAAATAGTATCTTGAAATTTTCGGAAAATGTATATATCGTCGTCAAACTTGAAAAATTCATAACTTCTTCGTTATAACTCCGTTTTAATCCGTTCAAGCGCCACGGATTCGTTTTAAAGTATATTTTCTAAATATCAAGGCCAAAATTCGTGCCTACTGTCGGATTTTCCAGAAAAACAAAACGAGATCAGACCACTATATATATTTGTCGAAAATAGTTTTTCTCGTACTAAACCTATTCCAATCCCTTCAAATCAACTCCAAAGCTATTCTAATCCTACCATACACCTTCTTAGGGTGTCATGGGTTCCTAAACATCATCAAGACCAACATATACCAAGGGAATAATTATAGGATGACTTTGTATATATAAAACTCTAAAAATCATGTAAAAATGGTATAAACAACACAAGTCTTGCATGTTTGCTCCAAATATGAAGAAATAAATATGAAATGAAAGTGAAAGATGTAAAATAATAGAAATATGCTTACAAGCTTATTATGATGAGGTGCAAAGAACAAAGGTTTAACCTAAACACCCTAGGTTTTTATTTCAAAACCTTAATAAGAGTGTAATTCTAGATTGTTATAACTTGAAAATGGAAAACTTTTGATGATCCCTTTGTACTCCTTAGTGTTGCCGGTTTGAAGAGGAAGAAAAGGAGAGCAAAAACACTTTTCTAACTTTGAATTATTGGAATGAATGGAATAAATGAAGTTTGTGTATAGATATATATATATAAGTAAGACTTTGTTTACCAACTATATGATACATCCCCCCTTGGCCGGTTTTGGGGGGATTGTGTCTAATATATATATATATTTTTTTTCTTCTTTTCTATCTTGTATATATAAAGGTGTGTAATTGTTTGTAAGTAAAAGAAGTTAAGTTAAGGTAAATTGTAACTTGTATATACATTTGAGTATTTAAGGTAGAGTTAGCTAAAAATAATTTTTATGGATCAAAGTAAAGTATATTGAGATCATATACATTGTAAAAATACATTTCTTGTAAAATTTGAGTGATATAGTAATTATCGTGTAGTTTTTAAGAAAAACGTCGTAATAATATAAATTTAACGATTTATATACAAAATAAATTTAAAACACTAGGTAAACTCAAAATATAGTTTTTATAAACTAAATGTAAGTATAAAAATATATCGGGATCATTTTTGGAAGTATCGGTTTAAATGTTCAAAATAATAACTCACGCGATAACGTTTATTTAATATAAAATTTACGCGTTTAATGTGAAATGCAAAGTCATGAATGAACTATCATGATGCAAATGATGCTAATGAAATGTAGACTAAACTTAGTCCATATGAAATGTTCGTGATGATATGATCATGAATTAGCCGCTAAACCATTAAGGTTACGCAATTTGGAACACGTAAACCTAGTTTACGATAAATGTTGAAATAGTGAAACTTGAGAAATGACTTGAAATTACGAGTTGTCACATTCGCCCATCAAAAGGAATTAGGTCCACGAATTCGGTTCGTGTTGGTCTATCGAATTTTTGAGTTTGCGATGAATAACGAGGAGAGAAGACATAGAGGAGTGTCGTTACGGTTATCGATGATTGAGTGTATAGAACATCATAGTAAAGAAAATATCGGATGAATCTCTCATAAGCAACACTTTGACTTTGGAATATGTGAAGATTTTGCTTGCACTAAGATTTATAAATAATCGCTCCCAACATAACATGATCCTCCGAATTAGACATAGTTAGCTAGGCTATGTATAATTAAGGAACGATGATGTGACGTTCGGTTTAGTTGTTATAACTCTCAATGTTTACAAAGATTTAAACCGTGTCGTTAAAGCGGTCGTTAAGGAGCAGAAGTAAAATTCTCATAAGTTATAACAAATCGGAAAGAAAATAAGTACGATAGATGAGAATATTTTACAACGAGTGGTTTAGCAAAAGTAGTACATCTTAAGTCATAAGATCCGAATATGATGGAAGACATAAACTTAGTACAACATAGTACATAAGGAAAATAAGGCTGTTAGCTTCCAAACTTCTTGGTCTTCGCGTTGTTGTGACCATGACGAGCTTCTCCTCCTCCTAACATGTATGCATTCCCATGAGCACCTTCAACTGGTTGACCTTGGTTTTGAGGACATTGATTCCGATAGTGTCCTTGTTCCCCACATCCGAAGCATGTGACTACGGCTTTACCTTTACAATCCCTGGCTAGATGTCCCGGTTTTTGGCACTTGTGGCACTTGGCAGGGCAAGGACCCGAGTGATGAAAATTACATCGATTACATAGTGGGTGTGTTCCAGCATAACCTCTGCCTCCCATTGGTGCAGCGGCATAAACCATTCCAGCTTCTTGCCTTCTATTTTGTTGTTGATGATGGTTAGTGTTGCGGTTTTGGTTGTTGTTGTTATAACCTCCTTGGTCGTTTTCCCATTTCCTTTTGTTGTTGTTGAGTTGGTTATCGTCGTTGTTGTTGTTGTTTTGGTTATTGTGGTAGTTGGTGCGGTTGTTGGGGTTGTTGTTGTTTTGGTTGGTGTTGGTGTACTTACCTCTCTTCACTACCTGGGCCATGAGCTTTTGAGACACTCGAATAGATTCCTCAATCGTTTGTGGATCAAAGGAAGTTACATCACCTTGAATAATTTCGGGAAGTCATTCAATGAAAGCCTCTAGTATCTTCTCATTATCCGAAACCATAGATGGGCATAACACGGCCAATTCTTGAAACCTTCGAATGTAAGTATCAATGTCATACCCAATAGTTACCAACTCATAGAATTCGGTCTCCAATTTCTTCACCTCAAATGCGGACAAAACTTCTTTGTTACCAAACCTTTGAATTGCTCCCAAGTGAGCTTGAAAGCATTCTCCATTCCCATCGGTTGAGCATATGAGTTCCACCACGACAATGCTCCATCGAGTAGTGTACTTGTAGCAAACTTGACCTTACTATCATCCGGCAATTACACAAAGAAAACACGGACTCCAATTTCTCGAACCATCGCACCATGGCGGTGGCTCCTTGATCCCTTTAAACTTGGTGGGATCTCCACTTTGAAATCCTTGTAAGAACATCTCTTAACTCCGGATCCTCCTGCATTTCCATAAGAAGAAGAAGCCTGCGGCTTCAAAGAAGGCCATGACCTCGGCGGCGGCCACCGCTTCCTTTCAATTCTTAGAGCATCGGTTATGCTATCATTCACCAACTTTTGAATAGCCGCTTGGGTCATTTCATTGTGGCTTTCTTGATGCCATATCTTCTTCAAAACAAGTGGAAATGTGAGGCGTAGCAAAATCCGATGTTAATAATAAACGCCCAAAGAAATGTGATAAGAATGATAAGTTTGAGGTTATCTTTCAAAATAATCGACGGTTTCCTAAGAAATGGGTTATGAGATGTCGTAAGTGCTTCAAATGTATTATGGCTTAGTGACTTAGTGTGAATAGCGTGTAACTCGACATGTTAGTGATGAAACAAAGGAGTGAGAGTGACTTTGTTGTATTTAAAGGTTTATCTCAAACATTCGACGTTATCGGTGATGAGTCAGTGATATAAAAATTATGATAGGGAATGACAAGGAATTCTCCACATTAGAGTATGAAGAAAGAATCATGGAATGGGCATTTAAAGGCATCCATGTGACAATCGATATGAAATGAAAGTAAATAACTCGAAAAATGTACGTATAAATCGCATGTAAAGTGAACATGCACTTATGATGAAATGATGAGATGCTATGATAATGTAGTTATAGTCTAGGGTCAATGATGCAACCTAGTTCTCTATAACCGAAGCTCTTATGCCAATCTGTCACACCCCAAATTACTGCTTTTGCGTGAATGGAATTCACGGGATTGATCATCATAGCATCACAATCACAGTTATATTGAACGACCTAAAGTGTCGTTTGGAAAATACATCGCTTGATTTAATAAAAACATTCGAGTTACAAAGATAGGTCCCAAATGAAAGTTACTATGCACGGAAAATAAGTTTAGTACAAGTCAAACGATGTTTTAAATTGTATCAATCCCATGTGAGACGCGTCGTCACCGCGACTCTATGATATGTCCACATGCATGCCATGAAGTATGCCTTAGATACGAGATAAAACATGCTTAAAAGGTCAACACAAAGGTTGAGTGAAATCCATAGGTTTAAGTAATTCGTTTGAACACAATCATCGTAGTGTGAGTTAAATGGTTCACACTCATCGTTGAAAACAAAATCGTATTTATTTCACTAAGTTCATGACACCAAAGCGTAAACATCGCACCAATAAAATTGGTAATCATCGTTTCATCGCATACTAATAGGTAAACTTGCCAATTTACCTTCTTGGTTCAAATATAGTCGCTCGATTTCCCTAGCGGGTCGATAAGGCGGGAGTGTTAATTCAATAGGCCTATTCACAATATTCGCTCACTCACAAGTGACTAATGGTTCATGATGTAGGGACTTGAACATGGCAAATACTTAGTGACAATAAAACATTCGGTTATAGCATACAGTTCAAAGCATTTGTGTTCGATTAAAATGTAGCATGTATCTCCCCAAGAGTTTGTAAAGCAGTTAAAAGAGTAAAAGTGGGGCTATGAACTCACTGTTGCAATGATTACGATGACAAAGTGGATACATGAAATATAGTGTGAATCTCGAAAATGACCTATTATGAATGATATGATACGTAATGAGTTATGATGTAATGTTATGCATGCATTTCGTATGTTATTTATACCATTTACGGGTTTTGAAAATAATACTTATCGTCGAAAAATACTCTTTTGACGTCTTGACCATTCTTAAATCACTTTACAAGTATTTACGTCAAAATGTCATCCTACAATAGTTTCGTAATGATTTATTGTGAAATTTTAACTTTTCGTCGTAAAATAACGTCGTTGGAAATTTCATGAAAGTGACAAAAATGGCTTTGAAAAACTAGTCGTAAAATAGTGTACGTCATGCGTTAGGAAACGAACTCGACGGTTTTGGAAAGCTTGTATCAAAATCTAGAAGTTTTAGTACAGGAGTTTTCGTCATAGAGGTCTCGAACATAAAGATAATAAAGGTTAAAGATGGTGATTTTGTCCAATTGTTGTGTAAAAGTGAGTTTCGCAAAGTTTAAGCGACAGTAAATAATTTATTACAACTCCGCTATACAAGCGGTTGGTCGTTTTGAAAAATATGCTTGGTGATCTCGATTTTATTAGAAGACATCTCGTCCAAAAGTTCCATATCATCGATAAAAACAAATTTTAAACATGGTCGTTTTAGTTACCGTAACACTTGTCTCGTAAAATAATATAGTTTTTCCGAAAATAATAGTTCTGCAAGTTTATGAAAACGTGTATATCTTGGTCGTTTCAAATCCGTTTTCTACGTATTATATGTCCTTAGCTTCGTATCAAAGTATACTAATATATTTTTGATAAGTCGAAATAATTTATGAAGCTTAAGGCTCGTTTTTGACTCGTACAAAATAAAAATAGTATCTTTGAAATTTTCGGAAAATGTATATATCGTCGTCAAACTTGAAAATTCATAACTTCTTCGTTATAACTCCGTTTTAATCCGTTCAAGCGCCACGGATTCGTTTTAAAGTATATTTTCTAAATATCAAGGCCAAAATTCGTGCTCACTGTCGGATTTTCCAGAAAAACAAAACGAGATCAGACCACTATATATATTTGTCGAAAATAGTTTTCTCTTACTAAACCTATTCCAATCCCTTCAAATCAACTCCAAAGCTATTCTAATCCTACCATACACCTTCTTAGGGTGTCATGGGTTCCTAAACATCATCAAGACCAACATATACCAAGGGAATAATTATAGGATGACTTTGTATATATAAAACTCTAAAATCATGTAAAAATGGTATAAACAACACAAGTCTTGCATGTTTGCTCCAAATATGAAGAAATAAATATGAAATGAAAGTGAAAGATGTAAAATGATAGAAATATGCTTACAAGCTTATTATGATGAGGTGCAAAGAACAAAGGTTTAACCTAAACACCCTAGGTTTTTATTTCAAAACCTTAATAAGAGTGTAATTCTAGATTGTTATAACTTGAAAATGGAAAACTTTTGATGATCCCTTTGTACTCCTTAGTGTTGCCGGTTTGAAGAGGAAGAAAAGGAGAGCAAAAACACTTTTCTAACTTTGAATTATTGGAATGAATGGAATAAATGAAGTTTGTGTATAGATATATATATAAGTAAGACTTTGTTTACCAACTATATGATACATCCCCCCCTTGGCCGGTTTTGGGGGGATTGTGTCTAATATATATATATATTTTTTTTCTTCTTTTCTATCTTGTATATATAAAGGTGTGTAATTGTTTGTAAGTAAAAGAAGTTAAGTTAAGGTAAATTGTAACTTGTATATACATTTGAGTATTTAAGGTAGAGTTAGCTAAAATAATTTTATGGATCAAAGTAAAGTATATTGAGATCATATACATTGTAAAATACATTTCTTGTAAAATTTGAGTGATATAGTAATTATCGTGTAGTTTTTAAGAAAACGTCGTAATAATATAAATTTAACGATTTATATACAAAATAAATTTAAAACACTAGGTAAACTCAAAATATAGTTTTATAAACTAAATGTAAGTATAAAAATATATCGGGATCATTTTTGGAAGTATCGGTTTAAATGTTCAAATAATAACTCACGCGATAACGTTTATTTAATATAAAATTTCTGCGTTTAATGTGAAATGCAAAGTCATGAATGAACTATCATGATGCAAATGATGCTAATGAAATGTAGACTAAACTTAGTCCATATGAAATGTTTGTGATGATATGATCATGAATTCGCCGCTAAACCATTAAGGTTACGCGAATTTGGAACACGTAAACCTAGTTTACGATAAATGTTGAAATAGTGAAACTTGAGAAATGACTTAAAATTGCGAGTTGTCACAGTTTTTCTTATTATAATCGGTTATGTATACATGTGTACGTATTTTTTTTAGGATTCAAACTGGTTAGATCTTGGTTAAGAACAATGGTGAAGATAATGGTAATGAATAGATATGAGGGTGTTGGTGAAATTTATGCAGGTTTGGAGAAGATAAAATGGGTTGGTGAAATGATGTGAGGTAGAGGAATGAAAGGGATAATAAATGATTTTTTTTCCCCTACATTGTTAAGTTGTTTCATAGGAGTATTAATTTGTTTTTTAAAATGTCATATGCAACTACATTAATTATAGGTAACAAGATAAAATCATAAAATGATAAACAAAAGAATTCAGTTAATGTCCATTTGGTAATTTTAATATTTTGGTTAAACAAAAGTTGTAAAGAGAAGAAAAAAAAAAAAAAAAAAAAAAAAAAAAAAAATGTCGGTCGTCATATTGTGACTAAAAGGTTGTCTATAGGTTGGAGAGAGAAAGGCGATGTGGCGGGAAAAATGAGGGAGGAAGGTTGTTATTACTTATTGGGTAGCCTTAATGGAAAAAAAAAGGGTTTAGGTTTATTAAATATAGCGTCTTTCTCAAATGTCTGGATATAATCAGTGTCTTTTTTTCTTACGGTTAGGTAGTGTATTTTATTTTTATTTTTTGTATCAATATAGTCAAAGTTCATACGTGGCTAGCCAAGTAACTTACGTGGAATTTTTTTCTTTTTCTTTTTTTTAACCCTATACACGTGGGTTGCCAAGTAGACAGGTTTAGGCTATTAAATAGCCACATACTTTCTCAAATATACCGATATGGTACGTGTACTAATTTTATTAATTCGTTCCGTAAAATGGTCATTTGTGGGTTGCCAAGTAAAATGGTCCTTTGTGATTTGTTTTTTTGCAAAAGAGGTCCCTTAAGTATTAATTCGTTTCGATTACACCAATTTTTGTGCAAAATGACATCATACCTTTGGGTTAGCAATTAATTACGAAATTACAAAATAAAAGATGCTGAGGTCACATGTCTTTTTGAAGAAACTAATCTTGTATTTATGAATTTTTTTTCACATATAAAAGACAAATTCCGTTGAAGGGTTTATGCAAAGATACTACTTGATTGTTTGTTTTCTACGTAAGTAAATAGAGCCGTGTTAAAATATATCTTCGATAATAGAGGTCTAGTTATATTACAAGAGAATCATATATTAACAACCCATGCATTTGATAATAGAGGTCTAGTTAAAAAAATGGTAAATGATAACAAAAAATATTATACTTGACACTATTTGCTTTTGTAGGTAGTGAACAATTTTTTTTTTGTGTGTCTTATCTTTCAAATTCATCCTCTTTAGGGTATTTCATGAAATTTTTGACATTTTGTCCTCTTACTAATAGAAATTTTTTTTTTCCGAAGAAAAAATGTCACATAAGACTTAAAGAGGATGAATTTGAAAGATAAGACTCAAAAAGAAAGAAATGATGACAAAGATGATCTTTTTTATCATTCTTAAAAAATCAATCTTGAAACGAGTTGTATAATAAAAATAGCAAAAGATCACGTTGAAAATGCATAAAACGACTATAATTCAATTTGGTGTTTTAGAATTACATTTACAATCTTGAAACTTCTGTTATAAGGTTTGATTTCGTGCTATAAGGTTTGCTCATTTATCAATGTTTAGAATAAAAAAAAGGCATGCATTTATCACGAATATAGAATAAGAAGAACTAACATTAGAGATACTCACATACTATCTTTTTATTTTGTCTTCATGTTTTCATTTATAAACCGCTTTAATATTTCTTTATATCTTCACTAATGACGTTGGGCATCCATAAATAAGAGAACATACATCACATTTTAAAAAACATCACGCAAAAAGGACTCATTTTGCAAAAGAAACATACCACAAGGACCATTTTGCAAAAAATGACATTTCACACTTTCATGACTATATTAAGACGAAATCAATCTGGCGTCTATCTAAGCAATAAAATTAGTCACGCGTCTATATATCGGTATATTTGAGAAAGAGGTCATTTAATAGCCTATTTAACCCGTTTGATGGTAGCGTCAAACCCAATCGATTTGGCAATGGCGTAGGAGACACGTGGGATTGTTGATGGACAAATGAACTTTGTGTATTATATGAAAAAAAAAGACACTACCTAAGGGTAAGAAAAAAAGTACACATACCATATCGGTACATTTGAGAAAGTATGTGGCTATTTAATAGCCTATACCCAAAGAAAAAAGAACGTACCATTGCAACTTTCAAATAGGAAAACAACACGTGGCTCTACATGAATGGATTATCAAAAAGAAATAAAAAATAAATTCGAAAAAGTGATGACTATAGGCTGTACATTATGCAGTAAAAATTTCTATTATTATCATTATTATCTTCTGCATTTGACTGCAAGAAACAAAAATAAAAATACCCTTTTCATTTTATAAACTAAATATCAGAACCTATTTCTTAAAATTTATGATAACCATCAAGAAGAACACATTTTAATTAAAAAGTTGATTAACGTTTATATTTTTAGGTGAAAATGGAAAAAGGGTCTTTAGGGGAGGAGTTTCATGAAGATGAGTTTACAAAGCTGATTTTTTCATGGTCTCTTGATGACATTCTTGATCAAGATCTCTACAAGAATAAGGTCTCTTTCATTTTTACTTTTTTCTTTTTCTACTTTTTAGCATTTTGTATATTATTTTGCTGTTGTTTTTTACTGGGTTTGTGGGGAAAGGGTTTGGAAACGGCTTAAGCTGCATACATATGAGTCAAAGACGCGGAGACTCTCTGTGGGTAACTTGTTTTTACTGGGTTTGTTGGAAATTTTAGATTTTATTGTTGTTATCAAGTATTTGATACATAATGTATGTAATTTGAGGAATATAAGGTTTTTTTAACGGTTGGTTATTCTTTTTGTGCTTATTCCGCAAGCCTTGGCTTAGGAAACAATTAAGTTATGTCAGTTGTGAGGGTGTTTAGGATTTGCATATTGTTTCTACTCTAGTGTTTGGATAGTCGAAACTGATTTTATTATGTGCTTTTTATGGATAAAAATTGCTTTTTACCTTTATGTCCCTTTAAATAGAGCGTCCAAATGCTATTTCCTGAAGTGCTTATTTCTTAGCTTTTTATTTGCTTATGTTTATAAGCACAAGCATTATCAGGAAAAATAAGCAATCCCAAACATCCTTTGTGGAAAGCTGAAGCTAGTTTATTCAGATCTTTATGTAGAGGGTGTTTGAAATCTATTATGGAAAAAAGCTATAAATTCATAACGTATGTTACAAAAAAACTCATTATGCTCTATCTACTTCACTTATTGTCATAATACATAACCGTTTTCATTTTATTATTTTCTGTCTGTTTTTATCCGTTTTCGTAAATCATCCATTTTTATCCGTTTTCATTTTAATATGTCCGGATAAAAAATAAAAACGGATAAAAACCGTTTTGACGTGGATAATAAAAACTTCATATATTTGGATGAAACTTATGTTGCTATTCTGAAAGCAGATAAGCACTTTTTAATGTTTGGATGAAACTTCATATATTTAAATGTAAATAAGTACTTTAATTCTTTAAACAAGGAGCTGCCACTTTGAAATTGGTGTTCCCAAACAACCCCCAAGACTTTAAAAATCATTGAAGTTTTTTAAGTCAATGTAGATACTGATATCTACGTTACATGAATATAAACAATAAATTAAGCAACAGAATCTTCGTGCTAACGTCTTGGTATTGTCTTTTTGTGTGTCTATACAAATAAACTCCAAAAAAGGATTCATTATATCTGATGACTTGCTGCATCATTTGTAGGTGAAGAGCATACCACTTACTTTTGAGTCAGAAGAACACTATTTTGGCTCTTTTGTTAATCCTTTGCTTGAGGAAACGCGCTCTGAGCTGGCTTCTTCCATGGAGATCGTGCATAGAGCTCCATATGCTGATATGTTATCTTGTAACGAGTCCAAAAGTGGTGAAACTAGGGTCTATGATGTTACTGTTGGTCCTTGGAAAAATCAGTATAGTGGACGTCGTAGAGATGATTACGATACTTTACCTGGTGATCTGCTTCTTTTAGTGGATGGGAAACTGGAATCTGTTTCTGATTTGAAGTGTGCGGGAAGAACATGGGCTCTTTCAATGGTCAAAAGCAAGGAAGGTGATAGCATATCTATAAGGGTAAAGACTGCACAACCAATTGAATTCCAAGACGGGATGTTTGCAGTTTTTTTGATGAATGTAACAAGTCAGAGAAGAATATGGAATTCATTGCACGTGCATAGAAATCTTGATATCATCAAAGACGTTCTTTACTCTGACTTTAAGGTGAGAAACTAGTTAAATAGGATTTTCTTTTGTTTAGTAAAATTATTGTTTTAATTATGGATATGCTGTTTACAGGTTAAGGAGAAGTGCAATATCTGCTCTTTTGGTTATAATAATATTTTATCTCCAAAATTTGATCCACATCTTTTGCTTAATCTGAATGAATCCCAAAAGACAGCAGTTATGGCGGCGCTTTGTAAAACACAATGTTGTCATACTTCATCAGTGGAACAAATATGGGGACCACCCGGAACGGGGAAAACATCGACAGTTAATGTCTTGCTTTTCATCCTTTTGCAAATGAAGCAAAGGACTCTTACGTGTGCTCCGACGAATGTGGCTATACTACAATTAGCCTCACGCATGCTAAGCTTGGTAAGAGAATCATCTAAAACTACAATTGCAAGTGGTGATTCTTTCTGTTCAGTTGGAGGTTTGCTCTTGTTTGGCAGCAAGGAGAGATTAGAAGTTAGTACTGACATTGAAGAAATCCATCTGGAGCATCGGGTAAAGAGGATTGCCGAATGCCTAGGGCCAGTGACTGGTTGGAAGCATTGCATAAGATCTATGGTTGATTTATTGGAAAATTGTGTTTCTGAATATTATAATTTTATAGAAAATGAATTCTTGAAAGAAAAGCAACTTAGAAATGAGAATGAAGATAAAAGAACAATGTTGGAAATCAAATCATTCAGTGAGTTTGTGAAAGAGCGATTCAATTCTATTGCGCCGTCACTCAGAAGGTGCATGCTTACATTTTGTACTCATATCCGGAGAAATTTCATGGGGGAATCAAATTTACAGAATATGATATCTCTTTTGAATTATATAAGTTCTTTGGAATCATTGTTGTTTCAAAAGAATCTGGTTTCCGAAGAACTTGAAGACCTCTTCAATTCAAAACCATTGCAAGATGATTTTTTTAAGTTAGGGGGTGTGTCATCCATCAGTTTTGTTAGAGCCACGTCCTTATCTGCTCTAAGAACTCTTCAAATATCACTTGAAGGACTCGCTCTTCCATGTTTTTCAAACAAATACGCAATAAAACAATTTTGTTTTGAAAGAGCGTCTGTTATATTTTGCACAACTTCATGTTCCTACAAGTTGCATGCTGTCAATATGGAGCCTTTGAATATATTGATCATAGATGAAGCTGCTCAATTGAAGGAGGCAGAGTCCACCATACCCTTCAGCTTCCGGGAATGAAGCATGCTATTCTTATTGGAGACGGCGCCAGTTACCTGCAATGGTTAATAGCAACGTAAGTCTATACTATCTATGTATCTTCATAGTATCATTTAAGTTTTATATTTGAGATATATTTGATAGACTAAATGTTCGTGGGCAGGTTTGCATTGAATCTGGCTTTGGAAGAAGCTTATTTGACCGATTAAGCTCTTCGGGTCATTCTAAGCATCTTCTCAATGTACAATATAGAATGAATCCGTCAATCAGTTCTTTCCCAAATTTGAAGTTTTATCAAAATCAAATCCTAGATGCGCAAAATGTGTTATCTAAAAGTTATGGAAAAAGGTATCTTTCAGGACCAATGTTCGGTTCCTATTCCTTTATAAATGTCGTTGGTGGGAAAGAAGAAAAGGATGATGATGGAAGAAGCCGAAGAAACATGGTTGAGGTGGCTATTGTGGTTAAAATTGTGAAAAATCTCTACAGAGGTGTGCATATTGATTATGTCATTTCTAAATATAGCATTTGTATCTTTGTGGTCAATGTTTACTTAACCTTTTCTTTCACATTTACAGCATGGCGGGACTCTTAAAAGAAGCTTACAATCGGTGTCATATCTCCCTATGCTGCCCAAGTCGCTTCGATTCAAGAAAACTTGCTCACAAGTATGAGAAACTTGATGGATTTTCAGTGAAGGTGAAATCGATTGACAGGTTTCAGGGAGAAGAGGATATTATTATTTTGTCAACAGTAAGATCTAATATCCATGGGTCTCTTGGCTTCATATCTAGTCCTCAAAGGACTAATGTTGCCTTGACAAGAGCACGGTATGCTATCCTCTCCCTTAGTTTACAGTTGATCTTTATAGATACTTTTAATTATAAGAAGTTTAATATTGCCTTCCGTTATTACTGTAGACATTGTCTTTGGATATTGGGAATGAAAGAACCCTCACTAATAGTGAGTCCATATGGAAAGATTTAGTCTCTGATGCAAGGAATCGACATTGTTTCTTTGATGCTGATGCTGATGAATGCCTGAAGATGACAATAATAGGAGCAAAGAAAGAGTTAGAACAACTTGATGAGTTGGTTAAAGGAAATAGTGTACTCTTTGAAGATGCAAAATGGAAGGTGTGTGATTGTACTGTTACCAAATTATATCATTATGCAGTATCCTGTATTGTTCTTCATGTTTGTTCAAAATTTTGCCATCAGGTTCTCTTCAGTGACGACTTCAGAAGATCGTTTGGAAAGCTGACTCGTCCTCGCTTGAAGAAGCAGGTTTAAACCTATTACTCAAACTTTCTAGTGGCTGGCGGCCCAAGAACAAAAGTGTAGACTTCTGTTGTGAAAATTCTTCACAAATCTTGAAACAATTTAAGGTTGAAGGAATCTATGTGATTTGCACTATTGACATCATCAAGGAAGTCAAATATACACAAGTGTTGAAGGTTTGGAATATATTACCCTTAGAGGAGATTCCAGAACTCACAAAACGACTTGAGAGCATATGTTCTGCTTACTCAAATGATTATATTAATCGGTGCAATGAAAAATGTTTAGAGGGTATGCTCATTTGTTGTCTAGTGAACTTTAATTCTTAAAGCAGTGATTATATATGCTAATTCCAATTTCTTTATTACATTCAGGAAGTTGGAAGTTCCTAGGAGTTGGCGGCATCCCAAAATATTATCCGATTTCGATATCTAAGCGCTTGTGAAGGCGATAGTGAAGTGAGTGTGAATCCTGGTAATGCTAGAAATTATGTTGAAAACTCAAAAGTCAGTGAAAGCTTATTGCTTATGAAGTTCTACTCATTGTCACGTGGGGTTGTGGGCCATTTGCTTTCTGGTGATGAAGTCGATCTACCCATGCAAGTCACTGATGAACAGATGGACATAATTCTATCTCCCCAAAGTTCATTTATCATTGGGCGATCTGGAACCGGAAAAACCACCATTCTGACAATGAAGTTGTTCCAACAGGAACTCAAATTTCGCATTGCTTCTGATGGAATTTCTGAGGCAGAAAGTAGCCATATTAGAGATGGTGAAGTTGATAATGATCCTGAAATTAGCAAACCGAGTGTTCTTCGCCAGCTTTTGTGACAGTCAGCCCAAATTATGTTATGCTGTGAAACAAAATGTTTCCCATCTAACAAGGTGCGTAAATTTTCATTCTTTTCTCTTTTTTCGCATCTATGTGGTCTTGTTCTGACTTCAAGAATTAATTTATTTGACAGTAGTTCATCAGGAGAAATCAATCTTGATAATACAGATGTTATTCCATCAGGATTCAATGATATTCCTGACACATTTATTAACATCCCCGTGAAATATTACCCTCTCGTGATAACATTTCAAAAGTTTCTGATGATGTTAGATGGTACATTGGGAAGTTCGTTCTTCGAAAGATTTCTTAAGGCAAGAGAATGTTCTCATGGCAACCATATAAGCTCAAGATCTATTGCATTGCAAACTTTTATAAGATTAAGGGAGGTAACGTTCGACAGATTTTGTTCACTTTACTGGCCACACTTCAATACGAATCTTACAAAGATGCTTGATAGCTCTAGAGTGTTCACGGAAATCATTTCTCATCTAAAAGGAGGCCTCAAAGCAGGGGAATGCAGTGATGGAAAATTGAGTTATGAGGGTTATTGTCTACTGGCCGAAAGTCGTTCTTCCACTTTAAGTAAAGAGAAAAGAGAGATTGTGTACACCCTCTTTGAAACTTATGAAAAGATGAAAAGTGAGAGGAGAATTGATTTAGGTGATCTAGTTAATGACATTCATCGTCGTTTGAATAAGGGGAATTATGAAGGTGACCAGATGGATCTGGTTTACATCGATGAGGTGCAAGATCTTAGTATGAGGCAGATTTCTCTTTTTAAATATATTTGCCAAAATGTTGAAGAAGGGTTTATGTTTGCGGGTGACACTGCACAGACTATTGCAAGAGGAATTGATTTTAGATTTCAAGATATACGATCTCTTTTTTATAAAGAGTTCCTAAGCACCAAAACATCTGGAGAACAGCACAAAGGTCTTGTATCCGAGATAAAACAATTAAAAGAGAACTTCAGAACACATGCTGGTGTGCTTGATTTAGCTCAGAGTGTCATTGACATTTTGTACCATTACTATATTCACTCAGTTGACAAATTAGAGCCTGAAATTAGTCTTATATCTGGTGAAGCTCCTGTTCTACTCGAGTCTGGTGACGATGAAAATGCAATTGTGACTATTTTTGGTGGCAGTGGAAGTGGTGAACATGCTGTAGGGTTTGGGGCAGAACAAGTGATATTGGTACGTGATGATCACGCGAAAATGGAAGTTTGTGAATTTGTTGGAAAGAATGCGCTTGTTCTTACCATAGTGGAGTGCAAAGGTCTTGAGTTTCATGTAAGATCCTTAATCTTTTTTTTTTTTTTTGTAATAAAATTTGTCACAAAATGATTATTAACAAACTTTTTTTTATTAGGATGTATTATTGTACAACTTTTTGGGACATCCCCTTTGAAAGATCAGTGGAGAGTTATATACGGATACATGAAGAAGTATGATTGGCTCGAAGACAAGCTTCCTCGGTCTTTCCCGACATTCGATGAAGCAAGACATAGTCTCTTGTGTTCTGAACTGAAACAATTGTATGTAGCCATAACTCGAACAAGACAAAGGCTGTGGATTTGTGAGAACAAAGAGGAGCTCTCCAAACCAATGTTTGACTACTGGAAAATGAAGGGACTTGTTCAAATACGGAAGCTGGATGACTCAGTGGCACAAGCTATGCGGGTTGCAAGTAGCCCTCAGGAGTGGCGGGAACGCGGGAAAAAGGTTTTTTTTTTTATGCTCTATTACTGCTATGAATGTCTTGTGTTCTGTTTTTTTAATCTTTTTTGACATGCTTTTATGATGTTTTTATGTTTTTCAGCTATTTTCTGAAAATAATTTTGTGATGGCGACGTTGTGTTTTGAAAGAGCTGGTGACACAACGTGGGAGAAATTGGCCAAAGCTTCTGATCTCAGAGCATCGGCTGATCAAATACGGGGAACCAACCATGAATCTTATTTAGGTTATCTTAGAGAAGCAGCGAGAATGTACGAGTCTGTTGGAAAACTTGAATCTGCTGCGGTATGTTATTATGATTTGGGGGAGTATGAAAGATCTGGTAGGGTTTTTTATTTTATTTTATTTTATTTATTATTATTATTATTATTAATTTTTTAATATAATCTTAAATGAATGCCTATATATAAACGTGGTTACACTAATTTAATCAAAATTGGAATTTCCAGCTTCTATCCTTTGAATTAGAATTGACATTTTCAATCTATTTATGGTTTGACTTGGGGAATAAGTCAAATAGGTCCATCTGGTTGTTTTTTGTCTTCCATATTTATCATGTTAAATTTCTTCAAATGAATAGTGAGCAAAGAAGTGTTGGCGGGTCAACCTGCCATGGCCCATTTTGACCTACTTAAAATGACTGATCATGTTTGAATCGTTACCCAAAATGACAACCGCCCATTTTGGCCACTTCTAATTTTAAGTGTTGTATCTGTCCAGGGAAACTATATTTGTACAAGTGTGGAAAGATGGATGCAGCAGCGGTGTTTCTCACTAGCAGGGTGCTATAGTGATGCAGCGGAAGCTTCGCCAAAGGAGATAAGTTTTCCAACTGTTTGTCAGTTTGCAAAAGGAAAACTTTTGACAGAGGGTTGCAGTATATAGAATCATGGAAAAAGGATGTTAAAGTTCAAAGCAAAGATACAGAACAAATTGAGCAGGAATTCTTAGAAAGTGGTGCTCTTGACTACCATGAGCATAAAGATCCTAAATCCATGATGAAATTTGTCAGAGCTTTTTGTTCTCTTGAATCTAAACGTATATTCTTGAGGTCGTTAGGCTGCCTTGACGACCTTCTGCTGTTAGAAGAAGAATCGGGTCATTTTGTTGAAGCTGCTGACTTGGCGAAGTCATGGGGTGATCTCCTAAAAGAGGCTGACCTTTTGAAGAAGGCTGGAGATTTTCATGAGGCAGCGATGCGTTTAATTTCTTATGTTTTATTTAGAGCGGCATGGGGAAATGGTAACACAGGTTGGCCGTTGAAGCTTGATCAGATGGAGGAAATTTGTAACAAAGTAAAGTCACTTGCAAAAATGGATTCCGAAGATTTCTATGAATTTGTTTGTAGTGAGCTTAAAGTAATCTCTGATCAGCATAACAGCTTGCCTGAGCTAAAGAAAGATTTGCGTGCTTCCCAGGAAATTGGTAGTTTTAGGGGAGAAATATTGTCGATTAGAAAAATATTGGATGCTCATTTTCAGGTACATCTCACAAAGTATGAGTGGGAAGACGAATTTCCCATTGTTATAGATGAGCACTGTGATAAGATCTTTGAGAACCAAGTTTCTATTCGAAATTTGGTTTTTTACTGGAATTTGTGGAAGAAGCATTTAGTTGATAACTTTGAGAAAATTGGAACTCCAGCCAATGTATTCTGTTTTACCTATATGGGGCTGAATAAATATAATGTAAATGGTAATATGGTTTGCCTGTTATTTGACAAGGATGCTGACTGGGTAAGAAACTATGCTCAAAATGGTTTTATGTTAACTGGAAAAGAAAATATGGTCATAAGGGTCTTCAAAAGGCAGAAGCGTGTAACTATTGATGAAAAGAGGTGGTGTTTGCTATTTGGTCTTATTGGCGGGCGGAGTTACTATCTGTGGGTACAAAAGTACTTGAAATCCTTGAAGCCCTCTATAAGTCTAAGTTAAATGGATCTGCATTTCACCAATGCACGTCTCTTCTTCACATTTGTGAAGTTTCCAAGTTTCTTTTTTATCACCCGTGTGTTAACGCCACAAATGCTGTTAGAAAGAAGCTGCAAAGGTTCCTTGGAATTTCTTTTAATTACTTTGATTTTGTGTTTCCATTGGACTGGCGCAATGCTGTATCTCACGACTTGGTTACTCTCAAGGAGACTGATCTTTCTGTGAACTTACTTGAGGAGATTATTGATCAAATGGTTGACATCACATCTCTTGGGAGGTGCTTATGATATGTCTAAGTTCAAGAGTATCTGTAGCAGTTTACGAGAAGCTTATAAGTAAGCTAAATAGGAACCCTCAATGGAAATCATTTGTTGAGAAATTTAGGGATGGTGGGTTGAAAGGCGTTTATGTTGCTGCAGCACTTGAACATGCTTTAGACGATTCTTTTAGAGCCGACTGGAAGTTTGCCACATCCTTATCACCCCCCAGTTTCGTGTATCTATTGGACCGTCTTCTTTTAATGCGATCATTCTCTTCAAGATTTTTTTACACAACGAAATCTTCTTTTGTTGGATCGCTTACACATATTCACTCTGCTTCAACTTCATCTATTAGGCGTTCTTCTTTGGATGTAAACTTTATTCTTGGCATAGTCTACCAATTTGTACATGATACAGCAAATACTTTATCATGGATTCGGAAGTCAAGTACTGATGGCTCTTATTATCCACTTCTAATATTAAAGATGGTTATAATACTGTCCTTAATATGTCTGAAATTACCAGAGCACTCTCCTTTCTTACTTGAGTTGCTGTCAGGTTACGACCATTTTGCATATTTGCTTCCAAAGAAGTTTGTGTGTGATCTTCTAAGGAAAGGCAAAACAAAAGTTGAACTTGAATCCAGAAGTGGTTGCAGAAGCATTTATCAGTATAGATGATCCTCTCGTGATTGTCAGTTTGGAAAATCGAGTCCTAAAATCAAGGCTCCTTGTGCTATATTTGTTGACCTTAGAAAATCTAAAGAGGAGATAATGAATGTATTGTTTCCAAGGCAAATTAAACATGATGTCTACACATCATCAAACAATGTTGACGCTGAGACAATTTCTGAGGTATCATCTTCAAATACTTTGCCAGATACAAACATGAGTATGAATCGTGTGAAACCGCAAATGAATTGGAAAGTTTTTGAAGAAATATCAAGGGCTATAAATGGGAAGAACAAAGTAGCTCTGAACAAGTTATCTACTGCAGCTATGATTAAGGTAATATACATCATTGTGTTTGATTTATGTTTATAATATCGTCATTATTGTAAGTTTGATTCCTTCTGATTTATCTATTTTCTTGCCAGGATGAACTTGAGATAAATAGAGGCACATTAGCTACTGCCCTAGTGAATCTAAAATCTTTTTCTGATGAAGATATATCAGTTGTATGTAATGCAAATAAATGTCTGAAGCTGCTTTCTTTTGCATGTGAAACAAGGTTAGACATGCACTATTTTAAGTATTTCAACTTTGAAGTGGTTTGTTATTGTTTAAACCAAACCAAACAGCAATCCATATTAAGATTTCTTGGCGTTTGGATCTTTTCAGTCAACCAGAACCAGATATCAAGGAATCAGATTTGTTGAAGGATGTGGAACTTTCTGTGGAGAGGCTGCAACATTATAGGCCAATGATAGAAGATTTATTGAAAAATTGTGTCGTGATTCAGGAATCGAAAGTTGAGCAAATGGTTGTGTCAAGGAGCAGCTGCTGACTGAGGTTAAAGAAGCTGTTGACGAAGATTCACTTGGGGATGTGGTGTCAGAAAGTCATAGCAGCGGTGATAACACTCAGGATGCGAGAAAAAAGAAAGGAAGGAAACAACAAAGGCGAACAAGAGCAAGAAGAACAATAAGAAATGATTGCAAGCGTCGGCTTTAAATTGTGTGGTTTTCGATTTTGTGTTTTGGGGAAAAATTGCATTATTAGTAGTCTGTTAAAACATCATAGACATTGTCTTGTCTTGTGGGTTTAAGAATCATGGTGCTGTAATATATTTGGTAGACCTTTTAAGAATGGCTATGAGCAATCGCCAAGGCAGCTCTTTAACTGACTGCTACGTTGAATCAAAGTTAAGACATATTAAAAAACTTCTCGTGTTCGCTTTTATTTTATCAGTTTTATGGGCCACATATATGGTGTGGAGACATATATTTATGTGTCTGATAAACGAAACCTGCACATATACTTGATCTATCTAAAAGGTAGTCGTCATTGACCAAATTCATGCTCCATAAAAACTTCCTTCAATTAAAAAGTAGATTTTATGTCTAATGAAGATGTAACTATTAATCATTGAACAACTGAAAGCTACTACGATCGTGACGCGGGTCGTGACTTTTTCTCTCCGTGACAGAACGAAAGTAATTCTTGCATGTTAAGCAACCCCATCTTGCATATATACGTGTTATGCAACAATTCTTAACCTCCACAAGTGACATGCAAAAATGCAAGATACGTGTTATTTTCTTAGAAACTTTGAACATGCAAAATCTCAAACACATATATAAACATGGGATATGAATCAATCATGCAGCCACAACTTTCCATCTTAAACTCAATACCAAATACGTTTAAACCATGCATACATACAACCACATCTCACCAAGTATGCAATTTTGCCACAACTTTCCATCTCAAACACATATAAATAATCGTTAGAAAATTAGACCGGTATGCAATTTTGTGACCGACGACCGATCGTGACCAAGATGCCACATTGGGCTCGACCGATGTGAATATCGGTCACCCTTGAAGATCGACCGAGTTTTTCAGGGCCACTGTGGCGAGCCTAACATGTTTTCTTACCAATAAGCTAACTAGCGCACATGAATAGTATCCAAACTAGCTTCAAAATTATAATAGACGACTCTTAGGCTTGTCGCAGTGGGAGGTCTTCAAATCGGTTAGGCACCCTTTTTTTGCACCCTCAACCGATGTTAACATCGGTTTGCTCGAATGTGAGGGGCGGGTGGCACATCGGTCGTTGGTGGGTAATTTGGCACATCGAGTGTTTTCTCGACCGATGTTAAGTTTATTGATTCACGTGACTTGTTTTTAAATAATCATGTTTAAAGGCAAATATTAGTAAATAAATCATTGTTAATTTTAAATTGTCTTCAATCAGTCCAAAAGTCTGATGCAACTAGTAAGAATCTTCCCCACTTGCATTTTATTTATATCCAATAATAATATATGATGAATAGGTACGGCAATGGGTCGGATTGGTTCAAAAAAAAAAAAAAAAAAAAAAAAATTGGTCGTCATTGGGGCGTCCGGGTTGTCTCGGTCATTGGAGAGAAAGGCGGCGTGGCGCGGGTTGTAAAGTAATAAATGGGGTTGCGACTGGGACTAGCCTTCCAAATAAGAGTTGAATAACCTCTATGTACGATACCCATATATTTCTTGTTTGCTTAAACCAAAACCAAATGTTTTAGTGTATTTTTTTTTAAAAAAATGTTGCTTTAGTAATGACGGTTTGGTTTGGTTTTGACTCAAACCTAATTGTTTCGTTATTGAAGGCTTGAATTGAAGCTTAATTACTAAGTGGCTTATAGGTTACATGAGTTGAGTTATCTTTTATAGGCTACATCGGTTGAGTTATCTTTTATTGAAGACTTGAAGCTTAATTACTTAGACACAGTGGAACGTTTTAAATCGGTCGGGCATAAAAAAAATAACATAACGACCGAAGTCGTGGCACAAAAAAGGGACTATCGGTTGGATTTTCAACCAATTTTACACTCTCATTTATTCAAAATTGTTACCGTTTAAAAAAAAAAAAAAAAAAAAAAAACGTTGCCACTTTATTACATCCTATAAATACTAACTCAAACACACTTATAAATACACAATTTCAATCAATATTTCTATCAATACCTTCAAACACATTCTTTTAATATGTCGTACGAGCTTTTATTTGGTCTTCGTCTTCCGACGATTAAGAAGTTTTTAGTAAGTTTGCGGATTTTGCTTGGAAGGCTTACAAATCATCAAAGCCAAAAGTTTCACGAAGGTACATACGTAGGGATCATGAGGGTGCTCATAATCGTTTATACTTCTCCGAAAACCCGTGGTTAAACGATAGAACATTTAAGGTCGGTGGTTAGAATAATGAGAACTATTCACACAAATTGTTCGAGAGGTAACCGATCATTCTCCTTATTTTCGACAAACTCTTTATGCTAGGGCGTACGGTATTGGCCCATTGGTCAAGTGTCTGCGGCCATTCGCGATTGGGATCGAGGCCGTTCACGATTCTCTTGGCGAGAATCTGGCATTGGCTGCAACAACATCCCGTGAATGTCTCCGTAAGTTTTGCACGATTATCATGGAGTTATATGGTGTTGAGTATTTGCGAAAGCCCACGTATTTTGACCTTGAAAGATTATATGCTCATCACGAGCATAAGCATGGCTTTCCTGGAATGATGAGAAGCATTGATTGTACAAGTTGGGAGTGGGAGAATTGCCCACATAATTTGAGAGCTCAATATGCTATGGGTGATCACGGGCGCATCCATTCATTTTATTGGGCGGTCGCTTCCCAAGATTTATGGATTTGACATGCGTGCTTTGGTGTCTCGGAATGAATAACGGCGTAAGCGTTTCGTCGTTCCTGTTTTCAATGATATCAAATCGGGAGAGCACCGGACCTTGAAGTCGAGGCTAACAATGTACCTTATAAAAGGGATGTTATCTTCTTGAAGGATATATCCACAATGGTCTATTCTTATTAAGTCCATTTCAAATCCTCCACGGGTGATGAAAAAGAATATTGTACAAGAGGAAGCCTGAGCGGCAAGGAAAGATGTGGAGCGGGCTTTTGGTGTGTTGAAGAAGAAGTGGAAAATGCTTAAAGTTCACCTCGAGGGTTGTATAAAAGGATATCCAAGATATTATGTATACATGTATCATATTACATAATATGATCATCCAACACAAGCGGTAGGCGATATGTCCTACATGGTTCGAAGATGAGGGCCATCGTGATTCGACCCTTAAGATCGCATGAAGAATGGTTAGTAGTTACTCGGGGCTAATGGACTCATCAACTCATCTACACTTAAAATCGATTTGATCTAACACATTTGGAGAAATCGTGAAATCAAGTCAATCAAGAGAATGAAGGCGATAGTGGCGATGATGATGAGGAAGGCGATGAAGATTTTATTAAAGTTTTAACGTTATTTGAATAATTTACAATGTTTATTTGAATTTAGTATTGTAATGTTTTAATTTTAATGAATTTAAATTTGTTGTTTAAAATGTTTGAATTAAAAAAAATAAAAAATCGGTCATCATTGCGACAACAGTAGGTATGCAGTGTGGGAGAGAAAGCTGATCGAATTAATGGAAACCCTAATCCGATCGTTTTCTTTCTTTTTTCCAATTAATTGATTGACGTAATTCGCTAATGCGATGTGCTTATTGTTAGTTTTTCTTTTGCAGATATGATAAATTTGAACTCGATTTGTATATCGGTGTTGTTGTTTTGCGGATAATTCAAAATTTATTGATGACTGTGGCTAAAAGTTCATTTAAATTGGAGGTTTGTGTTAATACAATTTTTAATACACTACTTAATCTTTTTTTTTGTTATTAAACAAGAGACTTCTATGGAACAACTCTTGCCGCCTGATCAAATTTCAGTATTTGAAGATGGCATGGAAGGAAAATACAAAGTTATTCTTTCCTACTATATAGTATAGAGGGTCTGCCGTGTTAATTTATCGTGTTTTTGATTACTTTTCCATTGCTTAATTAGTTAATTTATGTTTTACGTGATGTTCCTAGAAAAACAAATAAATGTATTGCTCTTTCAAGCTTCTACTTAGATTGGAGATAGGGCAAACATTAATGTTAGGACCATACAAGTACTCGGGTTTATGTCGTAGAATGTCCATGTTACTAATAGGCCACTAATTTTATATAGGGCTAATAACCTATTAAAGCATCATACTTGTCACAAATATCAGTTCGACGTAGCGAACAAAAAAATAGCTCTTCTAGACATTAAACTTGAAATTTTTGTCTTCAATTGAGTAAAATAAATTTGTGATGACCATTTTACCCTTAAATTTATAAAAATTGCATCCTTTGTCCCTAGTATATAAATAACCCTTTTAACTCATTTTAACACACAAGTAACCCTACAACCCCCCTCTCAACCGCTGCTACCGCTTACATACCATCACATCCTGAACCCTAACACGGTCACGGGTCGCCACCCAACCATAACCCCATCTCAACCGCTGATACCGCTCAACCTCACTATCTCATCTCTCCTTCTGCCTATTCTTCTTCTCGAATAACTCACTCATCTCGCACCTTCTTCTACTACAAATGAACCATGTACTTAAGTTTTCAGAAGATAATTGAGAAATTTTGTATGTTATATGTTGGCTGTAATTATTAGTAGTTGTTGTTAACCTTGTGTGGAAACGTAGACCAAGTGTTTGTGAAAATGTCTATGTGAACTGAAACACGGCTAACAAGTAATAATGGGAAAGATTTGTTGTATATATATATATAGATAGATTAAGGAAAGTTTCGAGAAGTTTGATGAAGTTTTCAGCCTACTTGTCATTGTGTGCCATGGTTTTGCGGAAAATGAATTGCTGGAAAACTTGTACTTGGTCTTAGACTTGTCACAAATGGGTTATTAGAAGAGCTATTTTTCGAGATGATCATATGGAAAATACGAGGCGGATAGTGAAAAAGATTTTATGAATTTCAAGATGAACAAGCGTCTTTAGATGGGTGATTGACTTGTCGGATTTTGGGTCGAACCGGTATGATAATTTACAAACGTCTGAATCGAATACATGAGTGGTTTTGTTTAGTATTGATGGTCGATTTTATCGACTTCATTTGGGTCCGATTGAGGTCCGAATTTGAAGGTGGTTCGGAGTTTAGTAAGGAATCTACTTGGGCTCAGTATTTAAGTGACTTTAATAGATCGAAAGATAATGGTTCTACAATGCCGGTTTTGCTGTTGATCTTTAAGAGAAGCGGGACGATGGACGCAATTTTTTCAAACGACAGGGACTATTTTTGTAATTTAGCCTAGGGACAATGGATGCAATTTTCGTAAACCCACAGGGACCATTTATGTAATTTAGAAGGTTAAAATGGTCATAATACTCAATTGAAGACAACAATGTCAAGTTTAATGTCTAGAAGAGCTATTTTTTTTGTTCGCTACGTCGAACTGACATTTGTGACAAGTATAATGCTTTAATAGGTTATTAGCCCTTTTATATATAATCACTTTCAATTACCTTTTGTTTAAGTTTGCTATTCGATGAGAATCAACAACCTTATTGTTGGGTTCAGTAAATACCCAAACCCTTAATCTAGGATTTGAATAAAAATATCCTAAGTGTTTAGGCGTTAAACACTAACGGTCCTTGAGTGCATAGTCTCTCGGTGAGTCATCTTCAGGATACTCGGTGTGAGGCGAAGAAGAAGTCTCTCCACTCGATGGCGAAACTTAAAGGGTGAAGGCGGGTCAAGAAGAAGATGGTGGATTCGGTGGTGATGGCAATAACTCGCTGAATCCTGAGACTCCTCTCCAACTACTTACTGAAGACAAAGCAAGTAGAAGGCGGAAGGATATAAAGGCGAAGAATGAGGCGGGATAAGGCGGGATAAGTTTGAATCGAGATAAGGCGAAGTCCTTATCAACCAAAGTCAACTTTCCACAGATGGCAAGCGATCGGGCTCGGTGTCATCAACGACCTTTGGAAAGCGGTCTTGTCTCTTACCTAAAATAGTCTTTATGTGAGACAAAATACATCGATATTTTGTCTTACGTAAGTGTCGATTTGTCACTTAGGAAGAGTTAAAACTCATACTTGTATAAATAGCATAAGAGATGGAGTGAAAGATTAAGCTTGTGAATTGTAAAAACACACAGCGCATGAGCCATCTTTCACTCCTCCAAATCGACTTAATCACGAGATAGCTCGGTGGGTACTTGTAGTTGTGATCGGACTTAGCACGAGCTTGAGAGGAGTCACCAACCTTTGTCATTTCAATCCCAAGTACTATTCATAAGTACTTGGGTAATGTATTCTTGTTTTGATTTATATCTAATAAAGAATATTATGTTGAAAATTAATCGATGTGTTTTACTTATATCTTTTCGAGTCATAGATTCACTATTAACTTGTTTTATATACTTAATTGTTTTTAAGATAGTGAATAGGGAACAACACTTATAGACATACATTGAACCAATTTCACACTATCGATGGATACGCCAACTATTTATGATAAATAACAAGATAGTCCAACACTTTGATGTATGGTTGCTATTTTATTTTGGATTTTTATATATAAAAGATGTACTACTTTATGATTATAATTTTTGCAGAGAGATGCTAAGCTATAGCCAATTATAGTGATAAAGGCTACTTCGATTCTTTGGTCAAGGTTGATACATGCTACTACTTAAGCAACTGCAACGACTTGTATACACATTTTCTATAAAGACCATTTTTTTAAGTTATAAATAATTTTTGGGGTTTTGGCCAGGAAGATCATGCACTGTTTGCTAAATATTTTTTGTACGATGGTACTTTCATGGATGGGCCTACATGTATGTCGGGTGTGGCACGGGCTGCACCCGATTTTAGGTCACGAAGTGCAAAAAGATTTCCAATCTGCCGTTTTTGGGGTATGTGCAACCCCTAAATTTTCTTTGCTATTTTCGTTTTTTACGGTGTAACTTTATTTAGTCCGACATTTCTTTTGTGCAACACCCTCTTAAAAATCCTGGGTCCATCCCTGGCGTACTTTATTGCTAAATCTTTTACGTGTAGTTGTATCATCCTCTTTTGTTAAAACCAATTTATGTTTCTGATTATTCTTAATTTGTTTGACTAAAACTATCCAGGGTGTTTTTATGTCTGAGATTTGCTGAAATTTGAGTTTATTGTGTTTAATATTTTGAGTGTTTGGAAAGATTTTAATGTAATTACTAATTAGAATTTGTATAGAGAACACAACTTTTGCTTATTCTTACTTTTAGTGTAACAAAATACTTTTTCATAACTATTGAATGCATTGATGTGCAGACAACTTAAAATAAGTAAAGTTGTCAAAGTAAACTATCTTGATTACCCCCTTCTATTTGAAAGATATATAAGAAACACATGTAAAGTTGTGATGTTTTGTGTTGTAAAAAAGAGTTCGTTATTTTATTGCATCATGGTAGAAAATTAATTATTATTATTATAGTGCATATACTGATAGGAATAGTTTGTGCATCTTGAGTAGAAATTCTCATTCGTTTCGATATTCCAAACATGAATGTGTCTTTGATGATAACTTGTCAAAGTTTCTAAGTATGTGCGTTAAAGTTAACTGTTCAAGTTACAATGTCTCGACATATTGTCTAATTTCAGTACCTCATCTCAACAAAACTATCATGGCTTTTAGATATTCTACTTAACTCAGCTTATAAAATATGTCGATATAGTTAGATGTAATGAACATATACTATTGATCCCATAATTTCACATTTTATTGTTCGTCATGTTAAAACTAATTAACTATTAGCCCCAGTTGATAAACTTTTGACTCAACTACTTATAGTAATCAAGCTACATTTGGCCCAATAGCATGTTCTGTTAACCTATTTGTAATCCAGTTGGACGTGCTCAATTTATAATGTATGGGATCTTATGGTGATAACATTGAAAGTAATTTCATGCGCCGTTAGTTACAATGGTGGATTTCTAGAAGACCAAGACCATCTTGAATCCCAAAAGAAGAATCGATTACTTAAACTACCCTCTCGTTTATGGTTTGGACATTTGACAATCTAATATAAAGGTGCTTTGTTAATACAAATAAACCACAAAAACATTTATTTATATTTTACGATCTTCTAATGTTTTGTCGATAACAAACGTAAAATCATTAACGAAATAAATAAAATACATAAAAGCTTTGAGCCAGTAGTTTACTAACACACTTTTACTAAACATATTAAAACCATCAAAACATGTTTAGCTAAATAAGTTATACAAAACCAAAGACATTTTTATAAAACACTTACAAGTAATATTGTTTAATTACATTTTATAAAAATGTATATATACTTTGTATATGTTGTAATGGGTAAATAATGGGTAAAAACCAAAGTCCATAACCCATGACCCAAGACCCATGATCCATTGACTAGGTACAATGAATCTTGTTGGGTAAGAACCAAAGTCCATAACCCATACCCATGGAGCATGATCCATAACCCATGACCCATTGCATGACATCATGCATGAAGTCATGTTGGATATCATCCATGATCCATGACCCAAAGTCAATGACCCATGACCCATTGACTAGGTACATTGTATCTTGTTGGGAATCCATGACCCATGGTTCATAACCCATAACCCGGTTTGCAATCCAAAATCCGGACTAAGTTGACCCAACGTAGGATCCACAGAATTCGGCGAATCCTTGGGTGAGGATCCGCCGAGCGTGGGACGATGGGCTTGGTTTGCCTATAAATAGTGAGCCATTTCTCTTGCTCACTACCCCTTTTAGATATACTTTCTCTATGTTCTAACCTCTAACCACGGATCCAAGGATCATTCTATGTAGTTTTATCTTTATGTGATTCTCTAGGTTTCTCTTAAAGGCGAGATCACCACCTCTTGAAGACGTGCAAGCTCAAGGTCATGAGTTGGTAAGCTTCGTCATCATCAAGATCACTAAAGTGCATCTTGTTGATAGTTCTTTCCTCTCTCCATAGAGTGTCGTGTTGAAGGCAGTAGTGAATGATGCCGAAAGTGTACATTCGATGGGGTGCTTTGATGTACAAGTTGTGTAGTTTTGGTTAAAGGATATTGATGTCCTTTTTAGTATTGTAAAAAGGAGTGTGTCTCCTTTGGGTAGTTGTGTTGGGTAGTAGTTCCTCCTTTGTAATGATCGATATCTAGCCTTGTATCGGATAAAGTGTAGGCGACGTTGTGATAGGTTTGGTTCTATCTCGTGGAAGAACTCATGTCTAGCCTTGTACCAGATAAAGAGTAGGCGACGTTGTGAAGGCTTCTCCGCCACATTAAGGAGCTTATGTTGTGTAGTGCTTAGAAACTCTCGAGTTGGGTACTCGGGGAATGGAGTAGGGCCAGGAAGGTGTCCTTGTAGCCGAACCACTATAAATACTCGTGTCGTGGTTTTGTGTTCCTTTACTCTTTATCTCTTGCATTACTTACTTATATGTTTATCTATTAATATCCAACACATGATCTAAATGGATTGACATAATTCGATCTAAATACTTTAAAACGAAGTTTTAATCGTTGAAACTATTCAACCCCCCTTCCACAATTGGCATCAGAGCTTCGTCACCAAGTCTCTTAGAGTATATTGTACTTTCAAAACTTGATACAATCCATGTATTTTTGAAAACTACAAAGAAGGAAATTTCTTAAAACAAAAATTCATGTTTTAGAAATATTTGTATTTTAACAGATGTTGGATATTGATAAATCATTATAACATTTTGGTTGAGAAATATTCATGCTAGGACTCTTCCAATGACTTCGTTCTATCCGGAAAAAAATGAAGTCAACACCCAAAGAAGAATCCGAAGTCATCACAACTTTCTTTTACAAAGTACGATTAAGTATTTTAAAAGCTCATAAAGTATTTCGCGTCTATGATTTTCAAAAATCATAAAAAGGATATATAGCAAAGGTATGTTCTCCTAATTATAATTAGTTGATCTAAAAACATTCTAATTGCTTGTAGATAAAATATTGGTATATGTCTATCTATTATGATAAGTATTGTTATAAAGTCCTTGCATATATTTAAAACTATGTGTAATGATTCGTAGATGTGGTGTCTAACTTCAATGTCACACATTCTCTAAAAAGTTGTTCTTCATCTCAAACACATCATCGAGAATAGAATTCTTCCTTGATTTCCCTAAACATTATAAGCTAGTCAATATACGTCCTTTTCTCGAAAAGAAATATTGCTAACCAAAAGTCTTGATTCATTGTTCCTTGCATAGAGATATTTTTGTTGCATTAGTAATCTACATCAATATCATCTATTTAATTCTCTATATATCATGTTAAAATGGAATTTGACACGATTCTTATTGTTTTCTCTCGACTCATGGTTTACTCATAAAAGAACCTCGTCAAATGTGTTTAGTAAACACGAAGACTCGTCAAACCTTGCATCACATCTATAATAGATAAACTCTAAGGAATAGAGCAAAAAACTTTGACAAAAAATGAAATAAAAAACTCCCGCGTCAAAATTATCAAACCTACTAAAATTGTTTTCTCACTGAATAGCCGGATCCCTTGACTATAACGTGACGGGTCCCTTTTTCAAGGGATCCATGAGAACCGGCATATCAGCAAAACAAAATAAGTAATTGATAATTCACTGTACACTCCCATCCTCCACTTTACTCTCTCATACACGACCCTAAACTCAACACTGCTATTCTTAGGAGCTTTCTCTTCATCAATTCAAGCAATCCAATCACTTGTGTAATTTTTATCTTCACTACATTGTGATTTCCATTCTCAAGTTCTTAGTAATACTATTTTAAACATCTTTAGAATTTTGATTCAAGTGGGTTTGTCACAATTTGCTATCACATTGTTTTAATTAGCTATCTAAGATAACTAATCAAAGAACAAACATTGTTAATACAAATTAGAACTCATAATTAATTCAAAAAGAAGGATGTTTTGAGCAAAATTGTAATGAACCTCAAAAAGAACTCTTCTCAAAATTAACACCACATTGTGATCTTATTGTTTAGGATCAATCATGCCTAGCTCCACACAACAAGATTATCAAGACACCGCTTACTATATATCGATGCATCACCGTAAGGACGGTCTTACTCCCAAGAAACTGAAAAACCTTCAAAATGCTCCAAAAACGGTTCTTTCATGAAGGACATGTCATTGATCAATCTTTCCTCGATGGTACCGATATCCCCAAAGTCTTTTCTAAGATCAACTTTGAGTGTCTACTCCATATCAATGAACAAATATGTCCCGTGTTTGTCCTCGAGTTTTACAAGAGCGTCTGCATCATTAGAAATGATGATGTAACTATCTCTATTGAATTTGTCATCAACAATCATATCTTCACCCTAACTCTTGTCGAGCTTGCCTGAATTCTCCGCATCCCATACCATGGTGTCACAATTCACAATTTCAGGTCATTTTACAAACTTTGAAATTTTTACTATTCATCTCGGGAATTTACTATTTATCGGTACTATTCATCATTTTACTATTCATCATTTTTGAAGTCGATTTGATATTTTGAGAGGTTATTTCAAAATTTTACTAGTCACAAAACACTATTCATTCCCGGAGAAAAACTTATATTTACGACTATTATCTGCATATTAGTTCATGCATGGGTTTGCATATTTTCTTAACGTATATTTATTTATTAAATAAACGCTATCGCACGATCATCTATTTTGAATAATTGATACGACACTTCCGACAATTGTCCTGATATATTTTTATACTCATTTTAAGACTATAAAAATTATATTATTAGTTTACCCGATGTTTTGGATTTATTTTGGTATATAAATTGTTATATATATATATATTTACGACAGTTTTCGTAAATTCTAATCGAAAATTATTTATTCACTCAATACTTGTGAAAATGTATTTTTATAATTTTTATGACTTCGATATATTTTATTTCGTTCCGTTAAAATCGATTTCTAGCTAACGCTACACTTAATAATTAATTTTATGTACCAAATACACATTATACTTGACTTTAAATACAATTAACTAACAAAAATACACAACTTTATTCCCCAAAACCCCTTTCCGACCTCCCCATATTAGTCATCCAATTTTTATAAAATTTTGACTTTATTAGACGTACACATACACATTATTGCTAGATATTTATATTTTATACAAGAGTTTTATTAAAATAAAACACCTACGTACACATAATAAAAGGTGAAAAAGGCAAGAAAACCTCTCTACTCCATCTTTGAGGATTCGGCTCCATCAAGAAGAAGAAGAGGAAACCATAATTTTCCCAAGTTCAAGTGTTATTATAACCCTAGTATACTTCTAGTTTAGGTTTTGAAATAAAAACCTAGAAGTAATTAGTACCTAGTTGCCTAAACCTCTTCAATCACTCAAGTAAGCTTCTAATGAATTTTTTTCCTAATCTTTCATACTATTACTTGATCTATTTTTATGATCTAGTACAAAAATATGCAAGTATTATATATATTCATACCACTTTTTACTTGTTTTTCCTACTTATAATGAATAATAACTATCCTATAATTATTCCCATGAAACCTATCATTGTTGATGAAGTTTAGGAACCCATGACACCCTAAGAAGGTGGATGGTAGGTTTAAAATAGTTTTGGTGTTGATTGGAAAGGGTTAGAACAAGTATTACACAAGAGAAATCGTTTTCGACAAACTATATATAAGGGCTGTCCAATTTTGTGAAATCTGGAAAAATCAGTAGGTCAGGGGATATTTTGGGTTATATTTTCAGAAAATAGACTTAAAAACAAAACCGTGGTCGCTTGAACGGGTTAAAACGGGTTTATAACGAAAAAGATACGCTATTTTCAAGTTTAACGACGAAAACTATTTTTCTGAAAATGCACAAGCTGTCAAGGATTTTTCATGGGACAAAACGAGTATTTAACGTAAACTAGAAGAGTCGACTTATCAAAAATATATTAGTACATATTAACACGAGACCAAGGATATATAAAAAGTAGAAAACGGACTTATAACGACTAAGTTATACGCATTTTAAATATGGCTATCGTACTTATTTTCACAAGTAATAACACTTACATATTTTTACTAGACTAAAATGGTTATCGCAAGTGACCATGTTTGGAGCTATTTTTCATATCGATAGAATACTTTTGAGATAACGATGTCTACAAGTAAAAGTGAGTTCGCCTATTCTCTTTTCCAAAATGTTCAACCGTTTGTCAAACGAAGGTATAACGAATAATATACGATCACTCAAAATTAGCCATTTTCATGAGTTGTCAAATTATATTGTTTTTCGACGATAAACTTCATTTTCAAAAATGTACAAGTGGTATGGATATCATATGAGTTTGTATGCACGACATTGTTTCATGGCTTACATTAGAACATATCCTTCATATTAGGTTGCAGATAGAGATCGCACCTCATTTCAGTGTATCTACTTTTGTCATCATAATCATTGCATCAGGTGAGTTCGTAGCCCCACTTTTACTCGTTTAATTGTTTTATAAACTCTTTGGGGGAGATACATACTCAACTACTTGCTTTTACTTTACACTTATATGAATTTAAATAACTCTTGTTACACTACTTATGCTAGTAAGTAGATTATGCCCGAACTAAATTGATTACTATGTTATGAACACTATTATTTGAACCACTTTCCTTGATTTTGAACCTTTCGACATATATATTTGAACTCTTTTAAATTGATTTGGACCTTTTAACATATATTTGAACATTTTGAACTTGATTTGAACCTTTTGACATATAGTTGAACTCTTTTAATTTGTAAAGGACCCTTTTGATATATTTTGAACTTGTTTAACTTGATTTGAACCCTTTGACTACTTTGAAACTTTTGATATGTTTTGAGCTCTTCGACTGTTTTGAACTTTTGAACTAGACTTAAACTCTTGAACTTGATTATGAACTTATGACTTGTTTTGAGCTTAATATACCGTACGTACTATGACACAAATTCTCCCTATGTGAACGGAGCAACACAAAGTCTCCTTATGTGAACGGAGCAACACAAAGTCTCCCTATGTGAACGGAGCAACACAAAGTCTCCCTTGTTCGGAGCAGTGCAAATTCTCCCATGTTCGGAGTGTTCTTAATTGTATATAATAGTTGTATGATGTCTTGTTCGTACATTCGCATTGTTAGTCTCCTATCACTAAGTAGTATGGATAGCTATTGAGGTCGGTCAACCTCTCGTTCACTATGTTACGGACGCATATTATTTATTCTAGGGCTTTGCACGGCATACATTATTATATCGTGGTGCTATATGGTGAACTATTATGACAACGTATACTTGAATACTAGACATACTACTTTTGGTAGTGGGTTGTGAACACCAGGTTGCAAGTTTTGTATGGGCGGAACTTGGGCGGAGTGGATTACAATGCCTTTGCTTTGTGGGCTATTCTCAATGACCAAAAACTTTGCCGTTCTTTGCATGAGCGTTCTTTAAAGGCTTTTCATGATAAACCAAACTCTATGAACTCACTCAACCTTTGTGTTGACACTTTTAGCATGTCTTATCTCAGGTATCTAAGGCATTCACTTCATAGCATGCATGTGGACTTATCATAGAGTCGCGGTGACGACGCGTCTCACATATATTCTATGCACTTAACTATCGTTTGATTGTAACAAACTTATTTTGGTACTTTGGAAATATTTTGGGACCTATGTTTTGAAAACTCCGATTATTTTACTTAATCAAACGATATTTTTAAAACGACACATTAGGTCGTTCGATATAACTGTAACTTTGATGATATGACGGTCATCCCCGGTATTCCATTCATTGCAAAGCAGGTAATTTGGGGTGTGACGGGTTGGTATCGAGCAACGGTTGTAGAGAAGTAGGTTGCATCATTGACCTGACTATAACTACATCACCATAGCATCTCATCATATCATTATAAGTGCATACTCATTATACATGCGGTTTTATCGCGCATTATGTGGATTATTTGTTTTTATTTCACATCGATTGTCGGATAGATGTCTTTAGATACCCATTCCATTATTCTTTCTTCATACCCCAATGTGGAGAATGCCCGACATCCCTATCACAATTTTAACATCGATTGACTAAACACGGACATCATATGAGTTGATTAGTCCAAGCATTGCATAGTTACTCCTAAATTATACATAGCGATCACCTATGTCTAATCGGGAAGAATCATGCAATGAAGGGAATATCGATCTTATATGTGTAAGCAATTCCATAATTGAGCCAAATTTTCAAAAGACTTTCTTCAAAACCACTTGTTTCCTAGCTTGATCCTAGTAGCGGTTCTTGTCGATGAGTTGCGAAAATCAAGCTAAGAGTCAAGTTGTTACTCAAACCGATTTAGCCTAATCTCATGGCGGTTCTTGTTTGATGAGTTGTGAGATTAAGTAAAAATCGGTTACCTAAAAGTCTTTTGAGGGTTTTGCTCGAGAATGGGAAACTTGCCTCATCAAACCCAACCATAAGAGCATGTCTTTAGAATGGGAAATGGTCACGATAGCACAAGAACATACCTAGTTGGATGAGAAACCCGGATACTTGAGCATTGACATAATCACTTAGACTATACACACGAGCATAAACTTTTAGACCGCTTGGGGATCGGACCATAGTTATCAATAATTGAATCATGAGGACGTGATTCCTCTAACAGGGAAAGAATGTCACAATTCACAATTTCAGGTCATTTTACAAACTTTGAAATTTTTACTATTCATCTCGGGAATTTACTATTCATCGGTTACTATTCATCATTTTACTATTCATCGTTTTTGAAGTCGATTTGATATTTTGAGAGGTTATTTCAAAATTTTACTAGTCACAAAACACTATTCATTCCCGGAGAAAAATTTATATTTACGACTATTATCTGCATATTAGTTCATGCATGGGTTTGCATATTTTCTTAACGTATATTTATTTATTAAATAAACGCTATCGCACGATCATCTATTTTGAATAATTGATCCGACACTTCCGACAATTGTCACGATATATTTTATACTTATTTTAAGACTATAAAAATTATATTATTAGTTTAGCCAGATGTTTTGGATTTATTTTGGTATATAAATTGTTATATATATATATATATATATATATATATATATATATATATATATATATATATATATATATATATATATATATATATATATATATATTCTGACGGTTTTAAGTAAATTCTAATCGACAATTATTTATTCACTCAATACTTGAGAAATGTATTTTATAATTTTTATGACTTGATATATTTTATTTGGTTCCGTTAAAATCGATTTCTAGCTAACGCTACACTTAATAATTAATTTTATGTACCAAATACACATTATACTTGACTTTAAATACAATTAACTAACAAAAATACACAACTTTATTCCCAAAACCCTTGCACGACCTCCCATATTAGTCATCCAATTTTTATAAAATATTAACTTTATTAGATGTACACATACACATTGTTGCAAGATATTTGTATTTTATGCAAGAGTTTTATTAAAATAAAACACCTACATACACATAATAAAAGGTGAAAAAGGCAAGAAAACCTCTCTACTCCATCTTTGAGGATTCGGCTCCATCAAGAAGAAGAAGAAGAAGAGGAAACCACAATTTTTCCAAGTTCAAGTGTTATTATAACCTAGTATACTTCTAGTTTAGGTTTTGAAATAAAAACCTAGAAGTAATTAGTACCTAGTTACCTAAACCTCTTCAATCACTCAAGTAAGCTTCTAATGAATTTTTTTCCTAATCTTTCATACTATTACTTGATTTATTTTTATGATCTTGTATTCATACCACTTTTTACTTGTTTTTCCTACTTATAATGAATAATAACTATCCTATAATTATTCCCATGAAACCTATCATTGTTGATGAAGTTTAGGAACTCATGACACCCTAAGAAGGTGTATGGTAGGTTTAGAATAGTTTTGGTGTTGATTGGAAATGTTAGGAATTAGAAATTCCGGTATTAAAAGTCGGTCACCTCAAGTATATGTAATCGTTAAGCTCGTAGTCGTAGTTCTATTTAAGTTAAGTAGTATTTTAGTTAAGTAACACCGTGGAGGACAGACGGGTCTTTACCTCTGTATGCACGATCCACGACCCAAAGTGTGGCGAGTTATGTAAGACTATAAATACTCTCTACCTTCCAAGGTAGAGAGTTGGAGCTCATAATAATATCTTTCACTTTCTCTCACTAAGTTCCCTAAACCTCTAACTTTCTCTCTAGAATTCCATCTATATGCTACTTTGTGTTATGGTTTGATGTGTATGTGAAAAGTTATATCTTACAATTGGTATCAAGAGCCATGGTTAGATCATATCTTGCACATCTTTGGATTTATAGTGGTTTTAGGTGGTTTTGAGTTTGAAAAAGTTTAGTGGTTTTGCATCATTTGGTTGATTTCTTGTGTTAAAGTTTGAATTTTGTTGGTACTTTTATGTTTAGAATCATCACAAGTGTTTAGGTTTTCATTTGGTAGCTTGAATCATCTTGGTTGGGTTGTTTTGGATTGAAAAGTGATGTTTATATGGTTTTCAAGCTAGCGACTTAGCTCACGGAATATTTTCTTGGTAGCGACTTGCTTCACATTTTGTAGCGACTTACGGTGTTGAAGGTAGCGAGTTAGATCTAGCGAGTTAAAGTACAAGTAGTGGATTCTCCACTACGGGTAGCGACTTAATGGTAGCGACTTGATGCATGCGAGTTGCTCTTTAGCGACTTGCATATCTAGCGACTTGTGTGGCAATTCTTGCCAAAATTTGGCTAGCGACTTGATGCATGTGAGTTACTATTTAGCGACTTGCTTTTTGTCTAGCGACTTGGGACTCTAGCGACTTAGGGTGTAGCGAATTAAGGGTTAGCGACTTAGTGCATTAACTTCTAGCGACTTAGTGCATTATCGCTAGCGACTTAGTGCTTTATCTTCTAGCGACTTAAGTGATTGTTTACGGTTTTCTCTTGATTTAGTAAAATCCGTGAAAGAATCTATTTCCGGTTTAATCATAGAGTTATAAAATCCGTATAATCATTAACATGTCTACCAACGTTCCTCTTGTCATCTCCATTTGTTGCAGGGATGTTCAAGCGGTGGCTCGGATACTCGTCCACCCATGCAGTGAGGCCGACTACGACTCTTGGGCTCAACGAATCGGATTGTATTGCCTTGGAAAGGAAAATGGTGTCAACATTCTCAAATCCATTGATGAAGGTCCATATCGGGTTGAGGCGACTAGAGACATACTTGATACTAATGAAGATGGTACTCTGTTTACGGAATGGACGGACCTAAGATGTACGATGAGCTTGATGATAAGGAGAAAAAGAGATTCGATCGAGATATCGGGGCTTCAAACATTGTTCTTCAAGGTCTTCCTAAAGACATCTACAAGGCGATCAATCATAACAACGATGCAAAGGCGGTTTGGGATAATGTTAAGATGCTTCTCTCGGGTTGAATTAACTATGGAAGGCAGAGAATCGACTCTATGGCCAATTTGAGCACTTCAAGATGAAACGGATGAGAGTGTCTATGAGTACTATGTGAGATTTCATAAGTTAGTGAATGACATGAGGAACATCGAATGACTATGCCTAACATTCAATTTGAACTCAAAGTTTGTGAACAACATGAATCCCGAATGGCACAAGTTTGTCACGGTTGTGAAGCTCACTAAAGGATTGAAGAATACAAACTATGAGCAACTCTATGCCTTCCTCCTTGAGAATGAGAGACATGCTATGTTTGAAAAATTGATTCTCAATCGGTTCAAAACCAACCGAGGAGAGACAAGCTCGTCTAATGACTCATGACCTTCTACTCAAACATCGGAATCACAACCAAAGCATCACAAGTCATACCCTTGGGTAATGGTAATCACAAACTCATTCACGATCCCATGTTCAAACAAGGCGATCTTGATGCACACGTGGGTAACATCATTAATCAACTAGCTCTTCTCATTAGTCAAAACATGAATTCTCTCCCACAAACCAACAACAACCTCAGGCGCATCTAACCCACATAATCAAGCCCTTTGTTAAAGATGGAAGGATCGTGGTGCAACCGATTCGGGAAAGCAGTATGATCGGGGAAGAGGTGGGGTGGGAGAGGTTATGTTGGCAACGAGAATCGAGGAAGAAATGGTAACCAAGGTCAACCTAAGCCAATCAAATGCTATAAGCGTGGTGGTGAAGGACACATTGCAAGGCGCACATCTCCAGCGTCCGAGAATCGCGATTACTCGAGAGATAAGATGTTCTTGGCACAAGCTCGGGACAATGGTGCTGCGTTGGATGAAGAGGAATTCTTTGTTTCTTCTTGAGGGCAATGCCAAGACCTATGATGCGAGATGTGGATGAGCGACCTATTCGGGAGATAGGTCACAATCATCGAGCGCCTTTCAAGTCGTGGCGTGATGCATACGACTACGATGTAGATGATGGACCTCTGCACACACAATCTTTATGGCTAGCATCTCTCAATGGTTTCTCCCAAGATCTCTTCTTCACCACAAGGTGGCCCATCCAAGGACAAACTCATCTCGGAGGTATTAAAACTATCGATGATCTTGATGTGCAGCGGATGCATGACAAAGTACAATCAATGAAACTATTGAATCAAATGTTGAAAATATGGGTAATAACAATATTGTCCCATACGATCAATCGTGAAACAAAGTGAAAGTGAAGTTGTACCAAGTGATGCATCTTCTGCGATCAACAATGACTATGTCTTTGATGAATACCTTGCATGTGCTCGATGATTCCATAATTTACGAACTAAATGCCTATAAGGGCGTGTTGCTATTTATGAACAACGTGCAAAATTTGAGTTGACCACTCGTGAGCGGAAATGGATGTCCAAGTGAGTACGATAATTAGAAAAAGTAAGTTTAGAAGAAGTATTGAAACAAGAATTAAATTCCTTGCAAGAAAAACTTTCTAAAAGCATTAAACAAAAACAAGAACTTCAAGAAAATGTGAAAATGCTTAAGCAAGAATTTAATGCAAAGGAATCAAAACTCTTGAGAGATTTTCTAATCGAAAACTTTGAAAAACAAACTTGAAAACAAGTTGTACATACAAGGAAACACCATTGATTGCTCACATGGTCACCAAACATCGTGTCTTAAGCGATAAGCATAGCATTCCCTTGTTGAGGAACCAAATCCGGAGGTAATTAAAAGGCTAGAAATGCTCATAAGGTGCTTTATGATGGTAATGAAGTCCTTAAGCCTGGCGAAACCTAGTTGCGTTGAGTGCTTTTGAGGAAGATAAGATATTAAATGAAATCACTAGGAAAAGATGAATAAGAAACAAAATGATCCCAAATGCAAAGAAAAACATAATCATCTCTCCTCATGATTACAAGAAGGAAAAGCTGGATTTCCTTGAACAAGTTTAAGCCTCGGACTTTGTTGACTCCCGAACAAGTCTTACGGAAAAAGGATTTAGATAAGCGAAGCGGAAAATATTATTGAAACAAACCCTCCCTTTGGAAAATGCCTAGAAGCATTGTGTATCCTCCTAATACACCAATGCATCTTGTTCCTAGAACAATTGCCACTAAAAGCAAGACATTAATTAGCCAATCGTTATATTTCAACTATTTGTTGATTTTGAGAAAACTTGCAAGAAAAGGATCACACCTTTGGTATAGCGAAGGAGAAAGAGGTTTTGAACAAATGAAAGAATGTTATTTAAGCGAGGTCATGCCCTTCTTTAAACTTCTAAAAGATCACTTTGAGAGTCTTAAAAGGGGTAGAAAGCGATATTAAGGGTATGGAAAAGGAATTTGATGCAATGGTTGTTGAAGTTAGTGACTATGGCGTGCTTTGAAATATAATGAGATTGAGAGAAAGAACACGCATACATTAAATGAGAATCTTATTCTTGAATGTGTTGCTCAAGATGTCTTTTCTTTGCTTCAAATTGCTCTATTAATGCTTCCAAATTTCATGAACTATCTGTGGCCTGAAAGTCTCCATGATCGTGTCATTGAGCTTGAAAAACTAATTCTAAACTAAATGAGAAAATTGAGCTGGATGATCATGACAATTTGGTTAAACATTTTTCTAAACTAGAAGTTGAGTATTTTAATCTACAACTAAAATATCAACATCTCAAAGAAAATGTCAAAACTTCAAATATCAAGACATCTTGGATGCTCGAGTTTGATGCGGTTTTCAAATTAACAAGCGAGATGAGCGATTCAAGCTCGGTGTAACACGATCGAGAAAGTTGAAAGCCCAAATCTCTCAATTAAAGGGTCAAGCGAACAATATGCGAGGCTCCCAAATGCCTCCTCCTTTAGATTCTCGAATTCTCAAGCGTTTCATCTTCAAAACCTAGTAAATGCTTTACAAAAGGAAAGCGAAAGTTTTCTAGAAGAAAATGAAAAGGTTAAGCGTCATTTCAATGAGTTGTTTGAATCAATTAAAGTCACTCGTAACAAAAACAACGAACAAATAACTTCATTGCAAAAGGAAATTGAGAATCGAAGAGTCGGGTAAAAGGAAAATGCCAATGACCAATGGGGTGAATGTAGTATCAAAGGATCACTCTTGTAATAAACATGCTTTATCGTGACATATGTCCCCCCTCATCTAAGGAACAACAAACTTGCCATTCAAACATACTTCTCATCCCTTAAGGAGTGCCTAGAATGTCTGCGTGAGATTGTTGAAGAGGATAAGCTAGAGAAACCTCATGATAATGCAATTGGTCATGCATGCTTATATGCCAAACGATCTCAAGAAATCTTAGAATGCTTGATCACAATTTGCCCAAAGTCATTAGGAGAGAGAATTAACCCTTTGATTCCATGCTCAATGCCTAAGGCCAAATATGATATGCACTCGATTCCCAATGTTTTGAATGAGAGGCGTAGTGTACCATTGAGTAGTTCGATTCTAGATCCATCAATGCTAGGAAAGTGAACTCAAATGTGCCTTCTAGGAGTACTAATCTCGGTACCTCTAGTGTTAAGAAAGTGAACCTTAGTGCACTGCATGTAGTTCGGATCGGCACATCTAAGCGGTGGTGCAAAGAGTAGTAAAACAAACTAATGTTCCCATTCCTCTACAGGAGTGTCGGTGACATTAAAGGGAGCGGTCAAAGTCTCAAGACAATACAAGGAATGATAGGACCTCTCAAGCTAAGAATGTGCCTTTGGAAAAGAGTAGAAGAACAATCTAGGAACTTTAAGCTTGAATTGAATAAAGCGAATCGTGTTGATTCTAGTATTAGCCATAGGCGTCTTGTAATTAATTGAATTCGATACTATTTGCAAACCTTGTCTTGATATTGCTTGAATTACATTTCTAATCATGAATGTGGTGTCAATGTTTTGCCTAATGATGTTAATTGTCCAATTAATATTGTTAATGCTAAAATTCATGCTAAAAAGGCTAAAAGGCAAAAGCGAAAGAAAGTTAGAAAACAATGGAAACCGGGAAGAACATTATTGAGAATAGGTTTTATTGGATACATGTTGGTCATAAGACCAATCGAGATAATGCCCACTAGAAAATGGATGCCTCTTGGTAGAACTATTCCCTAAGAAGTGGTCTGCTGTAAGCAGAGCTATCTGAGACACTAGTATTGCATCTATTCACAATGATTCCATTACCTCACCATCGATATGAATGCTTCTATTTACGATGTGGGTGTTCCAAGCTGTTGCTACTAACCATATGGAACCCATTCTTGCATGGGGATCCCAATTATCCGATTATCCATTCTTATGCGTGTTCAGCTGCGGATCGTTCAAATCGTTACGTGGTACACGGACTCATTTGTTCCAAGCATATATTTGGAGACCGGTCACGACTCATGAACCGTGAGCAAATTCATCGGGGCTATTAGATTTGGTAATGATCATTTCGGTGCTATTATGGGTTATGGAGATTATGTTGTTGGTGATAGTGTCATCTCGAGTGTATTATGTGGAAGGTTTAGGTCATAATCATTCTCTGTTGGTCAATTACGTGATTACGATCTAAGTAGCCTTGAGAAAACATACACCTTTGTTAGAGATCTTAATGGTAAGGAGCTGTTGAAAGGAACTCGTGGCTCAAACCTTTACACCATCTCTATCGATGACATGATGAGAGCCTCTCCAATCGCTTGTTATCTAAGGCTTCAAAAACAAAGTCATGGTTATGGCATCGTCGTCTCAATCACTTGAACTTGGCACCATCAGCGATCTTTCGAGAAAGGACTTAGTTGTAGGTTTACCTAGACTAAAGTATGAAAAGGATCATCTTCATTCGACATGTCAATTGGGAAAAAGCAAGAAGTATGCCCATAAACCCAAACCTACTAACTCATCACGAAGTTCTTCATATGATTCATATGGATTTATGTGGACCAATGAGGTGCGAGAATATCTTTGGGAAGAAATATGTGTTAGTTGTGGTTGATGATTATTCTAGATTCACAGGTCAAGTTCTTAAGGACAAAGGATGAAACTCGATATCATCATCAAACTCATCAAGCATTGCGAGTTAGACTAAACAAAGCGTCGAGTATCGAGCAGACAATGGGCGGGTTTGTCAACAAACAACTTAGTGAATTCTATGAAAGCGTTGGAATCGACCATCAAAGAAGTGTTCCACGAACCCCTCAGCGAGCGGTGTAGTTGAAAGGCGAAATCGTACTCTTGTTGAAATTGCTAGAACAATCTTGATCTACTCAAAGGTTCCAATGTTTCTCGTCTTGAAGCAATTGCCCTTGCATGCTACACAAAATCGTTCCACGATTCACACTATTCATGGAAAAACTCCATATGAACTTGTCCACAACGAGAAAACCTAATCTATCTTTCCTTCGTGTGTTTGGTGCATTGTGCTATCCAACTAATGAGGTCAAGACTTAGGCAAACTTAGGGCCAAAGGCGACATTGGAGTATTTGTAGGATATGCATCAAACAAAAGGGATACCGAATCTACAACAAAAGAACCCGAAATATCATGGAAACAATTCACGTTCGTTTGATGGTGACCGGTCAAATGGCTCTGGACACTCCACTCGGGACCCGCACTTCAAAAGCAGTCCCATTGGTTCATCCCTTGTTCCAAACTCCTCTCAAGAAACTCCATATGTACCTCCATCGAAGATGATGTAAAGAAATTGTTTGATCCTATGTTTGATGAGCTGTATGATTCAATTACTAATGAGGTCTTGATCCTACAAGAGAGGTTGCTCATATTCCGATGAATGAAGTCAATCCTTGATCTCAATATCTTTAAGCCAAGAAGCACTGCTGCGATCCTTGATCTCATCAACAAATCATCATTCTTCAAATGTACATCATGGAAATGTTTACGGCATCAATGATGAAGTTAATCCCTTTGCTACTCTGAAGATGCTCCATTTGAAAACATATTTGCTACTCACGAATCATCATCGAACCATCTTCTTGAGGAGACATCGACTCGACTACCTCGGTTCCTCAACAAATGCCACATGAACACCTCGGAAAATGGACTCACGATCATCCATTAGACAACATCATTGGTAATCCCTCTCGTCTGTATCAACCGGAAACAACTTGCAACCGATGCCTTATGGTGTTTCTTCAACTCCGTACTATCTAAGATCGAACCAAAAGATGTTAAAACCGCCATGAATGAAGGCAATTTGGTTCAATGCTATGCAAGATGAAATTCATGAGTTTGATCGTCTTGATGTATGGGAGTTAGTACTGCTCCAGGTTGTGCTATGATTATAGCTCTAAAATGGATCTTCAAAGTAAAACTTGATGAGCATGGTGATGTGTTGAAGAACAAGGCTCGATTAGTTGCTAAAGGATATCGTCAAGAGGAGGTATAGACTTTGAAGAATCTTTTGCTCCGGTTGCTCGAATCGAGGCAATAGAATCTTTCGGCTAATCTTGCTAGTAAGAACATGGTAGTTTATCGGATGGATGTAAAGGCGGCATTTCTAAGCGGAGATCTTAAAGAAGTCGTCTCGTCGACCAACTGAAGGATTTGTGAATCAAGAGCATCCTACTCACGTTTATCGTTTGAAGAAGGCTCTTTACGGTTTAAAGCAAGCTCGAGGGCATGGTATGATACCTTGTCAAAGTTTCTTCTATCAACGGATTCATCAAAGGAGCGATTGATCCTACATTGTTCACCGAAGTCGAGCAAACATTTGATTCATGTTCAAATTTATGTTGATGATATTATTTTGCCTCGGTGACCCAATGGAATGTGATCGTTTTCAAATGAAATGAGTTCAAAGTTTCAAATGTCAATGATGGGACAAATGTCATTTTCTTGGGATTACAAATTTCTCAAAGTCCGGAGGCATTTTCATAAATCAATCTAAATATGCAATGAGAGATTTTAAAGAAATTTGGATTTGATTCAAGTGACCTGTTGACACCCCATGATTGACCGAACCAAACTAGATGAGGACCTCTCGGGGATCATGATTGACCAAGCGAAATATCGGAGTATGATTGGATCCACGATGTATCTCACTTGCTAGTAGACGAGACATCTTGTTCATTTGTTTGCATGTGTGCTAGATACCGAGCTAAGCCTACTAAAAAGCACCTTGAAGCGATTAAGCGGGTCTTCGGTATCTCAAGGAACCATCAATATGGGACTATGGTACCGAAGGACACGGTATGTCACTAACGGCCTATCTGAGATCTTGATCATGCGAGTTGTCAAGATACTGCGTCGAATGCGTCGGGAGGTGCTCGGTTTTTGGGTGATAAGCTTGTGGTGGTCTTCAAAAAGCAAATGAGTACTTCTATTTCCTCTAGAGGTGAATACATAGCCATGTCATCTTGTTGTGCTCAAATCTTATGGATGAGATCTCGATTATCGACTATGGCTTTGAATTCAACAAAATCCCTGTCTTGTGATAATAAAAGTGCTATTGCTCTCTCATGCAACAACGTTCAACACTCAAGAGCAAAGCATATCGACATTCGACATCATTTCATCGGGAACAAGTGGAAAAAGGTGTGGTGGAACTATATTTTGTGAGGTGCGAATATCGGTTAGTGACATCTTCACCAAAGCTCTTCCAAGAGAGCGTTTTGAGTTTATTCTTCCACGTCTTGGTTTGAAAAGCCTTCAACGAAACTCTCAAGCGTCTTGAGGAGGAAGGCGAGGAGTAAAGGTCTATCTTCATCTATCTCTTGTATATATCTATTTGAAAAACAAAATACAAAATTATAAAACCTTCAAAATCAAATAGAAAAATATAAAACTTTCAAAATCCATAAAAATTTGAAAAATTGGAAAATCTTCAAAAATATTGTCATTTTGTCATGTTTCTCTCGGTTCGATAATATCTACGGTCTTTGTGTTGTCATTCAAAGAATGACACGGGACTTTAGATGTTGTTCGAATTTAAAAAAAAAAAAAAAAAAAAAAAAAAAAATCAAAAAATATTTTTGGGAGAAAGAAATGGTTTATTGTCATTTCGAGGCAATAACCGGTTTTAAAAGAAAAAACGAGCCATGTTTTAACATGTTTTCACATTCCATGCTCGATTCTATAAACATTTATCTCTTTGAAAACTAAATGCTTTGAAAAATAACTCGATCTCTATTTTGATAATCATCGGGACTTATTTGTCAAAATCTCTATCTCTCAATCAACAACCTATGTCATTGATTGAGGGAGAATGATTTCAATTAAATTAAAAGTTATTTGGCATTAAATTGTTTTCAAAAGATTTACATGCATGTTTTATCAATGGGTTTAAAGTCTTAAAATCCGATCCTTATCAGTTCAAACGCTTTCACAATCAAGTCACAATTCTCCTTAAAAGCTTTCAAAATCAATTTAAATCTATCGAGATCACAAATCTCAAATGTTTTGATAATTGTGATCGGGAGAATGTGTGATTTAAATTGGATTTAAAGCGATAATTTGGTAAATGGTTTTATAAGGATGTACATCTTGTCCTTCCACATGTGACAAAGCGATTTCAAATTTTCCATGCACATGTTGAGGGAGCATCTATCTTAAACCTTTGATTTGAAGCGTGATCATTCATCCCAATGTGCGGGTTCCCTCTAGTATGTGCAAAACTCTTTTCAAACCTCGAGGCACATATTGAGGGGAGCAAATTTATGGAAACCTCATCCTTCCGGAAATGCTATATCTACTTGATTTGATGTGGGAAGTGATGTTGATATCTTTAGAAAATGGTAATCAAAAAGTTAATTCTTTCTCTTGCCTCCGTGTGCAAAACATTTTCAAATACTTGATGCACATGTTGAGGGAGTTCTCGTTCTAAAAATATCAAAAACAATTCGGTACAAAATGCTTTGATAATATATCACAAGTATCGAATTGATTTTCAAATGGTTTTCAATTGGATCCAATGGCGATGAACAATACCAAATTGACCGACCAACTTTACTTTATGTGCGGTGATATAAGGATGATAAGGTTAGGTATGTGTTCCCATGATCCGCGAGCCGGAGGGATCTACCGAGGACAATCCACTAGTTAGTGTAGAAGTCCTTAGGTATGATGATAAAAGGAGAAAAATGAGATATGGGAAGAGTGCGGACTAAGGCGAGCTAGTCTTGGAATAAACCCAACAAGGTTCTAGCTATGAAGTCTCGGTAAGCTTGAAGGGTTGAAGAATTAAAAAGAATTGAATGAGAAAGGGTGAAAACAAATAGCCCTCCATTTATTCAACCTTAGAGGCGAAACGGGTTCACTTCATATACTCTTGATGGTAACATCGGTATTGAAGACAAGGCGTCATGGACCCGGTGGCGCTTGCACTTCAACTTTCAAACCACTCAAGTTCCTCTTAAAGGACTTGTTTCATTCTCACGGGGAACCGACATTATCTATCGACTTTCTCTTAGAGATGGTTGATATTGAAGAAGGAGACCCTCTCCCTAGTCTCGACACGGGATCCAAATATGCACAAATTGAGTCTAGAGCCACGAGATCATCAATAAATCTCATTAGGACACTTTCAATGAAGACTCTGTTTCACACAATGTGGAAAGAGATTATATCTTGAGTCCCTCGCATTATCCTTGTGGTATTGCGGAACATCGAGTGATGTGTTTACATATTCACAATGAAGATGGAAAGCCTTACGGAGCCAACATCAAACAAGCTCTGGTAGGTGGCATGTGAGATCTATTATATAGATCAACCATGTGACAAGCTGAGCAGAAACAATGGGGCGATTCAATCTCTTGAATCAAACTGGTTCGAGTTATGGATTGACGGATACCTTTGAAAAACCGGTCTTTGTGCTTAAAACTCTTTTCTTTAGCACATCGACCGTGTACTCATTTTCAAACCAAAAGGTATTTTATGATTGATAATTGATTTTCAATAAAACCTTCGTTGTATTGCAAAAACAATTTCTATTGAGCAATACGATTGTTTTCAAATCTCTTTTCATCAATCGATGGACTTAAAATTATTTGGTTCACTCACTCCGTGTTGTCTTCTTTGAGATGTTCGGTTTGAGAACGGCTAGAACATTGCGAAACCCTGTCAAGGAGATTCTTAGGAATCCTACACGATCACGGCGGTATTTATCTTGATCAGCGGGGCCGTGGGCGTGTACCTCAATTCAACGAAAGTGATCAAAGACACTTTCGTGCGATTTATTGCTAGCTGTTGTATGCGGTACACCGGCGTTTGCGGTGATCGAGAATGAGCGGTCAATCCATAGCCGCATGCTCACTTAACACATTCAACTCAAAGAAATCATGATTAGTGCATCAATGACTCGATATTTTCACACCAAGCTTACGCTTCTGCTGCGCCAATATCATGATTCAACAAAAGCTTCCGCTACTCGATGTGAAGATTTCATGATCCGAGAATGTGAGCATGTCGGTCCTAAAGTCACAACATCACAAAATACCAACACCACAAAGGATGTGTCGGAGATTGTTGATAGTGATGATCTCAAAGATGGCTCAAAATTATTATCACGTGGATCGGTAAAGACCTCCACTTGAAGTAACCAAACATGCAATGTGAAGAATCAATGACTACGAGCTTAGGAGCAAAGGACTACATCAAGAATGCAAGATCAATTGTTAATGTATTATCGGTTGTATTCAATGTAATTTTGGTACATGATTGAGGTGACCTCCTTAGGGAGATTGTTAGGAATTAGAAATTCCGGTATTAAAAGTCGGTCACCTCAAGTATATGTAATCGTTAAGCTCGTAGTCGTAGTTCTTTTAAGTTAAGTAGTATTTAGTTAAGTAACACCGTGGAGGACAGACGGGTCTTTACCTCTTGTATGCACGATCCACGGCCCAAAGTGTGGCGAGTTATGTAAGACTATAAATACTCTCTACCTTCAAGGTAGAGAGTTGGAGCTCATAATAATATCTTTCACTTTCTCTCACTAAGTTCCCTAAACCTCTAACTTTCTCTCTAGAATTCCATCTATATGCTACTTTGTGTTATGGTTTGATGTGTATGTGAAAAGTTATATCCCCTTTGACTATTTTGAAACTTTTGATATGTTTTGAGCTCTTATTTGTTTTGAACTTTTGAACTAGACTTAAACTCTAGAACTTGATTACGAACTTATGACTTGTTTTGAGCTTAATATATCGTACGTACTATGACACAAAGTCTCCCTATGTGAACGGAGCAACACAAAGTCTCCCTATGTGAACGTAGCAACACAAAGACTCCTTATGTGAACGGAGCAACACAAAGTCTCCCCATGAGAACGGAGCAACACAAAGTCTCCCTATGTGAACGGAGCAACACAAAGTCTCCCTAGTTCGGAGCAGTGCAAATTCTCCCATGTTCGGAGTGTTCTTAATTGTATATAATAGTTGTATGATTGTCTTGTTAGTACATTCGCATTGTTAGTCTCCTATCACTAAGTAGTATGGATAAGCGCTATTAGAGGTCGGCCAACCTCTCGTTCACTATGTTACGGGCATATTATTTATTCTAGGGTTGCACGGCATACATTATTATATCGTGGTGCTATATGGTGAACTATTATGACAACGTATACTTGACTACTAGACATACTACTTTTGGGTGGGTTGTGAACACATAGGTTGCAAGTTTTGTTTGGGGTGAACTTGGGCCGGTGGATTACAATGCCTTTGCTTTGTGGACTATTCTCGATGACCAAAACTTTGCCTTTCTTTGCATGAGCGTTCTTTAAAGGCTTTTCATGATAAACCAAACTCTATGAACTCACTCAACCTTTGTGTTGACACTTTTAGCATGTCTTATCTCAGGTATCTAAGGCATTCACTTCATAGCATGCATGTGGACTTATCATAGAGTCGCGGTGACGACGCGTCTCACATATATTCTATGCACTTAACTATCGTTTGATTGTAACAAACTTATTTTGGTACTTTGGAAATATTTTGGGACCTATGTTTTGTAAACTCTGATTATTTTACTTAATCAAACGATATTTTTAAAACTACACATTAGGTCGATTCGATATAAGCTGTAACTTTGATGCTATGGCGGTCATCCCTAGGTATTCCATTCCATGCCAAAAGCAAGGTAATTTGGGGTGTGACGAGGTTGGTATCGAAGCAACAGTTATAGAGAACTAGGTTATCATTTACCCTAGACTATAACTACATCGTCATGGCATCTCATGATATCATTATAAGTGCATACTCATTATACATGCGGTTTTATACGCACATTATGTGGATTATTTGTTTTTATTTCACATCGATTGTCACATAGATGTCTTTAGATACCCATTCCATTATTCTTTCTTCATACCCCAATGTGGAGAATGCCCTGACATCCCCTATCACAATTTTAACATCAGTTGACTCAACACCAGACATCATATGAGTCGATTAGTCCAAGCATTGCATAGTTACTCCTAAATTATACATAGCGATCACCTATGTCTAATTCGGGAAGAATCATGCAATGAAGAATATCGATCTTATATATGTAAGCAATTCCATAATTGAGCCAAATTTTCAAAAGACTTTCTTGAAACCACTTGTTTCCTAGCTTGATCCTAGTAGCAGTTCTTGTGCGAAGAGTTGCAAAAATCAAGCTAAGAGTCAAGTTGTTACTCAAACCGATTTAGCTTAATCTCATGGCGGTTCTTGTTTGATGAGTTGTGAGATTAAGTAAAAATCGATTACCTAAAAGTCTTTTGAGGGTTTTGCTCGAGAATCTGGCTTGCCTCATCAAACCCAACCATAAGAGAGCATGTCTTTAGAATGGGAAATGGTCACGATAGCACAAGAACGTACCTAGTTGGATGAGAAACCCAGATACTTGAGCATTGACATAATCACTTAGACTATACACACGAGCATAAACTTTTAGACCCTTGTCGAGGATCAGACCATAGTTATCAATAATTGAATCACGAGGACGTGATTCCTCTAACAGGGGAAGAATGTCACAATTCACAATTTCATGTCATTTTACAAACTTTGAAATTTTTATTATTCATCTCGGGAATTTACTATTCATCATTTTACTATTCATCGTTTTTGAAGTCGATTTGATATTTTGAGAGGTTATTTCAAAAATTTACTATTCACAAAACACTATTCATATTAGTTCATGCATGGGTTTGCATATTTTCTTAACGTATATTTATTTATTAAATAAACGCTATCGCACGATCATCTATTTTGAATAATTGATCCGACACTTCCGACAATTGTCCTGATATATTTTTATACTCATTTTAAGAATATAAAATTATATTATTAGTTTACCGATATTTTGGATTTATTTTGGTATATAAATTGTATATATATATATATATATATATATATATATATATATATATATATATATATATATATATATATATATATATATATATATATATATATATATATATATATATATATATATATATATATATATATATATATATATTCTGACGGTTTTCGTAAATTCTAATCGACAATTATTTATTCACTCAATACTTGCGAGAAATGTATTTTTATAATTTTTATGACTTCGATATATTTTATTTGGTTCCGTTAAAATCGATTTCTAGCTAACGCTACACTTAATAATTAATTTTATGTACCAAATACACATTATACTTGACTTTAAATACAATTAACTAACAAAAATACACAACTTTATTCCCCAAAACCCCTTGCCGACCTCCCCATATTAGTCATCCAATTTTTATAAAATATTAACTTTATTAGATGTACACATACACATTGTTGCTAGATATTTGTATTTTATGCAAGAGTTTTATTAAAATAAAACACCTACATACACATAATAAACGGTGAAAAAGGCAAGAAAACCTCTCTACTCCATCTTTGAGGATTCGGCTCCATCAAGAAGAAGAAGAAGAGGAAACCATAATTTTTCCAAGTTCAAGTGTTATTATAACCCTAGTATACTTCTAGTTTAGGTTTTGAAATAAAAACCTAGAAGTAATTAGTACCTAGTTACCTAAACCTCTTCAATCACTCAAGTAAGCTTCTAATGAATTTTTTTCCTAATCTTTCATACTATTAATTGATCTATTTTTATGATCTAGTACAAAAATATGCAAGTATTATATGTATTCATACAACTTTTTACTTGTTTTTCCTACTTATAATGAATAATAACTATCCTATAATTATTCCCATGAAACCTATCATTGTTGATGAAGTTTAGGAACCCATGACACCCTAAGAAGGTGTATGGTAGGTTTAGAATAGTTTTGGTGTTGATTGGAAAGGGTTAGAACAAGTATTACACAAGAGAAATCGTTTTCGACAAAATATATATAAGGGCTGTCCAATTTTGTGAAATCTGGAAAAATCAGTAGGTCAGGGGATATTTTGGGTTATATTTTCAGAAAAAAGATTTAAAAACAAAACCGTGGTCGCTTGAACGGGTTAAAACGGGTTTATAACGAAAAAGATACGCTATTTTCAAGTTTAAAGACGAAAACTATTTTTCAGAAAATGCACAAGCTGTCGAGGGTTTTTCATGGGACAAAAACGAGTATTTAACGTAACCTAGAAGAGTCGACTTATCAAAAATATATTAGTACATATTAACACGAGACCAAGGATATATAAGCGATGAAAAGCGGACTTATAACGACTAAGTTATACGCATTTTAAATATGGCTATCGTACTTATTTTCACAAGTAATAACACTTACATATTTTTACTAGACTAAAATGGTTATCGCAAGTGACCATGTTTGGAGCCATTTTTCATATCGATAGAATACTTTTGAGATAACGATGTCTACAAGTAAAAGTGAGTTCGCCTATTCTATTTTCCAAAATGTTCAACCGTTTGTCAAACGAAGGTATAACGAATAATATACGATCACTCAAAATTAGCCATTTTCATGAGTTGTCAAATTATATTGTTTTTCGATGATAAACTTCATTTTCAAAAATGTACAAGTGGTATGGATATCATATGAGTTTGCATGCACGACATTGTTTCATGGCTTACATTAGAACATATCATTCATATTAGGTTTCAGATAGAGATCACACCTCATTTCAGTGTATCTACTTTTGTCATCATAATCATTGAATCAGGTGAGTTCGTAGACCCATTTTTACTCGTTTAATTGTTTTATAAACTCTTTGGGGGAGATACATGCTCAACTACTTGCTTTTACTTTACACTCATATGAACTTAAATAACTCTTGTTTCACTACTTATGCTAGTAAGTAGATTATGCCCGAAACTAAATTGATTACTATGTTATTAACACTATTATTTTAACCACTTTTCTTGATTTTGAACCCTTCGACATATATATTTGAACTCTTTTAAATTGATTTGGACCTTTTAACATATATTTGAACACTTTGAACTTGATTTGAACCTTTTGACATATAGTTGAACTCTTTTAACTTGTAAAGGACCCTTTTGATATATTTTGAACTTGTTTGACTTGATTTGAACCCTTTGACTATTTTGAAACTTTTGATATGTTTTGAGCTCTTCGACTGTTTTGAACTTTTGAACTAGACTTAAACTCTTGAACTTGATTACGAACTTATGACTTGTTTTGAGCTTAATATATCGTACGTACTATGACACAAAGTCTCCCTATGTGAACGGAGCAACACAAAGTCTCCCTATGTGAACGGAGGAACACAAAGTCTCCCTTGTTCGGAGCAGTGCAAATTCTCCCATGTTCGGAGTGTTCTTAATTGTATATAATAGTTGTATGATGTACTGTTCGTACATTCGCATTGTTAGTCTCCTATCACTAAGTAGTATGGATAGCGCTATTAGAGGTCGGCCAACCTCTCGTTCACTATGTTACGGAACGCATATTATTTATTCTAGGGGCTTTGCCTGGCATACATTATTATATACGTGGTGCTATATGGTGAACTATTATGACAACGTATACTTGACTACTAGACATACTACTTTTGGCAGTGGGTTGTGAATACACAGGTTGCAAGTTTTGTATGGGCAGAATTTGGAACTGAGTGGATTTACAATGCCTTTGCTTTGTGGACTATTCTCAATGACCAAAAACTTTGCCTTTGCTGCATGAACGTTCTTTAAAGGTATTTCATGATAAACCAAACTCTATGAACTCACTCAACCTTTGTGTTGACACTTTTAGCATGTCTTATCTCAGGTATCTAAGGCATTCACTTCATAGCATGCATGTGGACTTATCATAGAGTCGCAGTGATGATGCGTCTCACATATATTCTATGCACTTAACTATCGTTTGATTGTAACAAACTTATTTTGGTAATTTGGACCTATGTTTTGTAAACTCTGATTATTTTACTTAATCAAACGATATTTTTAAAACGACACATTAGGTCGTTTGATATAACTGTAACTTTGATGCCATGACAGTCATCCCCCAGGTATTCCATTCCGCTGCAAAACAGGTAATTTGGGGGTGTGACACGTGGTGTGTGTATGTATTCCAATGATTGGTCACTCGCCAAAATCCATGATATGGTTGATGATCACGATGTCTATTTCACTCCTCTTCATGAACCCGACACGGTAAGAGATGCCATATTCATTCAAAGAACCTCACAAACCCGAGTCACAAAAAATTCCAAAGTCATCCACTGAGATCCATTTCAAATGGAGCTTTTTGATATGTTCCCACTTTACAAAAAATGGGAACAAATTCTTAGAGAAAATGTTCTTTGCTTAGTTGGGAATAAGGATCACGTGAATGCATGTCTTGTGTACGTGATTTATTGCCTCATCAACGAAACTCCCTTCAACCTAGCATATTACATGGTCAAAAGGATGGCGAGTATCTTTAGGAAGGATAAAATGGTACTTCCATATGCTATGCTTCTAACCCGTTTAGCAAACTTTGTCTTTGCTTTAGAACCCTCTCCTTTGACGGATGATCACTTATTTTGTAATCAGGTCATGGTACCTCACACCGAGGGAAGAATATCAAGGTCCATGGTTGATGGGAAAAGGCCTCATCCTGCTACCGATTCATTTGAGGAAACTAAAGGAGAAGCAAGCAACCACGTCAACAACTACCATCTCGACCCCGTCTCATACATTGATCAATTGCCCGACATTCCAAGTCCTTCCCAAGAGTTTCAACAAACCAAAGAAATGTATAAATGCATTGCTCACTTCCTCATTGGCAAGAAGAAAAGGTGAAGATTAGATGGAAATTTGGAGGTGATTTGTATGATCCTAATTTGAAATATGTCATGTATGTCTAAAACAATGTTATTGTCATTTGGTAAAACTAAGTATTATGTCATAGTTTGTTGAAAACATGGATAATTTAACTTGGAACAACTAAATAAGAATTTTACCACTTTTGATCTCGTATCAAAAGTTGGTCGTCATCCTAGTTACATGCCCATATGTTGCTTTTACATACCATGCTTACTATGCTTTACTTACATACATGTATGCTTGCTGTAGAAATCATTAGTTTCAAAATTTGATACCTAGTGCAAAATATTGCACGCATTCTGTTAAGGAATCTATCCCAGATACCGGATCCCTGAGCTATAACTAGTCGGATCCCTCAAGTGAAGGATCTGTGGGATCTGGGTGGACAGAAGTGCATTTTTAGCTTCCTTGCATCAATACAACCTTATAGACCTTATTGAACTAGTTAAACATGATACATTAGGATCACATAAAATTTCCTTAGGCTCAGTTGATCTCACATTCACTCATGGATGACTTAGGATCACATTCAAGGTGTTTTTGATTTATCATTACTTCAAAACTCACCATCTTCCACTCCAATGTTTACACATTGTTCCTCTCATCTCAAAACACCTAGTTTGATATTTCTCTCAATTTTATCAAATTGATTATAGTCATCTTTACCTTAAAATGCTCTAAAAACTAGTTTTCATTTCTTGTGATTTATAAGGAATTTTTTAAATTTTCCTTTGATCACCATCTGATCTCTATGATCATTTACCATCCTCAAAACTCTTAGCATCATCCTTGATCACTCATTGGTGTTCATAAAAACTCCATTTCTTTCCATAAAAGTCATCTGTTAGGTCACTAGTTTTACAAACACAAGTTATAGAGAAAGAGATGAAGGCGATTGAACAAGTAAAACCACACACACACACGATAATATAAAGACGGTTAGGCGTAATGTATGAATGAGAGAAAAACTTGAACAACCAACCCTCAAATGAGGGTTTACAAGAGTATTTATAGGAGGGAAGCTAGGGCAACACTCCTAGTTCCCTTCCTTTCTTATGTGGGCTTGGGCCTAAGCTTATGGGCCTTCTACATAAGCTTGACCTTAAACAAACATAAAGGCCATAATAAAGCTACCTATTACATATGAAATATAAATACTTGAAATATTGTTTAGGAGTGATTCCAACAATCTCCCCTCAAGTATATATGAATGTAAGCGGTGAAGGCGTTGATGTAATAGTAGGCGTGGACGTCTTCGACATTCTTCTTTCTTGTGAGAGGAAATGCCTTGATTGAACAATCTCCCAAAGTGTAGAGATAGTTATCGTGACAGTTATGCTTGACGTCATCTTTAACTTTGTTCTTTGATCATTGTTCTTTGTGGTGAAAGTGATAGTATGTTGTTGTGCGCATCGATCGCCTTCGGGTCGCCTTCACTCCGGTGTCTCCGCGTCATTCTTCAACATGCTCACACGCTCTTTGGCGTTGGAAGTCAATCTTGATGAAGTTCTTTAAGTCTTTAACATTGTAGATTCTTTGGTTTAACGAAGAATCATTACGACGTTGTGTTGCTTTTGAATAGAACTTCCATTAGTGATGATGTTGGCGTGAGCATGAGAAGAATCAAGACGATCATTCCGCTCGAGCTTCCATAAGAAGAAAACATTTCAAGCGGTTAGTAATAAGCGGTTTCGGCACTTACAAGTTTGAACTTCGAGAGTGTTAACGACATAGTGTGAAAACACAACTCTAATTCTTACAAAGGCCGTTTCGAGGCGGAGTCCCACAAGTGAGATAACGCGATGTGCACAAGTACATCTACAATTCGGATAGTCACCGAGGTACAGAAGCATCACCTCACGATCGAGACCGTTTGAGACACACTCCGCGTAATCTACGGGGAGTTACGAGAAGTGACACCGCTGTGGTGGTTTGATGTTGACCTGGCGGGAGTTTCCATTCAATCGCGAGGATCACGGATGTGAACCTCTCATAAATGTTCTCGACAGTTGCTAAGATCATGAAGGACTCGATATGAACCAGCGATAATCTTATTTGTTGATCATCAAGTGATTAAATGTCAAGTGTTCCTAAGAGATCTTTTGATGAATCTCGTGGCTCTAGACTCAATAGTGCGTTTTGGTTTTCTGAGCGGAGACTAGGGAGAGGGTCTCCTTCTTCAATACCAAATGATCTCAAGAGAAAGCCAATAGTTTACGTAGGGTTCCTGTGAGAATGAAACAAGCTTACGTTGAGAGAAACTTGAGTGGCTAAGAAGGTTTAGTGCATGCGTCCTTTGGGTCCATGACGACTTTAATCTTCAATACCGGTGTCACTAAGTGACAACCGAGTATATGAATTGAACCGATTATACGCCCTAAGTTGAATAATCTGGAGGGCTATTTCTTTTCACCCTTTATTTTACATTTCTTTTGATTCTTCAACTCCTTCTTTCTCGATTCTCATTTCTCCTTTTACAATCATTCCTAAGGACTTCTAACACTAACTAATGGTAGTGTCCTTGGGTAGATCCCTCCGACTCTGGCGGATCATAGGACAGTTATTCCTAACCTTAGTCACCTTATAACTCCATGACTAACCTATGTTTGCCATTAAAACCATCAGTATGTGAAAATATCTCTCAAAGGGTTTGTAAATGAAAACATGTTTGAACCTTGTGAGAGATAAGTTTTGCATAAATACTCCCCTCCACATGTGCTAAAGAGTTTTAATGGTTTAAATGCACGTGAGGAAAGAGCGCGCACTTTTAGAATTGATCCACTAAAGATAGACAATCTCCCATGAGACACGGTTACGTTGAATAGTTAAAGAGTTACATTGCCGGTTTTAGGTGACAACTAGTTCTAATAACTACCTTGAAGGTGTGAGACGAACCTTGGAAGGTTGTCAAACCCGTCGAGTTCATGTCTATCAAAAGTTTCTCGAATGGTACTTTCTACTTGGACAAGTCCTTTGCGAGACACGTTTACATTATAGCGAACTAGCTTGAAATTATTACCCGTCCGGACAAGTCTTTTCGAGTTACAAACAGGTTTAGTACCGTCAATTCATTGGTTAAGTCCGAGGTGCCTGATTCATTTGCATTTTGCACAACATATTTCTTATCACACAATTTTCTCCCCTAAAAATGGCATGTGAAAATGTTATTTTTGAAAACGTTTGAGAATAAATATGACCATTTCGAGTGTTAAGGGAAGAGTGACCACTATGAACAATTTGTGAACAAAGTTTTTTTTTAATTCAAATACTCCCCTCAACTAGTGATATAAGCGGTTGAGGTTTTGAAAATCATATGGGGAAGTACTTGTGTTTTGAGCAAAACCTTGAAAAATGAAAGGTTTGATAGGTTTTACTCAAAATAAGAAGCTTTCGCTCCTTTTATAAGGATTGTGGCACCGCGTACCACGGGGTCCTTTCTTGACAATTACGGGTTGTACATTGTTATGTGCACAAGCCATTGACATATGTAATCACACATCAAAATTATATGAAGGAAACAATTCAAGGGGTACCAGAAGTGCGGTGATGTTCCCGGGAGTACGAGCAGGCGTTGATAGCTGTGATGTTGATCCTAGGTCGACCACCAACAAAACTTTCCAACGTTACGAGGCGATCCTTCGAACAACCGTTCATCAATCATGGTGATGATCCTTCTCACATCCCTCCTTTCACGAGAGTTCCAGCGCTTAGAAGATCCAATTTTCAGGTATATCCTTCAACCCATGCGCCAATCCATCCCTAACCCGCTTCAAGGTATGATCCCCGACTTTGAAGTTCACTACACGCCATTAAGCGGTTTCTTTGAAGTTCATTGTGGTAAACAACTCCGAATGGTTTCAGCGATGGCGTATATTGAGTTAGCTTATTGAGGTCGGGAAGATCAGCGTTGGAGGAGTGAGGTTGACACGTTTCGATATGATTCAACGGCAAGTGAAGATCTTCAACACGCTCTTTGATGACTATGCGCCCGATGAAGATGAGCGGTGACTTGATGAATTCACGTTGTACTTCAGCTTGAAATTGTCTCATGCGACCTTGAACTTTGGCAAGGTACATGTCTTCAATATCGTTGAGGTTCAAATTCTCAAAGTCGACGAGAGAATGCATAGTCCCTTTCGTCTTGTCTTTTGACCACAATCTTCTTAAGAAAAGTGTAGTCCCATTTAGGCGATAGACCAACATGTTGGATGGCCACGATACTTTTAGTCTTGAACCTTTGCATGTTGAGACTTGGACCAAGCAACACGTAGTAGATTCTTGACGTTCCGCCAATGGTGAATCCCATACATTGCATCTTGGTCATATGCTACCACTTTGTCGGAGAACATGTGGGTAGCACGTTCCTCGATGGCTATACAATCGAGTATATGGCGGCGGGGAATGGAAGTGTCGATGATGTAGCGTATTTCCTTGAACCATCGCCACCGTGTTGAAGAAAATCTAAGTCTTTGTTGAAGAAATGTCGAAGGGAATCCTAGGTCGATCGGGTTGGCCAATGGTAGGCGGAGGTCGAGACCGATCGGTGTAATATGGAGGATTGTCCCGTTTGGTGAAGTCGATGTTTGCTTACGGGTTGAGCCAATCCATGTTGTTAGACATGGCTCGAGCAATGTTGTCAAGGTGATATTCAACCTCGATTGCACTTTCCATTGTTTTTCAAGAGTAGGAATGCGTCATTCTTGATGCGCTTCAACTCGGTTCGTCATCTTCTTCACACGGAACCTTTCTTGCAAAATCTTTGCATGCTCCAAGGTACTACCGTCTACCAATTCTTGACCTTCTTGGGGTAGGAGTGTTGTTAACAAGTGTAGCAAACCATTCAAATTCTTGATTTTGTCGTCATCTAGCCATGATCTGACGTCGGTATGAAGCGTCTTCTTCTTCTTTTGAAGGCTTAGATGATGATCTTGGTTTACTGTCCTTGTTTGGGAGAGGTGGGTTGTTGTTGGGGCTCAAGGACCTCTTCATCGTCACCACCCGTATACTCAAAGTAATCACCGCTTTTTTGAGTCGAGGAGGTAACTCGGAATCGTCCCGAGGTTTATCGATGAAGACCGAGGTGGAGGAGGCTGTTGTTGAGAAGAAGTCCATGGTGGAGGAGGTGGCATCAAGTAGATTCACCGCATCGCTTCGGCGTTTAGGTGCGAGTCCTTGTCCTTATCATCGTCATCTCTTGGTCGTTTGGGTTGGTCGTGACTCTTTGCATGATGATCCGAGTTGAAAATCAAGTAGACTTCGAAAAATTTAGCTTCATCCAGTAAGCGTTCGGATCGCTTTGACATTTGCATCACTAGTTTAGCGATTAACTCAGTTCGAGAAAGATCGACTTCTTTGGCCATTGTATGTTTAACCAATGCGGCGATGTTAGGGGTGAGTTGTGTGGAAAATACTTCTCTAGTCACACCGGGACGGTGTCGAGAAGAAACTTGTGGTATGATCTCTTCTTTGTCTTCTCCGGTTCCTTTTGGACTTTAGGAGCGATATCACGAAGGTACTTGTTAGTGTAACCTTCGATCATTTCGTTCGGTTCCTCTTTACGATGACTCTTCATGAACTTACGAACAAATTTCCTTTCTTTCTCCATCTTGTCTTTCTCATCATTTAAATCTTGAATTTGGTCGACAAACCAATTCGGTTTTCGTAAAGTATGTCCTTCTTTCGACTTGTTGGGCGACTTTCACAATCTTTCATGAGTCGAGAAATCCAAGATTTAGGTGGTTTCTTCAACGATTTGGATGATGATCTGGTTGAATTCGTTGATGGTGGTGGTGATGAGTGAGATGAAGAGTCGGTGATGAGGAGACATGAGGAGACTTCATGTCCTTAGGAGTTTCGAGGTTTCTCCTTTGAGTGTGTTGGACTGTCTAGAAGAAACTTTGTATAATCATCCTCGTCATCTCTAGACTTTTCTTTCTCGGTTTCAGTTTCTCAAAATCATACACAATAGTATCCTCTGAGGCTTTTGTTGTTGCACAAGAGTGGTGGCACCGACTTCCTTATCGGGTTGATTAACCGTATCGAGTTGGTGAAGATTGAGTCGCACCACTTGACCCACGGGGCCACCCATTTGGTCTTTAGCAAATTCTTTAGCCTTTGAAGATGTTTGACGATTTTGAACTTCTTCTGTATGATTTATCCAGTTGCTCTTCTTCTTCTTCTTGAGCTCTCATCATAGGGTACAATTCTTTGGAGTCTTCCCTTTTCTTGGACATTTGGAGGACTTGGAGGTTTTGCTCTTGAGGCGGTGTTTGGTTGCGATTCTTGAGTAATGAAACTCTTCATCAGATCGGTATCTTGAGCTCTCGTCCCTAAGTTGTCTTTGTGGTTCAAGTGTGGGAATAGGTTCGGCTTCCTTTACGGAACAATCCTTTTAGAAGGAGGTTTCCTTTTAGGAACCTTCCTTTGACTCACGATACTTGTTCAAGGCTTCTGCACTTCTCTTCGGTTCTTCTTACTGGTGTTCGAAGATTTTTCGTCGAGATGACCAACTTTGCCTTGTCTAGCGCTTCGAGATATCTTTTATGCGTTTGAGCTTTCGACATCTTGATTAGAAGGAAATCGCAACACAAACACCTTGTTTCTTTGTAGAGCGATTCCTTGATTCCGGCAGATAGAATAGGTTCCGTCAACATATCGTGATTTTCGGGGTCATTGAGCCGCTTGGGAATATCGGGATGAAGTCCAAGTGCTCTCTGGATCAACAGTTTAGTATATCCGATGTAGGGAATCTTTGAGCCAAGTTTGTTGAGAAATGACATCATGTCATCCCAAATCGAGCTTCGATAGCGATGTGTTTCATGTTGACCAATGCCCAAAATATTTGCGGTTCCATGAGCTTAGGATGCTCATAGCCACCGCGACGACCGTAAATGACTTGGTGATGATCATGTAGAGGTTCTCGGGGTTGAGGAATACTCTTAAGCTCTACGTGAGAATGCTTGGTGATTACTCCTGTAGCCTCGTCATAACCGATATCGATTAAGAATTGGAGAGTTAGCTCTTGACGGTGTGGCATATAGTTTGGTTGGATTGACTTGAGGAATTAGGAGAGCAGCCCTTAAGTCTGCGGTGTAATGGTGACTTGTTTGTGGTTTAGAGTCCTCATTACAAGATCCGTCCTTGACCCTTTCCATAGTGTTCCGAGGCTGTTGGATGTAGATCTCGGGAACATTTGCGAGTGAGTGAGCATATTACGATACGGATGAGTCCTCGAATATCAATAGCAATTAGACACGAAGATTACGAGTAAGTGAGGGTGTCAAAGTCAACACGGAGATTGTTCTTTCCATCTTCATTGGATAGCCATGAGGATAGATATCGGCAATGGAGAGAACTTGGATGCATCCACATTCATTTGTTCGACCATGTTGTGATGCGAAATAACATTAGCCAAAAGAACCAACATATCGAAAGACATAATGTTAGTCAACGGAAGGTCTTAATGTCTAGTTATTGAATGTACGGTGTCAATGATTATTACGAGTCCTAAGTCACTTGTATGTCCAATAATCTAATGGCGTCGTGAAATGTTTAAGTGAGTTAGTTAACTTTAAGTTTTAAAGTTTATGTTATCACTTATTGTTCACAACATATTAGGCGATTGAGTTTATTAGTGACATTATTGGATTCGTGACGTTATGATTAGTTTATTTACAAGTTTGTACATGTAACAATTCATCATGAAGGTCAATCCAGGTTAGCGTGGTTATAGCAAAGTTAGCGTAGCGGTATTGACATATGCGTGAGCAGCTTACGCGTAGGATCCTAACTTACGCGTAAGAGATGTTACGCGTGGGAAAAAGTGGACCTTATGCGTGGAGCTTACGGCGTGGCGTATATATACCTTACGCGTAAGGCTTACTCGTAAGAGTAGACCTTATGCGTGAGGTCATTGTTTACGCATATCCTTCACGAGGATACGCGTGGTCCATTGTAGAACCTTCAGCGTGGCGTTATGCGTAGGATTATTCTTCTGGCGTAACATGACTACGCGTGGGGTAATCCTTATGCGTAAAGTTGCAAATGACCTTGATTCGAAGTTTCACGGTAACAAGCACGAAATAGAACCATCATATCATCAATATTAACACATAAATCCACTTTAACAACAAATCATGGCAAGAACACTTGTCAAGCAGTTATGCGTAGAAATCCTTACGCGTAGTCTAAAACCCTAAATTTACGGCGTATGAATTTTAGCCATAGAATTTGCATCAAAGTTTTTACGGTATATCTTAGATGTTGTGAGAGCATATTTACCAAGTCTTAACACTTAGTATGCAAGTGAATCAAAATACCCAATTTTAGAACATTAAACCCTAATTCCTAATTACGAATCAATTAAGGTTTCTGGGTGGTTATAAGGCATGGATATCATCAATTCAACATCTTAAGACTATATCCCAACAATCTTTTATGCCAAAACACTTCACATTTGAAAAAACCCAAATCGACATATAAACCCTAGTTTTCAAAAACCATTAATTTGTGTTTCTGGGTATGTTTAGGTGATGAAATTGTGTATATAGATGTAAAAGAAACATTTTGACACAATGTTTATAACCACAAACACCCATTCTTGATCGAGTGTTCATACGCTTATGCGTAGAACACTAAATCAACATAAATCAAAATTTGACCGTTGGTTTTGTATAAGAATCAAAACCTATGTTTGTAAACACGTTAAGATCATAAAACCACTTACAAATTGATGATCCAAAACACACAATTCTTGAATGAATCTTAGGCGTAGGATGTGTATAGGTTTAGAATTAAATGTGAAGAGAAAGTTAGGTGGGGAGGTGTTTTATTAAAATAACTTTAGCATTTTGACAGTTTTGGTCCCTCCACCTTTTCCTTTTTCAAACAAAGCCTTTTAACTTCCATTTTGGTTACCAAACAAAGATTTTAGGAAAGAAACATGACGACACTCCCCATCGACTTGAGAAAAATAATGAAAGGTTATTAATTTAAGTCCGAGGAGTGTCTTTGAACCAGAAAATGTACCACCATTTGTAACAGAATCAACCGAGATATGATAACATGCAAGTACAGAGATGTTTTGAAGCAGTTAAGAGATTATTTTCTCCCCTCAACACTTGATCGGAAAAATATTGAATGTTGAAAGATTAAAGTGTTGTGGAAGAAATGTACTTGCCATGTTGAGAGAAAGATAGATTAGGAGAATATTTTGTTGTTTTATCGGATTTTATATTTTTGTATTTTGTTTTGAAAAGATATTTGAGAAGATGTTTTGGTGTTTGACGGGTTTTAAGATTGTTTTAAGAGGTCATCCAATTCCTCTTGAGTCAAACACCTCATACCAATCGGTGGACCAACTCATTAAACCTAGCGGGAGGCAAGGCTTTGGTGGCGAGATCGCAATTGGTATTCGATTACCACAAAGTATAATTCAGCGGTACCTTGTTCCACGTGGTCCTTGATGAAATGATAGCGAGATCGATGTGCTTTGATTTCGAGTCTTGAGCGAGTTGCGAGATGGCAATGGCACTCCGATTGTCATGAGACATCGGGATACATCAAACACGTAACCATAGTCTTTGAGTTGTGTTCTCATCCGGATGACTTGAGCACAACACGCGGACATGGCTACATATTACGCCGGTTGATGGCGATGTACAATCCACCTTCTTTGATTGCCAAGACACCGGTTTATCACCGAGAAATTGTAGAGCTCTGAAGTACTTTTCTTGAGTCTAAGCATCCTGCGTGATCGCGTCTGGCGATTAGTTCAAAACCGAATCCTTGGATACGGATCCCAGTTAATGGTTCCCTTGATGTATCGGAGATTCTTTTAGCCTCGTAGAGGTGGGTTTCAGTTGGACGCGATCGATAGCGGGAGCATAGATAAGCGGCAAAGACAATATCAGTCGCTGGTGTTAGATACATGAGAGACCCAATGATACTTGGTATTTGGTAGGGTCAACCAATTTCCCATGTAAATCGACATCTAATTTCTTGGTATGAGCCATTGGTGTGGTATAAGTGTCACGAGGTTGTCATTCCAAATTTGTTTAACAGTTCAAGGGCATATTTGGGTGACTCAAGAAAATACCACGGGGTGATTGATGAACTTGCGGTCCTAAAAGAGCGTAAGTTCACCCATCATGGACATTTCAAAATTTTCTTCATTAGTTTTGCAAAAGCGGTTGAAAACTTTTATGTGTCGACCCAAAATGATGTCATCCACGTAAATTTGAACAATTAAGATATGTGCCCGTGATATTGTATAAAAGAGTTGGGTCAACCGAGCCTTTGGTGAAATTATTGGCAATGAGGAAAGATGATAGCTTATCGTACCATGCAGGGGCTTGTTTGAGACCATAAAGAGCTTTGTTCGGTTTGTAGACATGGTTCGGGAACTCGAATCAACGAATCCATCGGTTGGTGACATAGACCGTTTCTTTAAGTTGTCCATTGAGAAGCGCGTTTTGACATCCATTTGATAGACCGTCATATTCATATGAGCGTGACGAGAAATATCCGACGACCTCAAGGCGAGCAACCGGAGCAAAAGATTCTTCAAAGTCTATTCCTTCTTCGACGATAGCCCTTAGCAACTAGGCGTGACTTGTTTGGATGACATTCCCTTGACATCAATTTTGTTTTCCAAATCCATTTTAGACCAATGACGTAGACCCTGTTGGTCTAACGGTTCCATACTTCAAGGCGTTTGAATTGGTTGAGTTCTTCTGCATGGATTCAATCCATTGTCTTTTGTCATTGCATCTTTAATGTTTTAGGCTCAGTTGGCGAGCGGTGAGTGCATAAATGCAATGTTCACCGTCTGTGTGAAGTCGTTGTCTTATAACTATTGGTTGATTCGGGTTGCCAATAATGTTAGCGAGAGGATGGTCTTTTGTCCATCGGTGTGTAGAGGTTGATGTTGGTATACATTGTGCGATTCCGAGGATTCAAATGGTTTGTTGAAGATTCGCGACATCGGTGCGGCGATCTCATTAGCAAGCGGGTTGAAGAAGCATTTGGATCAAAATCTGCGGTGGGGTACTTCATTGAGAATATCATCAATTTGGTTCATCATTGGAAGCGGTGTGTTCAATTGTTGTGTTGGAGTCAAGCGGTGTAGGTGCATCTTCAACGATGGTTGTTGTAGCAGTGTATCGGTATAGGAATATTATCGGGTTGTGCGGTGAGCAGCGGATACACGGAGCACGTTCATCAATATCGTCACGAGCAGAGGAGCAAATAACCTTTCCATTTGTTGTGAGTTATTTGGGGGCTTTGTTCGGTGATGATGGGGTTGAGGAAGTTTAAGCGGTTGTGACCGGGTTCTAAGCTGTTAGACTCGAAGCCATCTCCGTGAGTTCATCGAAATGAGCATGAATCGTTTCCATTACCTCCTTAGTTCGGCGATTCAGTTCGGAAACCTTTAGAATTGTCACGATATCCAATAAAGACTCCAATATCGACTTTGGCTTTGAGCTTTCCAAAATCATCACGATCATTATTCGGATAGCAAAGGATCCAAATACATGAAAGTGTTTGAGGTTCGGTTTATAGTTGTGGACAAGCTCGAAGGTGTTTTGTTGTGGCGTTTTGTGATCATAGAACGGTTTGAGTATAGCATGCGATGAATCGACACGCCCATAAGTAATCTGGAAGTTTAGCATTGATTAACATTGTTCTTGCGACTTCCACTAACGTTGGTTTCGTCTTTCAACAACTCCGTTTTGTTCGGTGTACGTGCAATAGATGTTTGATCTTTGAATTCCACTTTCTCATAAAATTCACGAAGGGTTTTGTTAACAAATTCGGTTCCTTTATGCATTACGATAATCGGCGGTGTTGCGGAGTGAACTGTATTTTGTGAAATGTGATGATCATTTGTGGAGCTTGGTCTTTGCTTGAAGAAAGTAGACCCAAGTCCATCGTGAGTAGTCATCAACAATTACTAAGATGTAGCGTTTGCCATTGATCGTTTGCAGCGCATCGGGCCACACAAATCCATGTGAAGAAGATGTAGTACATCTTGAGGCATGTGTTCCACCTTTGAAGGAAAATGAGCATGAGTGCTTTTCCCTTGTTCTGGTGAGCAAAGGTGATCTTTTGAATACCGGAATCGTGGGAGTCCTTCAACTAGTTTGTGTCGAGCAAGGTTGGTGATGGTATGAAAGTTTAGATGTGAGAGGCAGCGGTGCCATAGCCAGGATTTTGTAGATGTTGCCTTTGAAAGTAAGCAAATGGGAGAGGAAGCAACCATGTCTTGCATAGAGATAGTGTAGAGACTAGAATTACGCGAGCGGACATAAGGTCATTTCCTTGTAGATCACGAATGAAACAAGTTTTCTCCACGAAAGCAACCTCCAAATCTCCATCACAAAATTGACCCTCGAAAGCAGTTGTGACGAGGCCTTCCACATAGTAAACCTCTGTCGATTTCGATGTTCCCATTGACATAATCTCAAGTAGCCCATGATAGGCTGAAGTGATCGTTCCGAATCGGCGGTGCCAATGAACTTTGCGGTAAAGTTTGATAACAGTTTAAGGTTGCTGTCATGTGCCGGGAACATCCGCTATCAACAATCCAGAGAATGATCATATCACCTGCATGACACATGAGCGACACGGATGGAATAGAAGTAGATGTGGAACCCGAAATGTTAGAGGGTTCCAAGCGGTATGTTAGACATACACATTGATAATTTTAGGCATCCATTTAAATCCTAGTGTGTTGTATATCCATTTCGCCATCTATAACTACTCTTTGCTTTAGTCTTAGTGAAAGCACTAGGTGGTACTACATTCTTAGGAGTTGAGCGGGAACTCTTGTGATAGCAATGGTTGCCTTAGAATCTAAAGAAGGCGGTCTACCAAGCACTGGACTTAGAATGATTAGTGGGCCTAGAGGTATTCCGATTCTTAGGATTTCGTAATCGAGAGATTATAGCTTTAGCAACACATTTGTCATGACAATCGAATTCATACTCTTCCGACAAATAACACAAGGTGCATCGGATGAATATCAAAAGTACTTAACGGTTTAGCATTTGTTACATCACTATTTGTATTACATTTTCAGACGCAACATCTATAGTGGAAGCAACGTGAGTTTTATTCGAGTCCTAGGGTGTTCTTCACTTTAGCATTCCTTATTGATCTTTTCTTGGGTCGCAACTTCCTATTCTTCGATTGAGTGCTCTAGGTGTGAAGTGCGGACGTTTGGAAAAGATGCAACTATTCTGTTTCAAAGTGAAACACATTAGCAACTTATGATTTGGCGGTGGGAATTCTAGGTTCACGATTACTAAGTGTATTGGTGCTAATCTCTTAATCACGGTAGGCGGAAGTTGTTCATACTTTCCTAACATTTCCGTAACTTAGAGATGGTGTGAATCGGATCTTGATTTTCGAACGAATATTTCAAGAAAATTCATGACATCTCTAGTGTGAGCAAGATAGTGATCAAGTTCGTTTGATGCTTCAAGTCGAGTCTTTTTGAGTAAATCAAATATGACACCATATTCATGTTTAACTTTTAAAAGTTCTTGTTCATATTTTGAGATTTGACTTTTCAAAGACACGTTTTGATCATCCAGTTGCTCAATTTTAGGATCGAAGATTTTGCACTCAAGCGAGCGATTTTCTTTTGAAAACTAAGTTGATGATTATGAATATCTTTTCACACCAATGAAGACGACGTTTTGCATTGTAAATTTGATGAGTAATCGTTTATTTTCGACTTTTAAAGACTCGATCTGAAGCACATTATCGGTGTTCTCAACAGTTTCAACAATATCAGCAGAGATGTAATCGGATGCAAATGGCAAGGCATGAAGTAACACAACATTATGGATATCAAAGACAGATAACATCTTCCAAGAGTCGATCAACATCTTTTCTCAACGGTTTCTTTTTGCGTTTGTGTTAGAAATAGATGTTTCATTTTCTCAACGTTTTCATTACCCCAAGTTCCTTATGAAAATCCTTTTCCCGAGCAATTGCACAACTTTTCAAGTTTTTAACATTAGGTAAAAGATTTTTGAAAAATGTCTCTTTGTTCTCTTGCGGAGGCGATTGAAAATGTTCAACTTTGATTTCGGATCGATATTCTATCTCATGTTGTAAAATTTTGAGGTCGACCATGAAAATGTCAAAATATCGAAGAATTTTTCTATTTTCGGGTTGTGAGTTTACTTCACTAATGGAAGGTAAAGGACCATAAGTTTGTGCAAAATCATTTTGGGATTAACATTAGAAGACTCGGTGTTTGATGATAACCCTTGGTGTGTTAGAAGAATCCGTTGGTGTGTGAAAGTGACCGCGTTTTTATAATTAAAAGGTTTGTTGTAAACAACATTTTTAATTTTGATCGACTCTCGTCTTCCGCATCTAATTCCTCTTGACGATGATATTCAACAACACTCATGTGATATTATCAATTTTGTATTACCTTTGGAAACTTGAGTTGTTTTGAATGTTTTTAGTGAAAGCTTTGGTTTGTAATCGACTAGATTTTTCCATATCCTTTTGGATTGGGTTTTAAGGTAAACTTTTCAATAGTCATTCTTGATTCACCATGTTTGTAAACAACAGTTTTAAACTCTTTAAGTTTGTTTTGCAAGTCGATAATTTCTTCAAGAAGGTCATCTACCGATTCGTTGAATGCTTTTGTATCACGGAGAACTATTTTTGACAATTTAACAACTCACCTTAGCTTTTTGATTTTCCAAGGTGAGGCGTTAATTTACTTTTTATGTTCGTGTTTGATTGTTCTAATTCGAGACAACAAAGCATTCTTGAGGCGGCTAGATCACGATCTGTCTCTAAATATTTTTCGCTTTGATGAGATTTTGCAAAGCGGCTTCAAAACCTTTTTCACAGTTTTCTTGAGTTTTGAAAAAGTTGAGTTGCATTTGTAAGCATTCAAAATCCTTGGTTAATGATGCATTTTACTTTTTAGGACTGATTTAATGCTACACATTCAACAATTTAGGATTGTTGGTCTTTAAGTAATGAGAACAAGATCTCGGATGAGGCAAAGGTTCATCATGTTCAACGTGAGTCACAACATGATCATTATTTAGATCCTCAAGTATAACCACGAGTCAATTTGATTATCAAGGAAACCATAAGGTCTTACGGATCGTCAAATGTAACTACGGGTTTATTTGAAAATCTTTGAATGAGATGTAGATGACTCATTTTGAACATTCCGAGCCGTCTTGGATTCGAATATTGATGGAGATATTAGTTCGAGATATGATGATGGTTTGTTCGGTACGAGACAAGCCATCGATGTCATACACTTGGCCTGTTTCACTCATGTGTAACTCTTGCATATTAGCCATCAACATAATAAATGCATTGGCACGCAAGTCCTCCATATCATCATCCGAGTCGCATACGCCATAAAGCTCGTTCTTTGTGCGTGAGAGATCCACCACTTCATCCTTAAGAGCCAAAAGTAAAGCCTCTTTGAAATAAGCACCGCCCCTAGTCCTCGGCTTTGGGCATGCATTAGCAGTGTCCTTCTCATTGCGGTTGTAGCATCTAAGACCATTTAACCGATTCGAGCATTTCCTGTTCCACCACTTGAGCTCATTGTTATTCCTACCCACAACATTAAACCCTTGACCACCGCCCATCGGCGACCATAATCACGATTCGAACTTCAACCGTCCATTGTTCATGACTTGAGTCCGTGTGTTAGATGAGGGCGAATCGATTGTTGGATTTGTTGGTGTAACGGCCAAAGGCATTAGCAATCATCACAAATCCTTGTTGCAATGCTTGAATGGATCGATTTCCTTAGTAGCTTCACTAACATATGCTTGAGCATTGTTCTTTGTATGGAACCAATTGATTTTGTTGAGGTTGTTCTTTGTGAAGGTGTGTTTGAAGCAGTTGGTTGAGTTCTTTGGTTGAGAGGATAATTACATTGAGCATACAAGGCAAGTTGTTGATTATCCGGTTGTGTTGTTTAGCAATTTGAGCACGGAGAATCCTTTCCCGATCAACTTCCTTTTCATGAGGCTTCAAGTAATCGTACAACAATCCATAAGTAGAATGATGCATATTCTTCGCTTGACGGAGAAAGATGACATACTTCTCCCATTCGGGACCAAGACTACTCGGGAACTTAGTATTCATCGCAATTCTTGGCATGATGATGTTGTGTTTATCCAAATCATTGATGATGTCGAAAATCGATGATGATAGGACTCTAGTGTCTCTCGGGTTCAATCATGAAGTGTTCATAAGCCAAGTAAATTTTGGATTCTAAATCCTCACGATTGATCTGATCCTTCCATTAGAAGCGAATATGATCCCACATTTTTGTGCGATCTTTTGAGCATCAACACTACGAAGAATTGGGTTTGGTAATCCTAAGAGGATGTATTCCATTGCAAGTTCATCGACTTCATAGTGTAGAAGTTACAGAGGATTTAAATCTGCTTGAGTAGCAATGTTGGTTTGTTCATCTCTTGGTGGAGCAGTTGGATCTCCGGGTACAATGACGGTGGGCATCTCAAATGGACCTTCAAGATAACCTTCTTTAAGAACTTTCCATGTGGCTTCTTTAGATCACAAAACCTAAAGAACCTTATCACCCATTGATCGTAGTTTCTGGAGTGAGCATTGGAGGTCTATCAAGTGATCCACTTCATGAATTGATTGTTGGTCGCTTAAAGCTTCACACATCTTTGCTAACCAAGTGGGTTCCTTCATAGTGCTTCTTGATGGATGTTGATTGAAATCGTTTGTGTAGGGTAGAACTTGAAGACTTGGTGGTGGTTGTACCATTTGTGGTTGTGGAATTGCACCAAGTTGTGGAGTATGTTCTTGATTAAATTGTTGTTGATAAATAGCTTGTTGTTGATTCCATTGTTGATGTTGTGGAGTTAATTGTTGTTGTTGTTGATGATTATAAGTGTGAGGAAATAGTTAGATTATGGTGGTTGAGACATGATGATAAACTTGTGTGGTAAAATGGATCTTTGTAGTCGAATGAACCTTTGTTGATGAAGTGTCCTTAGGCGTAGAAAAGACAAGAACCAAGTAGCACTTATGCGTAAAACACCAAAAGTTACGCGTAACAATGAGGAGTTACGCGAGGTTTTAGCTTAGCGTAAGTAGGAAAAACACTAAAGTTATGCGTAGACAAAAGTTAGGCGTGAGAAGCGTAGGCGTAGGATTACCTTATCGTAGACCTTAGTTTACGCGTAAAGTGAATCTTATGCGTGGGATTTCTACGGCGTAAGCTTATCTTATCGCGTAAGTTTGGGTTTTTTCCCAAATGATCTTTTACACTTCACGGTGCAAAGATATCCAAAGTCGACGTATTTTCGGACTTATCCAAGTAAGAAAACATGGAATAAACCGGAAAATGAAGATCAAACCAAGGAAAATCTTACGCGTAATTTTAGGGTTTTGATACGCGTGGGATTACTCGTAACTTTGATTTTGCCCAAATGTGTTTCTAAACCGGTTTTTGTTATGGAATAGCTTCAATAGTACCAAAAGAACACAAAATGTGAAATTTGATGTACCAAAGCGCTAGGCAGGTTCTGCGTGAGAACGACACCCACGAACAAAAACAAGCTTAAAAGCGTAGATCCACGCATAAAGTTTGAAACTTTTGCCAAAACAAGTATTTTAACACCTCAAAACATTGAAAGTACAAGAATCTTGGATTAAAAGTGTAAAAACAAGTTTTTAAGCGAACCAAAGTATCACTCGTTAGCCTTACGCGTGGGACCAAAACCCACTTCAAAAGCAATAACGATTCACCCAACTATTAGGCGATTGATACCTTTGTTAGGTCACTAGTTTTACAAACACAAGTTATAGAAAGAGATGAAGGCGATTGAACAAGTAAAACCACACACACACGATAATATAAAGGCGGTTGGCGTAATGTATGAATGAGAGAAAAACTTGAACAACCAACCTCAAATGAGGGTTTACAAAATATTTATAGGAGGAAGCTAGGGCAACACTCTAGTTCCCTTCCTTTCTTATGTGGGCTTGGGCCTAAGCTTATGGGTCTTCTACATAAGCTTGACCTTAAACAAACATAAAGGCCATAATAAAGCTACCTATTACATATGAAATATAAATACTTGAAATACTGTTTAGGAGTGATTCCAACATCATCATTAACTACCATCACTCATTATGCTTGATCATTTAAGTCTTATGCCATTTAAGATACCTAAGGATACTAAATCATTCAAGATATATAGGTGCTAGACCTTGCTAGAACCCCTTCACCCTTTTTTTGGCTTCTGAGAGCCGGATCCCTGGCTTTATGCTAGCCGGATCCCTCAAGTGAGAGATCCGTGAGAACCGGCTGCACAGACTGATTAATCTTTCTTGATATAATCATTTCAAGCCCTCGTTGGTAATCTAAACACTCCAATTCTTCTTAAATGACTCACTAGGACAGAACAACACTAGAGTTGACTTTTATGCATGCAACTTGAAGAACCTTAGTGGTTTAGGCTTTAATTCACTTGCCTAATCTCTTCCTTTATAAACCACTTGTATTTGTACTTCCAAATGACCATTCAAACACTCATTCTCAGTAGTTAAAACTTCCCTCCTCACATTCTTACTTCCAACTTTTCACCATGAGAAAAGCACCTAGTGCAACCTCATCAACCAAAGGACTTCCCAAGAAAATTGCTCGTGTTGTTCATGAAGTTTTCTCAACCGATTCATCACCCATCAAAGCTTCTAACACTAGAGTTCCTTCCTAACAAACTCTACCACCAAAAGCTAAGAAAACCACTCGAATTAGTATCCGACCTTGTAGCTTGGAGAAACCTTCGCCGAACACCACCATACCTCCTAAACCAAACACTCCTAGCTCCACTAAAACAACTAAACCCTCACCTCTAGAGCCTAGAGTACTCTCCTTCATCACACCTCTTTCATCTCTAAACCTTTACTCACTAGAAGACTTGACCCCTAGGCCTTCTCATCCACCACCATTGCCTACATTCTTATCAATTGAGAAAATGGTACCACAACAACCTTCTCACCAAAACTTTGGTGTAGGAACTTCGTCTCTTTTTCCTTCACCCTCAAATGATCCATTTTGGATTATGAGGAAACACCAAACTCAACAACTGGACCATATAGAAGTAGATACTTCTTTACCTCCATTACCAACTTATATATCAACACCTTCATCCTTAGTTGAACCACCTGCTACTTCATTAAACTTACCTCCACAAATCCCTCCATCCTTTGTGGAACCTCCACCCTCCTCATCAAACTTACCTCCTCAAACCGTTCCATTCCTACCACCACCATTTCCTAGTCATGACAATGATTGCTCTCATTGTCAACATGTCCAAGGCTTAGTCCATGAAGTACGTGATGAATTAAATTTCATGTTTTATCACCTTTTTAAACGATTTGATGAAGTCAACAAATCTAACCGTCCCTAAGTGGTGTCTTCCTCTAGTCTTAGGCGCAACTTAGATTATTAGGAATATTTATTTAATACATGTTTGTATCATTTTATTAGTTTTAGAGACTTGTGTATCATTTCTCTTGTTTTATTAAAGGAAACTACATGTTTGTATGCTATATAGTTATGTGAATATGTTTGGTGCAACAATACATAACTAATTTTGACGGTTACGTCACTATTTATATCTACATTGCTGCCACTAAGTTGCAGGTACACGGTCCCAAACTTTTGCCTAGACGGATTTCTTACATAAAGGATCCGGCAGAACCGGTGAACAGATTATCATTTTTGAGCTAACTTGAAGCTCATTTGTAGGAAACAATGCACCATATACTTGTTTTCTAACCCTTGTTTTGTAGATTTTCAAAATACACATGAAGACGTTGACACCCTCAACAAGGGGGAGCTTTTCGTCAAAGCAGAACATTGCTAAACACTTGAAATACATTCACTTAGGTTTCCTAACTACTTGACGCCCTCATCAAAATGGAGCACTCGTCAAGGGGGAGCGTTTCCTCAAAGTTGAAATGATTGCAAAATACTTGCAATATACTCGTTTAGTCTTTCTAATTACTTGACGCCTCACCAAAGGGAACCATCCGTCAAGGGGGAGCTAAGACGAGAACTTCCTTCTTACCTTACTACTTCTCTTTACATTTCATTTTCTAACTCTTTTTCATTTTTTTTCTTTCTCAAAACTTTTTTCACTATGTGTTAGTTTCTTTTCGACGCTCTTTTTGTTTCTACAAAAAAGGGGAGAAAAGAGTAAAAACTCCAATTCAAATTTTTACGAACTTTATTTTTTTTCTTAAAATAATCTTATGTTTTGTCATCAACAAAACGGGGGAGATTGTTAATACAAATAAACCACAAAAACGTTTATTTATATTTTACGGTCTTCTAATGTTTTGTCAATAACAAACGTAAAATCATTTTAACGAAATAAATAAAATACGTAAAAGCTTTGAGCCAATAGTTTACTACTATACTTTTACTAAACATATTAAAACCATAAAAACATGTTTAGCTAAATAAGTTATACAAAACCAAAGACATTTTTATAAAACACTTACAAGTAATATTGTTTACTTACATTTTATAAAAATGTATATGTACTTTGTATATGTTGTAATGGGTAAATAATGGGTAAAAACCAAAGTCCATAACCCATGACCCAAGACCCATGATCCATTAACTAGGTACAATGAATCTTGTTGGATAAGAACCAAAGTCAATAACCCATACCCATGGAGCATGATCCATAACCCATGACCCATTGCATGACATCATGCATGAAGTCATGTTGGATACCATCCATGATCCATGACCCAAAGTCCATGACCCATGACCTAAGACCCATGACCCATTGACTAGGTACATTGTATCTTGTTGGGAATCCATGATCCAAAGTGCATGACTCACGGTCCATAACCCATAACCCGTAACCCGGTTTGCAACCTAAAGTCTGGAATAAGCTGACCTAGCAGCCGGATCCCTGGAAATGCACTGGCCGGATCCCTTGGGTGAGGGATCTGCTGGAACCGTGGGACAGTAGGCTTGGTTTACCTATAAATAGTGAGCCATTTCTCTCTTGCTCACTACCCCTTTTAGATATACTTTATCTCTATGTTCTAACCTCTCTAACCACATATCCAAAGGATCATTACTTTGTGTGATTCTCTAGGTTCCTCTTAAAGGCGAGATCACCACCTTTTGAAGACGTGTAAGCTCAAGGTCATGAGTTACTAAGCTTCGTCATCATCAAGACCACTAAAGCGCATCTTGTTGATAGTTCTTTCCTCCCTCCATAGAGTGTCATGTTGAAGGCATTAGTGAATGGTGCCGAAAGTGTAGATTCGATGTGGTGCGTCGATGTACAAGTTGTGTAGTTTGGGTTAAAGGATATTTATGTCCTTTGTAGTATTTTAAAAAGGAGTGTGTCTCCTTTGGGTAGTTGTATTGGGTAGTAGTTATAACAACCCGTAAAATTTCCGGATTATTATAATAATATTTATTACGTCAGAAAATTTAAATCGGTTATTTTCTGACAGTAGTCAATATTTAGATTTAAAAACAAGAGGTCATCTCGTTTCCTTAAAAATCCGACACCGCACACACTGTACTTGTCCACTAAGTATCTGTATAATAAAGGTGAAATTTATCATTGTCCAAGTTAAAAATCAAGCATACATAAGCTTAATCCATGTTCCGAAAAGTTATTCCGCATACTGCAGTGCAGTAGCATACAAGACTAAAAATAAATAATGGGATAAGTAAAATATGCACATTTTATCATTCAAGAATAATCTACGAAAGAAAACGAGAAGCTATCTCGTGAATTCAGAAAGTCACGGCACTGCACGCATACCGACACCAATTAAATAACGGCAAACAGTTATACTCAAATTTCAATTAAATAATAATGTCATATTATTACGTTTAAGAAATCATTTCCAAAATAAAATTTCTATATTTTCCGGGTACCGGTAAGGTGAGTTTACTCGAGGAGTCGTCAAAACACGGAGTACAGATTATATTGTATCTAAAAATAAGACAAAACAAAAATACAATTTATCCTAACTCTACCCCTCGTCCCATCCCTTTCACCTTTCTCTTTTCTGCTTTACCCTCCCTTTCCAAAACACAATACCCAGAAGACAAACACCAATATGGGTGCTTTCAACCCCTTTCTAAGGTCAACCACAAAGTATCATTTCCCACATGCCAAAACCGTCGCCTATCATGCTAGCCATCACAAGAATCCATAAAGCATGGCTATGGAGAAAGAGACGCATGATGACATAGGGAAGCACCTACCAATTGAGGTCAAGAAGAGCTAGAGCTATCCTTTCCTTAACCCCCTCTATAATTAGAGCAAATTGATCATAGTTTCTTCATCATTCAAAAATTAGGGTTTAGCCAATCAAGGGGCTTTTCGAAATTGATTGAGGGGTTTCATCCTTGGATGCGTAAGGAAGCTACTCCAGGGGTTAATTGTTCCAGTTCAACTCGAGTCCCCTTGGTTTCGGTGATCATATATCCAACCCACCTGGTTAAGTGTAAGAATATAAAACTTTCATCTTTTGAATCTATTGAGTTTGTAATTTCATTGCCCAATGAAAATTTATAAACATTCTTATTTGTACCAAGTGGAAGTGATATTGTTTCACTTTAGTGTTGATTAAATTGACTATGTTAATGTGGAAATAAAAATAATGTTCTTTTACATATTGTTGTTGTTGTTTGCTGTCGAAAACCAAGAAGAGGAAACAAAACTATTTTAAATTTAACTCCTTAAATCTTGGCTCATGATCGTGCTATTAGACTTAGTTACTAGAGTACTTATCTCGGTTTATTCATTTGATACCGTATCCGACTCAGTTTTCACTCATTCCTTTGGTTTAGTCAATGTCATTCGGTTGTCAAAGGATACAGACTCAAAGTGTTTGTTTGGTTCGACTTACTGTGGCTCGTACACCACAAGAGTTGTCGAATTGTGAACTCAAATCGGGTAGTATCCGATTAAGCCCAAGTCTGGTATCTATATAACTAAAACAAGAATCGGATCGATAGTAAATTAGATTTGATAGTGCACTCTTGTTTCAGTTTTACTCCTTTTCTGTATGTAAAATGGACGAATGGGTTAGATTGTTGGTCACGGTTGGTTTCCAGGAATTCACGCCGAGATGCGTCATCATCTTTGTGGCCTCAATTGGACAGTAACACCAAGGGGTGTCTGTTCACATTAACCTTAAGTGAAACTGCTACTCATCTTAGTTATTTCCCCAACTTGTGTAAATTTTGACTTATAATTTCACTTGGTCTTCGGCCTACACGGCCTATTTGCCCCTCTTGATATTGATTGTTTTCTAGCCTTTCTCTCCTTGCTTATAGACTCGCGAAATTCTCATGTGATAGTCATTTCAAGCCACCAAAGAGTACTTATGTTTATATGTGCTTCGAGTCATCAAAAGACACCCCGCGAGTGTAGTTATTTCAAGTACCGTTAGACCCCGAGAAAGACTCGTAAAGGCCTTAATTCCTGTCTCGTGTTTGTGTTTTAATGTTTCCCCCATCGTGACAAAAACCATGTCCAAATATATTCAAAACTCCCTGCATTGCTTGAGCATATGTTACATTTGGGCCTCAAGCCCATATCCCACTAAAAGTCTAATTGTTTTATTCAAGATGGGTTAGCAGTTTGGACTGCGAGGCCCAGTACTGGGAATAGCCATTCAGTTTCAATCTGTCCATATAGTACACGTAGTAGACTCGAGTACTTCTCGCTTCAATTCAAGTGGTTCGGCTCCACTCCAATTCTGTCGCAAGGCGACCATTTCTATAAGCAAATCATCATACTACCCACGTCAATGTTAATGAATAACACAAGTTATCAATTGGAAATGAAATTATAAAAACAAGTGATTATACTTATCTTGACTTGTAAATTTTATATAAACTTGTATATATATATATAGACACTTGATGAGAACCGGATATAAAACTCAATTATATCAATTTTTGACAAAGCCAATTAAATAGAAGGATTTCACACGAGTCATACTAATTTTTCAACAAACTATTCTACGATTTATAAGCGAAATATATTACTTAAAACCTATATTGTGTCGTATTTATTTGTCAATGATATATACAACTTTTGAAACATATTGATATGTGAACTATAATTATTAAAACCCTACAATGTATTTTACTAATGCAATTTACACAATCGAATTAAGACTCAAATTCCTTTATAATGGATTTATGCTAAATGTTTTAAATATATATATACATTTAATATATATATATATATATATATATATCTTTTTCATTTACATTGACAACGTCTTATTACAAGAATACTATTCTTCCGTGTATTATCTTTTGGTCACCATTAAACCAAAGTCGTAATTCCTTCTTCAAGACTTCTTTCCATGTCATACCCTCATAAGTCGAGATCCATCCAAATCTTTGTAAATTGTTCTAAGGTAAATGATACCACAACAACAACAACAACAAAAACATTTAAAATCTATAAAGTTAGTTAAACTTTATCGAGTCTTAAACATAAAGACTAAATTGCCGTATTAATTAGGTTGCGTGTCGGATGCCGTGCACTATCACTCCTCGATTTAATTCCCTTTAGACTTCATATTGCACATGGCCAAGGTGAGTTTCATAGCCCCTACTTTTAAACTGTTTTATACTTGTTTTGGGGGAAGATACATGCTCATTTTACTTAAATGATTTTAATGGTACATTTCCATGCATACTATACATTTTTATTGATATGTTTTAAGATACACCATACCTATATTCAATATATGACATTATATTCGTTGTAATGTACATATACCCTACTTATGGTCCACTAATGAAATCTCTTTTATGAATTGAAATCATAAACTTTATGACATTATGCAAGGCGTAATGATCATCAAAAACCAAAATTTGAAGCGGTGTCTTTGAAATCCTTTTAAATAAACCTATGAACTCACAGTAGTGACCCTTTAGCATGTACCTTGGGTTTTGAGGTGATAGCTTATCTTTGGAGGTGCAAGGCAAAGGCATGGCATGGTCATAGATGACTCGATTTATGTATTGGGACCACTTGTTTATAATGGGCCATTTTCCGCACTAATCAATAATATAAACATTGTTTTTAAGAATGAATAAAAGTTTATTTATGAAAAACCAATCGTTCTATGCTTATGTTGTGATATCAATTTAGTAGCACCCCAATACTTGTGTGTTTCCGCTGAGCCATTTGGGGGTGTTACAGTAGTGTTGGGTAGTAGTTCCTCCTTTGTAATGGAACTCAGTATCTAGCCTTGTATCGGATAAAGTGTAGGCGACATTGTGATAGGTTTGGTTCTACCTCGTGGAAGAACTCGGTGTCTAGCCTTGTACCGGATAAAGAGTAGGCGACGTTGTGAAGGCTTCTCCGCCACATTAAGGAGCTTGTGTTGTGTAGTGCTTAGAAACTCTCGATTTGGGTACTCGGGGAGTGAAGTAGGGCAAGGAAGGTGTCCTTGTAGCCGGACCACTATAAATACTCGTGTCATGGTTTTGTGTTCCTTTAATCTTTATCTCTTGAATTACTTACTTATATGTTTATCTATCAATATCCAACAAATGATCTAAATGGATTGACATAATTCGATCTAAATACTTTAAAACGAAGTTTTAATCGGTAAAACTATTCAACCCCTTCTAGTTTTCCACATGCTTGATCAGCCTAGAGTCCGTATCACATATCTTGATTCTGATGACGTTGGTTCACAGATTTAAGTAGAAATTGGTAAGAATCATGTTCACTCTCAACTTCACTGCTTCTCTTCAACTTAACTTACCATCGATTAATTATGCGGCCTTTTTGCCGTGTTATTTTATTAATTGTTGTGACGTTTAATTATTTTTATTTCATATATATATATATATATATATATATATATATATATATATATATATATATATATATATGACGACCCTTGAGAATGAATTAGTGAGGTCTTGGTCAATGCTATTAGGAAAAAGTCCAATGACAAGAGTAAATCCAAGCTGCTTTATATATTTGGTATTTAGTAATTTATAAAATATTATGCAATGTACTCACCTTTGATTTAAAACTCATTGTGATAATAACTATAGTATTTAAAGTACCAAAGTGAATGCTTGAACTTGAGAAACTTATCAATTTTGTTACAACACTTAGATTCTCATATATAATGTGAAGACAATGCAAATACTTTATCCTTATACTAATAGATGAATGATATCAACTAAAAATTTGTACATTACTGAGCTAACTGATTAGATTAAGCAAAGGTATACACATAAAGACATTAATGTAATACATTTTTACATTACCTACTTACATAAGTTAAACGCTTTGTATAATTGTTTGCGTTACGTGTAAATGAGTTCGGTTTCTTTGACTTTACCAACACAAATCCGACCCCAATTGTTACCCTAACTACTACTACTATCAGTGCTACTTTTATGATGTATTGGAATGCATTATATAAACAATTTTCATAAGCAATAACTAACACTTCCTAAAGTTACTTCAACTGTGCATCATGTATACCAATAAAATAATGCATCTAAACATATCATAAGTCCGTGTTGTATTGTATATTGGTGTGTAGATTGGTTCTAGCTAGGATTAGAACTCAACATTCCGCTTAGTCTCAAAAATTGGTGTAAGCGAAGGTGTATGGTCTTCTCTGCCTGAAGGGAGATTGTTGACATAGTGATTGTGAACTCTCGAGTGTGATACTGGAGGAGTGGAGTAGGGCACAGTGAGCTTCGTGTCGAATCACTATTAATCTTCGTGTTTTATTTCGATATTTCCATCTCTTTATCTTTCTTTCATTCATATATTACTTTCATTGTGCATATCTATTGTGTTTACATATTGTTGATTGATATCACATAACTTCGAATCAAACGATTTTTAAGAAAATAACAAAAAGTTTTAAAAGTATTAAAAGTCTTAAAACAAAACTAAAATCGGTGAAACTATTCACCCCCTTTATGGTTTCTACAGGTTTTAATTACCATTATCATTGGTGGCTGATCATTTCTTGATAATAACTGCTAGGAAACGTTTTTACTTGATTATTAAGTGTTCCATTGATATATAATGAAGGCTAGGCCATGAGATTTAGGGTGACAATTTTTGAAAGTAATCCCTTACACCCTAACGCTATTACTACTCACTTTTATTTCTCTTAAAAGGCTAGAAAAACCTGTCAAGTTCCAGTAAGGTACTAGGGCGAATTTCAAGTAGATCGGTTACGATTTTGGAGTGTTCTTAGGTTTTATTTGGTTGATTGGAGGTGTGTGGATTGCTCTAGTTCCACAATTCTAGTTATTGTATTTGAAGCTAGGTAAAATCTTGTATTCTTCTACAATGAACTACTCTTTTAATGGTTATAATGAATATCAATTTTGTTACTTATGTTTTGCTATAATTTGTGATATGGAGTAATTTTTAGTTTACTTGTGTGGAATGATGTAGATATTTATGAGAGTGTTTGGTTATCATGATTGAATGAGAACCATATTTATCTTATGAGTTTGTTGGAATAAAAAATGGTTTTGATTAATAAGTTGATAAATGCATAAATGGATTTAAAAGTCAAAAGAATTTCCACTGTGTCTTTATTCCAAAACGTTGTGCACGAATGAGTATGGAATGTGATACTTGACAACTATCATGTTTGCTTATTAAAAAGAACTAAAATACGATTTCAACTTGAGTATAGACCGAAAGGGCTCGTAGGAACAAATTGGATAAATAGAGGTTTCAAACAAATGAGTCTTAAAGGATTCGGTTTAGTGGTGATCAAAGGCCGAAAGGGTTCACCATTAGATTGTATTACAAAGTTGTTGTCTTGATAAACATCATTGATATGATTACCTATATTTGATTTGTGAAATCATTCCATGTTTTTAACTAAAATTAGTACCAACTCTCTATATACATGAATATATGGTTTTCACACAAGTATGATTCTTATTTGATTAAGTTTGCTTTATATTGAATTTTTGTGGTAAATTGGATTATGACACCATTTTACTTACTTAAAGCACTTAGCTAATTAGAAAACAAGTCCCTTGGAACGATCTCGACTTATCCACCTTTACTAAAACGAACGAGTATACTTGCTCGTATGTGTTGATAATTAACCGGTAATTCGTGTTTATAAATTTTAAAACTTGCACAACAAACGACGCATCACATATCCTGTTGTGACACTAGAAAATGGTTATGTTCTTCCACAAACCAATAAACTTCATGTTGGAATCACTCCTAAACTATAATTCAAGTGTTAGTCATTCTTATGTAATAGGTACCTTATTATGGCCTTTATGTTTGTTATTAGCCTTAAGCTTATGTAGAAGGCCCATGAGCTTAGGCCCAAGCCCATAGGAGAAAGGAAGGGAACTAGGAGTGTTGCCATAGCTTCCCTCCTATAAATACTCTTGTTAACCTTCATTTGAAGGTTGGTTGTTCAAGTTTTTCTCTCATCACATACTCTACGCATAACTGTCTTATTGTTTCGTGTGTGTTTTTGTTTTAACGTGTTCAACCGCCTCTATCTCTTTCTTGTAAGCTTGTGTGGTAAATCTAGTGACCTAACAGTGGTATCGATCGCCTAATAGTTGGGTGAGCGTATTGTTTGAAGTGAGTTTTGGTCTCACGCTTAACGTCTGATACCATACCTTTGGTTTGCTTAAAAGCATTTTTTACACTTTTAATCCAAGATTCTTGTACTTTCAACGTTATAAGGTGTTAAACTAACGTTTTTGGCAAAAGTTTCAAACTTTATCGTGGATCATTGTTTTGAGCTAGTTTTTATTCGTGGGTGTAGTTCTACGTAAGCTGTTTTAGAAGGTTTGGTTCATCAAATTTCACATTCTTGTGTTATTTGGTGATCTTGAAACTATTTCATCACACAAAAGCTGGTTTAGTAACATCTTTGAGCAATATCAAATTTACGAGTACACCTACGGCGTGGTGAAACCCTAAAACTACGCGTAAGTCTTTCCTTGGTTTGATCTTCGTTTTAGTGGTTTACTCCGTGTTTTCTTGCTTGGATAAGCACGAAAATACGTCGACTTTGGATATCTTTTGCCTTTGTGAAGTGTAAAGATCACTGAGATAAAACCTAAACTTACGCATAAGCATAAAGCTTACGGCGTAGAAATCCTCGCATAAGATTCATCTTACGCCTAAGCCTAGTCTTACATAAGATAATCCTCGCCTAACTTTCTCGCCTAGCTTTTGTCTCGCATAACTTTAGAGTCTTTTCCATACTTACGTGTAAGCTAAATCTCGCGTAACTCCTGATTATACAGCGTAACTTTGGTGTTTTACGCATAAGTGCTACTTGGTTATTGTGATTTCTCGCCTAAGGACACTTCTTCAACAAAGGTTCATTCGACTACAAAGATCCATTTTACCAACACAAGTTTTTCAACATGTCACACCCACCATACTCTAACTATTTCCTTACACTTATCCTCAGCGACAACAACAACTAAGTCCAAAACATCAACAATGGAATCAACAACACGCTATTTATCAACAACAATTTAATCAACAACATACTCCACAACTTGGAGCAATTCCTCCACCACAAATGGTTCAAACACCGCCAAGTCTTCAAGTTCAACCCTACACAAATGACTTCAATCAACATCCATCAAGGAACACTATGAAGGAACCCACTTGGTTTGCAAAGATGTGTGAAGCTTTAAGCGACCAACAATCAATTCATGAGGTGGATCACTTGATAGACCTCAATGCTCACTCCGAAACTACGATCAATGGGTGATAAGGTTCTTTAGGTTTTGTGATCGAAGAAGCCACATGGAAAGTTCTTAAAGAAGGTTATCTTGGAAGGTCCATTTGAGATGCCTCTTGTCATTGTGCCGGAGATCGTAATGTCATTCCACCAAGAGATGAACAAACAAACATTGCTCTTGTTGCGATTTAAATCAAGCAGAACTTCTACACTATGAAGGCGATGAGCTTGCAATGCAATATATCCTTTTAGGATTACCTAACCCAATTCTTGAAGTGTTGATGCTCAAAAGGCGCAAAGGAAATGTGGGACCATATTCATCTTCTTATGAAAGGATCATACTCAATCGGGAGGATTTGGAATCCAAAATTTACTTGGCTTATGAACACTTCATGATTGAACACGGAGAGACGCTAGAGTCTTATCATCATCGATTTTCGGACATCATCAATGATTTGGATAAACACAACATCATCATGCCAAAATTGCGGTGAATACTAAGTTCTTGAGTAGTCTTGGTCTGAATGGGAGAAGTATGTCATTTTTCTTCGTCAGCGAAGAATTTGCATCATTCTACATATGGATTGTTGTGCGATTACTTGAAGCCTCATGAAAAGGAAGTTGATCGGGAAAGGATTCTACGTGCTCAAATGGCTCCACCTACACATCAGGAAAATCAACAACTTGCCTTATATGCTCAACAAAGTTATCCTCCTCGACAAGCAACTCAACCAAGCGCCTCGGTCACACCAAGCGATCAATCACGGCAACCTCAACAAAATCAATTGGTTCCTTACAACAACAACAATGATCAAGCACTTCATAGTCAAACTAGTGAGGAATCCGATCCGTTCGAAGCATTACAACGAGGATTTGTTATGATTGCTAATGCTTTTAGCCGTTATACCAACAAATCCAACAATCGTATTCGTTCCTCATCCAATACGAAATCGGGTTGTTGTGAACAATGGACGAGTTGAAGTTCATAATCGTGGTTATGGTCGTCAAATGGGAGGTGGTCAAGGGTTTAATGCTATGGGTAGGAATAACAACGAGCTCAAGTGGTGGAGCAGGAAATGCTCGAATGGGTTGAATGGTCTTGATGCTACAAGCGCAATGAGAAGGGACACTGGCTAACGCATGCCCAAAGCCAAGGACTAGGGGCGGTGCTTATTTCAAAGAGGCTCTTCTTTTGGCTCTTAAGGATGAAGGTGGTGGATCTCTCACAAACAAAAACGAGCTTTATGGCGGATGCGAGACTCGAGATGATGATATGGAGGACTTGCAGGCCAATGCATTTATTATGTTGATGGCTAATATGCATGAGTTACACATGAGTGAAACAGGCCCAGTGTATGACAACGATGGCTTGTCTCGGTGCCGAACAAACCATCATCATATCCGAACTAATATCTCGCCAATATCGAATCCGGCAGCTCGAATATTCAAAATGAGTCATCTACATCTCATTCGGCGATTTTCAAATAAACCACGTAGTTACATTTGGCGATCAAGATGACCTTATGGTTTCCTTTGATAATCAAATTGACTCGTGGTTGTACTTGAGGATCTAAATAATGATCATGTTGTGACTCGCGTTGAACAAGCCGACTGTTGCCTCATCCAGATTTTGCTCGTTTAATTCAAGACCATCAAATCAAAATGGATGAGCGTTATGCATTAAATAAGGAATTAAAAGCAAAAATGCACTGTTATCCAAGGATTTTGAATGCTTACAAATGCAACTCAACTTTTCAAAACTCAAGAAAACCGTGAAAAAGGTTTTGAAGCGCTTTTGCTAAATCTCATCAAAGCGAAAAATATTTAGAGACAAATCGTGATCTAGCCGCTTGAAGAATGCTTTGTTGTGCGAAATAGAACAAGCTGAAACATGAACATAAAAAGCAAATTAACGCTCTCACCTTGGAAAATCAAAAAGCTAAAGTGAGTTGTTAACTTGTCAAAAACAGTTCTCCGCATACAAAAACATTCAACGAATCGGGTAGATGACCTTCTTGAAGAAATTATCGACTTGCAAAACAAAATTAAAGAGTTTAAAGCTGTTGTTTACAAACATGGTGAATCGATACTTGACTATTGAAAAGTTTACTTTAAAACCCAATCAAAAGGATATGGACCAAATCTAGGCGATTACAAACCAAAGCTTTCACTAAAACATTCAAACCAAATCACGAAGTTTCCGGTCGAGAATATAAAGTTAATGATCTTGTTATGAGTGTTGTTGAATATCATCGTCAAGAGGAATTAGATGCGTAAGAAGGCGAGTCGATCAAAATTAAAAGCATTGTTTACAACAAACCTTTAATTATTCAAAACCGGTCACTTCGTCACACCGGATTCTTCTAACACACCAAGGGTTATCATCAAAACACACGAGTCTTCTAATGTTAATCCCCAACAGTTATGCACAAATTTATGGTCCTTTACCTTCCATCGGTGAAGTAAACTCAAAACACGAAAATCGCAAAATTCTTAGATATTTTGATATTTTCATGGTGACCTCAAAATTTAGAACATGAGATAGAATATCATTACGAAATCAAAGTTCAACACTTTCAATCGCCTCTGGCGCGAGAACAAAGAAACATTTTTGGAAAAATCTTTTACCAAATGTTAAAAATTTGAAAAGTTGTGCATTGTCTTGGGAGCAGGACTTTCATAAGGAACTTGGAGTCATGAAGGTCGTTTTCGAGAAAAGCGAAACATCTATTTCTAATACTAAGCGTAAAAGAAAGCTGTTGAGAAAAGATGTTGATCGACTCTTGAAAGATGTTATCTGTCTTGATATCCATAATGTTGTGTTATTCTATTCTTTGCCACATGCATCGATTATATCTCTGCGATAATGTTGACTCTGTGGTAGCTGTTGAGAATCTTGATAAGGTGCTTAAAATCGAGTCTTTAAAAGCGAAAATGAATGATTACTTAACGAACTTTACAATGCAAAGCGTCGTCTTAATTGGTGTGAAAAAGATATTCACAATCAACAACTTGGTTTTCAAAAGAAAATCACTCGATTGCAAACAAAATCTTTTGATCCTAAAATTGAGCAGCTGGATGATCAATACGTGTCTTTGAAAAGTCAAATCTCAAAATATGAACAAGAACTTGTAAAGTTAAGCGAGAATATGGTGTCATATTTGATTTACTCAATAAGACTCGTCATGAAGCATCAAACGAACTTGATCACTATCTTGCTCACACTAGAGATGTCATGAATTTTCTTTGGTAATATTAGTTCTAAAAATCAAGATTTGATTCACACTATCTCTAAGTTAAGAGAAATGTTAGGAAAGTATGAACAACTTCCGCCAACCATCATTAAGAGATTAGCACGGTAACACTTAGTAATCGTGAACCTAGAATCTCTCTTGCCAAATCACAAGTTGCTAACGTGCTTCATTCTCTTGAAGCAGAATAGTTGCGTCTTTTCCAAGCGTCCGCACTTCACGACCTAGGAGCACTCAATCGAAGAATAGGAAGTTGCGACCTAAGAAAAGATCAATAAGGAATGCTAAAGTAGAAGAACACCCTAGGAATATGAATAAGACTCAAGTTGCCTCCACTATAGATATTGCGTCGGCAAATGTAATAGAAATAGTGATGTAACGAATGCTAAACCGTTAAGTACTTTTGATATTGATCGATGCACCTTGTGTTATTTGTCGTAAAAGTATAAATTCGATTGTCATGACAAATGTGTTGCTAAAGCTATAATCTCGTTTACGGAATCTAAGAATCGGAATACCTCTAGGCCCACTAATCTTTCTAAGTGCGTGCTTGGTAGACCGCCTTCTTTAGATTCTCGTCATGCGTTGTTGTCCTGTAGCTCGGTTTCACCTCCTAAGAATGTAGTACCACCTAGTGCATTCACAAAGACTAAAGCAAGCAGATAGTTATAGATGGCGAAATGGATATATAACACATTAGGATTTAAATGGATGCCTAAAGTTATTAATGTGTGTATGTCTACTATCTTTGCTTGGAACCCTCTAACATTTCGGGTTCCACATCTACTTCTATTCGATCGTGTAAATGCGTATGTGTGTCACGGTGATCTGAGATCATTCTCTGGATTGTTGATAGCGGATGTTCCCGACACATGACGAGCAACCTTAAGCTGTTATCAAACTTTATTGCAAAGTTCATTGGCTTTGTCGGGTTGGGAATGATCACTTAGCGACTATCATGGGCTACGGAGATTATGTCAATGGGAACATCGAAATCGGCGGGGTATACTATGTGGAAGGCCTCGGTCATGTCTGTTTTCGATGGGTCGTTTTGTGATGGAGATTTGGAGGTTGCTTTGGGAGAAAACTTGTTTCATTCGTGATCTACAAGGAAATGACCTTATATGCGGCTCGCGTAATTCTAGTCTCTACACTATCTCTATGCAAGACATGGTTGCTTCATCTCCCATATGCTTACTTTCAAAGGCAACATCAACAAAATCACGGCTATGGCACCGTCGTCTCTCACATCTAAACTTTCAAACCATCACCAATCTTGCTCGACACAAACTAGTTGAAGGTCTCCCACGATTCCGGTATTCAAAAGATCACCTTTGCTCGACTGTGAACAAGGAAAAAGCACTCGTGCTCATTTTCCTTCAAAGGTGGAACCTGACTCTCGACATGTGCTTCATCTTCTTCACATGGATTTGTGTGGCCCGATGCGCGTGCAAGCGATCAATGGAAAATGCTACATCTTAGTAATTGTTGGTGACTACTCCGATGGACTTGGGTCTACTTTCTTGAAGCAAAGACCAAGCTCCACAAATGATCATCACCTTTCTCACGAAAATTCAAGTTCGACTCCGGAACACCATCCGCCAAATAAAACAGACAAAGGCTGAATTTTTAACCAAACCCTTCGTGAATTTTATGAGAAAGTGGAATTGACATCAAACATCTATTGCCGTACACGAGAAAAAAGCGGAGTTGTTGAAAGGCGAAACCGAGCGTTAGTGGGCTGCAGAACAATGTTAATCAATGCTAAACTTCCAGTTACTTGTGGGCGGTGTATCTGCATGCTATACTCAAAACCGCTCTATGATCACAAAGCGCCACAACAAAACACCTTTCGAGCTTGTCCACAACCATAAACCGAATCTCAAACACTTTCATGTATTTGGATCCCTTTGCTATCCGAATAATGATCGTGATGATTTTGGAAAGCTCAAAGCCAAAGCCGACATTGGGTCTTTATTGGATATTGTGAGAATTCTAAAGGTTACGGATGCGGAATCGTCGTACAAAGCGGTGATGGAAGCGACTCATGCTCATTTTGATGAACTCACGGAAATGGCTTACGAGTATATGACTTAGAACCGGACACAACCGTTTAAACTTCCTCAACCCCATCATCGGTGAACAAAGCCCCGACTCACTCGTCAACAAATGGATAGGTTATTTGCTCCTCTGTTCGGTGGCGATATTGATGACGTGCTCGGTGTATCCATTGTTTCATTGCACAACGATAATATTCCTATACGATACACTGCTACAACAACTCTTTGAAGAAGCACCACCGATTGACTCCACCACAATGATTGAACAAACCGCTTCCAACAATGATGAACCGGTGATGATATTCTAAATGAAGTACCCCGCTGCAGATTTTGATCCAAATCGTTCTTTAACCCGTTTGCTAATGAGGCTCTTTGCACACGATGTCGCGGAATCATCAACAAACCATTTGAATCCTCGAATCGCACAATGTATACCAACATCAACCTCTACACATCGTTGGACAAAGACCATCCTCGGAAAATATTATTGGCAACCCAAATCAACGATCGTTACGAGACAACGTCTTCGCACGGATGGTGAACATTGCATTTATGCACTCGGCATCGCCAATCGAGCCTAAAACATTAAAGACGCAATGACAAAAGACAAGCTGGATTGAATCCATGCAAGAAGAACTCAACCAATTCAAACGTCTTGAAGTATGGGAGCGGTTGAAAGACCAACGGTCTCGTCATTGGTCTCAAATGGATTTGGAAAAACAAATTGGATCTTTGAAGGGCGTAATCCGAAAGAAGTCATGTCTAGTTGCTAAGGGTTATCGTCGGGAAGAGGTATAGACTTTGAAGAATCTTTTGCTCGGTTGCTCGTCTTGAGGCATTCGGATATTTCTCGCGTTCGCGGCTCATATGAATATGCGGTCTTTCAAATGGATGTCAAAGCTGCGTTTCTCAGCGGACAAGCGAAAGAAATGGTTTATGTCGACCAACCCGAAGGATTCGTTGATCGAGTGCCCGAACCATGTCTACAAAGCGAACAAAGCTTTTATGGTCTCAAAAAGCCCCTCGGGCATGGTACGATAAGCTATCATCTTTCCTCATTGCTAATAATTTCACCAAAGGTTCGGTTGAACTCTTTTTATACAATATCACGGGGCACATATCTTAATTGTTCAAATTTACGTGGATGACATCATTTTTGGGTCTACACATAAAAAGTTTTCAATCGCTTTTGCAAAACTAATGAAGAAAAATTTTGAAATGTCCATGATGGGTGAACTTACATTCTTTCTAGGATTACAACTTCATCAATCACCCGTGGTATTTTCTTGAGTCGATCCAAATATGCCCTTGAATTGTTAAACAAATTTGGAATGAAAACTGTGATACTTATGCCACACCAATGACTCATACCAAGAAGCTAGAGCGATTTACATGGGAAATTAGTGGACCCTACCAAATACCGTAGTATTATTGGGTCTCTCATGTATCTAACGACTAGCGGGCTGATATTGTCTTTGCCGTTTATCTATGCTCCGTTATCGATCGCGACCAAGCTGAAACCCACCTCTCTACGAGGCTAAAAGAATCCTCCGATACATCAAGGGAACCATTAACTTGGGGATCGGTATCAGAAGGATTACGGTTTTGAATTAATCGCTTTTGAGGTACGACCACGGGATGCTTAGACTCGAGGAAAAGTACTTGAGAGCACTACAATTTCTTGGTGATAAATTGGTGTCTTGGCAATCAAAGAAGCGAGGATTGTACATTGTCATCAACGAGGCGAGAATATGTAGCCATGTCGCATGTTGTGCTCAAGTCATCGGATGAGAACACAACTCAAAGACTATGGTTATGTATTTGATGAGAATCACGATGTCTTTGCGACAATCGAGTGCCATTGCGATCTCGTGCAACTCGATTCGACATTAAAAAAATCATTAGCCTTGATTATTTTTATTAGAAGTGATGGTCATTCACGATTAGGAACTTTGTAATGTGTGTTAGATATCGTGATAGAATAGTCAACGGGCTCGTGGATTGGGCTAAGCTAATTGGGCATTAGTTAAGATAAGCTAGCCTTGTCTAGTTCGTGAAACCCAAGCCCAATCCAAGTCCATCTCAAGGCCCATGGCCAAGCCTTAGGGCATCATCCTCTCTTACTATAAATACCCCTCAAGTATGTCATTTGAGGGGTGTGCTTGAGTGTGTGTGTGTGTGTGTTTTTCCTTTGAAGCAATATACAACTTATTGGTTCATCTTTCTTCTCTCTACCTCTCTAAACATATACACGAATTATACATCAAGTCACCAAGTTCTTTACTTTATCCTTCTTTCTATACGCCTACTGTTTGTGTTTAACGTGGTATTTGTGTTGGGTTTGTGATAAGGTTGATATATCTAAGGTCCTACAATTGGTATAACGAGCCAGGTTGTTCTTTTATTGATTTATGTTGGTTTGAATCATGTTTTTAACTGTTTTTTATGCTTATTTTACGTTGTCACGCATAAAGCTTTAATTTTTGCACTAAAAAATTCAAGATTCTTGTGGTTTAAGGTTTATTTGGTGCTAAAGTTTACATTTTTTGCAAAAGTTCGAAGCTTTACGTGTTTAGTTAAGTTTTGAGCTCGTTTTGATTCTTTGGTCATTTCTACTCGTAACTTTTCTAGGCACTTTGGGTGAAAAAGGTCAACATTTTGGGTTATTCGAGTGTTTTAAGGCTATCTGTGCAAATGAAATCATTTGAATCGTTGGAAATTTCTTACGGTAGAAGTCAAAAGTCAAAACCATAGTTTTCTACTCGTAACTTTTTGGTGAAGAATCTTGAGCTATAAGCATGACTCGGTGCTTCCTCACTTGGATAAGTGTGTGGAACACTTCGACTTGTGGATATCTCTTCTGTTGTGATAGTGTAAAGGATTTTGGTTCTTAACCATAGTTTACGCATAAGCTAAAAGCTTACGGTAACTCTACGCATAACTTCAAAATTACGCGTAAGGTTTACAAGTAACTTTTGTCTACGCATAAGCTTAAGGTTCTGCGTAAGATACTTTCTACTCATAAGGTTTCTCGCATAAAATTCCTCGCTTAAGGTTCCTCGCTTAAGGTTTCTACGCATAAGGTTTCTCGCATAAGAATTCCTCGCTTAAGGTTCCTCGCTAAGGTTTCTCGCATAAGGTTTCTACGCATAAGCTTCCTCGCCTAAGATCCTACGCATAAGCCTCTAAGCTACTCGTAACTCCTGTTTCTCGCCTAAGCTCTCTTTCTACGCATAAAGGTTTAAAAAAAAAAAAAAAAGTTTTTGGCGGGAAAACTTGAGTAAAATTTAAATTTTGAGGAGACTAAGCGTTCAATTTTTACGAGATTCAAATTTTGGTTTAGCTGTGAAAATTTTGGTCAAAATTCAAATTTTGGGCCTAAATTCAAATTTTCGGGTCAAATTTTGCGTCAAAATTGTCATAACTCAAATTTTTCATACGACCTTAGAATTGATTTTATAGTGAATTTCAAATTTTGGGCGAAAATTTTTAAGAACCAGAGTTCTGATGCGACTTTCGAATCACCTCAAGCAGAGCTTAATCTTCATCAACCACAACTCCTTTATCGTTGAATCGATCCTACATCAACTTTATCGGATCATACCTTCATCAATGGCAACTCAACAAGATATTCATGCGGTAGGTGCGAAAACCGACCTCCTATGTTGGCAAAGGTGGTTATCTTCAATGGACAAGTCGTATGCTCCGTTACATAAAGACCAAACCTAATGGGAAACTCATGATTAAATCCATTCGGGATGGACCCTTCAAGCCTCGACAAGTCCATGTCACGGAAATGCGGATGCAACACCTCCATCCCACCATCCTCTCATCTTCAAACTGAATCGAATACCTTGAAGAGGATCGAAACAAGTCGATGCGAGATGACATGGCAATTCATATTATCCAGCGGGTTTACCAATAGACATCTTTCTTTGCGGTGAGCGGTTGTGAAAGCGCTTTCGATATGTGGGAGCGTGTTGAGCGACTATGTTTTGGAGCGAAATTGGTAAACAAGACATGGAGAACAAGGCGCTAGCGAATGGGAGAAGTTTACATCTACACGGGAGAATCCATTGAATCCTACTATGGAAGGTTTGCACTTTGATGAATGAGCTTATAAGAAACAAGTTGGCACCCGAACAATCGTTCAAAACATCAAGTTCTAAATAATCTTCGGAAGAATGGGGACGATATGTCACTATTGTCAACCAAACAAAGACTTACATCGGTGAACTTTGATCAACTCAGCGATTTTACGAAACAAAACCAAGTTGAAGCGAATGAAGTCGAGAAAAGAAAAATTGGCAAAATTGGCACTTATTGCTAAGACTCAAACTACGGTGAATACACAACAACAAGCTTCATCATCTTCCAACAACAACAACTTGCGACAATACATTCCACAACCACAACAACAATTCTATCGGATCAACAATACCGGGAACAAGGAATCGCGATCCTGGCCCGACCCGAAGCGACCTTGCATCGGATATTTTCTTTATTGGATAAAGCGATTAACGATCGCATCGGTAATCATGCGGTTCCGTGTCGGGGTGTCGGTCGGGTCGAGAATATTGGAAATCGGATGGGACGAATGTTGGGAATAAGCGATGGGTGTCGAATGGCAATGTTGCGGCTCGATCGTTGGGAATTATGGAGATGGACATCAAAGGGGTCGATTGTGAATCGAATATGGGATATCAAAATGGGAATAAGCTGTTTTATGACTTACATTGAGAATGCTACCTCGAACCTCAAAGACAAGATTAGGGATCTAGTGTCATACAAAGCTTGAAAAGATCCGGTACATGTTGATGTTAGCGAAAAAGAAGAATTGGGAATTGAGTTGTTCTTGAGGAAATTAAATTCGGTACCCAAGATGGGAAGATAAAGCAAGCGATAATGCAACCTCCGGTCGCACAATCAATCAGCAGAGCCACAACATCAAGCGGTACTTATGACACAACTCACTCTCTACGACAGATTCACTCGATGAGGTACCACATTCGTTTACTCATGAGAAGCCACATTCTGTGTCTCCGAACCTTATTATGACACATATGTGGGAGAGCAAGTTAATAGCAATGTTAACTCGAAACTCCATATATGGATCCTAATGGAGGTCAAGTGATACGAGAATGGTGCTAATGATGAGGAAACTTCGTGCTTATTTTGAATCATTAATCAATCAATGTGGCATTGAAGTTGAGAAAGTAAACGGTCAATCGCGAGGTTAAGGCGCGAATAAAAATTGACCGGCGAGCTTGAGAGTTACAAGGAGCACGCCAAAGCCTTTGAATTTCATACAAACAAACTTTCGAATTAGAAATTGGTTATCGAGATTACATTTTAAGAGAACAACAATTGCAACTCAAGTATGACACACTTGATGTGAATTTGAACTTGAAAATAAAATCTTTAAACAAGGAAATTTACGAACTAAACAACCAACTTTCTAAACAAAAAGCCATTTTCGATCTTGAAAAGAGAAGAAAGCAGTTGATTCTTGATTTTTCAAAGCGAGAAGATTCTCTTCTTGATGAAATTCGGATAAAATGAAATGATCAAGAAATTGGATAATTTGCTTCTTACAACGGGTCATTCCGCTAAATCAAACAAGATGCTTTCTAATCAAGTAAATCCGATTTTCATACTTCACATAAAATGGCTCTTGGTAACTCACCTCCTTCGTTCCTCAAGAAAGCTCGGAAAGAGCGGAATGTGTTGAACAATGGACAACCTTTGCATGAACCCATAATTGTTCGTGATTCTCTTGAAGCGTTAGAACTATCGAGGAGAGTCGATCAAAAATGAAACAAAAGAATCCGGATCTTAAACCGATTGATTATAACAAATGGAACAAAATTAATGGAATTACTTTTGTTAATCAAAAGAAAAGTCAAAGTTTTCCATCACACCAAGTGTTTCAAACAAAGTGTCAACACAGTTTCAAAATCGGTTTCAAAACCGGTTGTAGTTTCCAAATCTCTTTGAAAATCGAACAAATGTCTTCAAACAATCCTTTTAACACAAGTGATACTAGAAGCATTTTAGGCGATGTTAAAACTAGAATTGGGAGTCTTCAAGAGGCTGTTAAAACTAAAACCACTATGACACCTAACAAGCGGTTCTCTACTTTTGATATCGAGCGAGAGAAAGTTTTTGAAACTCAAATTGCCCTCGGTGAATAACATCAACTCAAGGGTAATTCATGTTGAACAAGCACTTTTGAAAAAGCAGTGACTTTGTCAAGGACCATAAATCCACTGGTAAAGCAAGCTAATGAATGTTTTGAACACATCAAAGTTTTGGAAAATCTAAATGATTCTCTCTTGAAGATGTTATGACTACCGATATCATGTCCATTATCTTACAAACATATTACATTGAAGATCATGAAAGACTCGAGGATGAGACCTCCGAAATTGTTTCAAAATATGAAAAAGCTCTTATGAAACTTGAAAAAGCGTGTCCTATTTTAAGCGACTTGATCGAAAAGCAGGAGGAATGCAAGTATGACAAGCGTCGTATGGCGTGCCTACAAGGACATGCAAGAGCAAAATGATCTTTTGAGAGCTCGGTGGGATGTCTAAAAGGAAAGGTTGTGGATACTAAGTTTGCAAAACCATTGGTGAGGAGAATACAAATGTTCCAAAATCGGTTTTCAAACCAAAATGTCTATTTCTCGGTCTCCTCCAAAAGTCAATGAGAAAAATGATTTGTCAAAAGCAGTCACTCCACGAGACTTTGCCTATTAAAAGAGAATTATCAAAGCTTTTGAAAAACCTGTTTTGATAAAGAAAAAGTGATTACACATGGCACTTCTAGGAATAGTACACGGAATGTGACCAAAAATCTGTTAAAGAATCATTGGTTCTAACAACATGGTCAACAATCACTATCTAGAAGAAGCTAGGAAAAAGGCCTGAGACTCGAAAAGATGGAATTCTAGGTGCAACATCTAGGGTGATGAATTCTACAAGATTTCAAGGCCTTGCTAGTAGTAGTAAACCATTACCTAGGAACACTCTACAAAAGACTAGGGATTGGCTTGCATCTAAGAGTAGTTCGCAAAAGAAAATGCTATGCCCTTAGAAAACAACACTAGGAATTCTAAGTCTTTTTCGAACAAGAATCAATTTCAAAATTGTAGTGAATGAGTTAAAGGCGATGTTTTAAACAAGAATATTGAATTTATACATACTACATGTAAAAATGTGTCTTTTCGACTAATCATGAGGCATGTGCCTTACAATATCTCAAGAAAGATAATTCTCGTGCCAAGGCACAATCCACTAAGACACCAAATAGAAACAAGCCCGTTGATAAAATGTCAAACAAAAAGAAACCTAATAGGTGGATCTCTTGGGACGTAGTTTTTCAAAAATGAGTCTTCGTTGAATCGATAAGAAAACAACTCCTAGATCTTACCTTAGGTGGATACCCACGGGCAAAGTTTTCAACCAAATAGGTCTTAGATGGATTCCCAGGAAAGATTTTGATACTTGCTCCAACACGGATAATAGTGAAACTCATCAAGATAAGGAAGTAGAAACCACTACAACCGTTGATAGTGATCACCCTCACCGTGAGGAATCTTGTACTTCTAAACATTGTTATTTGTGAAAACTCTTCTTCTTTGGTTGCGGTGAATCAAATATCTACGAACCCGACTCATCGAGAGGGTTCTAATTACGTAAAATCTTCTTCTTCATTCTCTCTATCTTCTATCTTTGATTTTCCATTTCTTTTATAAAACCAACAAAAGCAAAATACAAAAATAAAAATCTTTCAAAAATACAAAAACAATATAAAATCAAAAATCCAAAATATTCTTCTCACGACATGTCTCTCGTATAATCGATATTACATGCGTTTCTAGAAATGTCATTCAACAATGATACGGGCATGTACGGATGCTTGCGAGAGTTCTTTAAATGTTTTCCAAAACATGTCGTTTCTCAAAATTTCTTCAATAATGGCTTTCGTATACTTGATGCGAAACCGGACTTCAACATAATGGCTTACGAACACATCGATTCGGGACCCGCTTCAAAGAAAGGAAAGTGCTTATCAAAATCAAAGGTTTTAAATATTTTTCAAGCACTATTCCTAAAAACATAATGGCTTGTAAGTATTTCCGCTTGCAACCCGATCTTTAAAGAAAGGAAAGTGCTACGCAAAATCGATTTTCATAAATATCGAGCACTTATCCTAAAACAAATGAAGATAATTTTTCTTCAATATCTTCAAAAGATTTTTAAAATCTTCATCTTGCGTACCATTGATTCGAAATTTTTCAAAAAGATTTTTCAAAATCTCTCACATTTGGTACCAAGATAACTCCTCTAAACCCTTAATTGATTCCAAATTTTACGTATGAAAAATATGCTTTCTTTAAGGGGAGTATAAAACCAAATTGTTCCAAAATTCATGCTAAATCGGTTTCTCTCAAATGCTTTTGAAAAACATATCTTTTAATCATTTTGTTTCAAAAACATCATGGATATGCTATTTTTGAGGGGAGAAATGTGATTAAAATGTGATCAAAAGGTTTAATGATCGTTGTTTGAATCTCAAAAGAGCTCGACTCGGTTGAAACCAATGAATTGACGAGGAATAATGTACCATCTCGAGAAACTTTCTATGGACTTGACCGGGACGGGTAATAATTTCAAGCTAGTTCTCTAGTGATGTAAGCGTGTCTCGAATCGGTCTTGTTCATTTAAAGTCGATCAATTCAAAAGTGCAAACTCTACCCTCTGCATGCGATTTCGGTTAAAACAATATAAGCACATGTGAAGGGGGTGTTTACGAAAATATAAAACTCTCAAGGTGTTAACAAAATGTTTTGATAATCATAAACACTTTGAGAGATTTTCAAGAAAAAGGTTTTATGGCAACATAGGAATAGTCATGGAGTTATAAGGTGACTAAGGATAGGAAATCCGTCCTATGATCCTTGAGCGGAGGATCTACCCAAGGACATCACAAATAGTTTAGAACTAGAAGTCCTTAGGTATGATTGAAAAAGGAGTAATGTGAGAAAGGAGAAAGAAGGGTTGAAGAATTAAAAGAAAAGTAATGAAAAAGGGTGAAAAAAATAGCCCTCCATATTCAACCTTAGAGGCGAAACGGGTTCAATACATACACTCTTGGTTGTCACTAGTTGACACTTGGTATTGAAGACAAAGGCGTCATGGACCCGGTGACGCCTTGCACTAAACCTTCTAGCCACTCAATTCCTCTTAAAAGGTTTGTTTCATTCTCCTGGGAACCCTACATAATCTATCGACTTTCTCTTAGAGATCGTTGGTATTGAAGAAGGAGACCTCTCCTAGTCTCCGCTCGGAAAACCAAAATGCACTATTGAGTCTAGAGCCACGAGATTCATCAAAAGATCTCATAGGAACACTTGACATGACATCGCTTGTTGTTCATCAATAAGGACACAAGTGATATATTCTAGAGTCTCACGAGATCTTAGCAATCTGCGAACATTTATGAGAAGTTTCATAATTGTGATCTTGATGATTGAATGGAAACTCTGCCGGGGTCAACATCAAGCGACCACGGCGAGTCGCCGGTAATTCCCGTGGATTACGCTTAGTGTGTCTCAAGCGGTCTCTGATCGTGGGGTGATGCTTGGTGTACCTCGGCGACTCATCGAGCTGTAGATGTACTTGGTATATCGCGTTATCTCACTTGTGGGACTCCGGTTCGAGAGCGGCCCTTGTGAGAATTAGAGATGTGTTTTCACACTATCTTTGTTAACACCCTCGAAATTCAAACTTGTAAGTCTTAGGAATCCGCTTATTACTAACTTTGTTTTATGTTTTCTTCTTATGGAAGCTCGGGGCGGATGGATCGTGCGAGACTCGCCACATGCTCATACCAACAACACATGAAAGTTCTCATCAAAATCAAAGGCAACTCAAAGTTAAAGATGATTCTTCGTCAATGTCAAAGAATCTACAAAGTGTAAAGACTAGAGAACTTCATCATTGGAAACTCAAAGTCAAATAGAAGTGTGAGCATGGTGGAGAAAGACATGGAGACACCTAACCAGCGAAGTTGACAACGGCGGAACAACCACATTAACTAGTCACAAAGCATGAAGGAACAAAGAATTAAGACTATTCTATATCTACTCACAAAGTTCAAGCTCAAAAGATTAAAGACCTATTCAAGTGGAGCATCTTTTGAATGACCACCCTTAGGGAGATTATTGTATGATTATTTTTATTAGAAGTGATGGTCATTCACGATTAGGAACTTTGTAATGTATGTTAGATATCGTGATAGAATAGTCAGCGGGCTCGTGGATTGGGCTAAGCTAATTGGGCATTAGTTAAGATAAGCTAGCCTTGTCTAGTTCGTGAAACCCAAGCCCAATCAAGTCCATCTCAAGGCCCATGGCCAAGCCTTAGGGCATCATCCTCTCTTACTATAAATACCCTCAAGTATGTCATTGAGGGTGAGTGTGTGTGTGTGTGTGTTTTTCCTTTGAAGCAATATACAACTTATTGGGTGTGCCCTCTTGTTTGTGTTTAACGTGGTATTTGTGTGTGTGTGTTGATATTTTCCTACAATTGAAGCAATATAAGCATTTTTTACATTTTGACTTATGGTGTTTTACATGTTTGGTATCTTGTTTTGGTCAAAAATAATCTTTCTATCTCTATCATCTTGGGTCTCTCAAACAGAGGTTATACTTTTTGTACCAAATCGTGAAGTGGTATCATCTTCTCATCAAGTCACATCTTTTATGATGTTTCTGAATGCAGTTCGATAAAGTGGTCGGAAAAATCTTTGAAACCCTAGTTTTTACGCATAAGGATCCGTCTCTTGAGATGATGCACGCGTGGGCGTGAAGTTCTGGCGTAAGGAAATGGTTTCTGGCGTATGTTTCGCCTAAGACCCGAGGTTCTGCGTGGGTTCTTTACGCATAAGCCTTGGCTTACGCATAACGATGACTTATAAGCAAGTTCTGCGTAAGCCTACGCATGGCGAAAAGAAAATGGGTTCTGCGTAAGCGAAAGCGAAGCAAGAGTTACGCGTAAAGCGGACCATGACCACAAACACCAAAACCTAATATCCACTCTCGACCTCGGTTTGACATAACATCATTGGTCCATTGAAAGCGGCGGGAGAGAAGTTGTACCAACAAGATTCGACTCAAATCTTTTACTCCTACCCAAAACAGTACCTACATCGACTACCATCTATCCCATATCTATCCTACCACATCTCCTTTCATCCCTTCTCCAATCTTATCAATTGACTCAAAAAAAAAAAACAATTAATTGACCTCACGATCGTTTAATTTTTTGAAATCGTGTCGTTATCATCATCGATCCACTCTAATTGGAGACAAAGCTTCATATAATATTGAATCATAAGAAAGACTATAACAAGGATGTTATATCTCTTCTTAGTTTCGTTAAAGACTCAAACATTAATAAACCTACCGAGACCTTAGACAAGATCTTGTAGCGTCAACTACTTTGGTTCTTCATCCGTGCAAGTCACAAAGAAGGGTGTTTGTTGTATGTTCATTTGTGTGGATGTGATGAATGAGATTTGTTTTGATTCTGTTTTGCGATTTGAGATTGATGGAGATTGTGATGTGATTTGGGTTAGGGTGAGAAGTGTTTGAGGCGCATTTTATCGAGATATGGAGGAAAATGATTTTTAGGTTTAGGTCAAATGTGGGATAAGTGACCTTATAACCGAATGTGGGTGTGAATCTTGGATCGGGTCTTCGGTTTTCATATATTGGACGATGGGCCTATCTCTTCATTTTAATGATGGGCTCTTGGATCTCGTTGATGGGTGATGGGTGAGCACTTTAGTGTATTTAAAATTGTGTTGGGTGAATCGATATACTAATTGAAACACGAAAAATGATATCCGAATTTGTTAACTATTTGGATTCATTTATTAAACATGTGGTATTGGTATATTTTCACGAGGATACACGTTCACGGCTAAAGGTTTCGATGAATTTGAAGTGTGACCACGGAGATGACTCTTTATTATTTATTTGGGTGTGAAGTGACGTTTGTGGTAGCGTGTACTTATTTCATCTTCTTTCTTTCTTCCCTTCCGCGAAGATGACTTGTCACGGACAAATATGTTGAGTGTGATGAAGACTTGCTATCTAGTTACTTTTGTGATTCTTTCTCTCTTAACCCACAAAGTAGCTATCACTTGATTGTCTCACGTAGTTGAGGATACGCCAAGAGGTTTTGTACATTGGGTACACCGTTCTTTTCACAAGGATAGTACAAGCTTAAGTAATCGGTCAGGAGATTTTACTTCATCCTCAAGTTCGTCATATTGGGTTATCCTCATGTGGTTACTCTGAGACAACCGTTGAATTTTGATCTGAGGGGTTGAGATGAGTTAGACAATTTAAAATGGTATTGTTCATCGACATCTTCTCATGGGCTGAATTCTTTTATGATAGAATGCTTCGATTAATGCTTCAAGTACACAATTGTATCTTGATTAGATAAATCGTAACCATCGGGGAGAAATGTGTACATTATGGGTGATTTGATATATGAAAGATAAGCGGAATACATTTGGTGAGATGAAGATGTTGATATCTTATTCCCGAATGGACAATCTTGAAGAAGGTCAGTCGTGATCTTTTCTACATTTTCATTGCGTGTTAGAAGACTAAAGACGGTTCTAATTTAATTATCAAAAGACTTCTTGAATTGGAAATTCATCGAAAGGTTGTCGGTTTGGGAGAGCACTAATTGGGGAGAGCAAATGGGCGGTTTAATCCCTAATTAGATTTGCTCGCATTGTTCTTCGCAAGTAAAGAGATGGCGGTGAGAAGATTCATGAAGTTTGAAGGCTGTGAAGACACTCTTGGGCTGCGGTGCTTATCTTTATATTTAATTTTGCTTGTAGGGAACATTGTAAGCAACTCCCGTATGACATCACTTGGGAGAGATTGTTAGCCTCACTAAAGTGAAGTCATTCGAGATTGCGTAGTTTCTTCTTTTACTCATTCACAAGGACTAGTTTAGTCAATAGTGCTAAGTTAGGCTTGTTGAGTATAAATACCCTCTGGTCCCAACTAGGAGGGTAGGAAGTTCATTTTTGTAAAGAAGTGTGTGTGTCTTCTTCTTCTTCTCTCGAAACACACACATCTTCCTTTACTTTAATCTAAATAATACCATGTCTTATTCATTCTTTGAGCTTCCCGACCCCCGAACCACATGAATCACTAGATTTATCGGTCCTACAAAATCAAAGCACATCGATCTTAGCTATCATTTCATCAAGGACCACGTGGAGCAGTGCAGTTGAATTATACTTTGAGTGCGAATACCAAGCTGGCATATCTTCTCACCAAAGCCTTGCCTTCCGCTAAGTTTAATGAGTTGGTCCACGGATTGGTATGAGGTGTTTGACTCAAGAGGAATTGGATGACCTCTTAAAAGCAGGTCTTAAAAACACATCAAACACCAAAACATCTTTTGTAAATAATTTTTCAAAAATAAAATACAAAAATATAAAACACGATAAAACAACAAAAATATTCTTCTAGTCTAATTTTCTTTCAACATGGCAAGTACATTTCTTCCATCAACACTTTAATCTTTCAAAATTCGGTATTTTCCGATCAAGTGTTGAGGGAGAAAATATCATAATTGTTTCAAAACATCGTGTACTTGCATGTTATAATATCGCGGTTGTTTCTTTTATCAATGGTGGTAAATCTTTTCTAGTTCAATGACACTCCTCGGACTTATATTTATAACCTTTCATTATTTACCTAAGTCGGGGAGTGTCGTCAAGTTTCTTTCTTAAAATCTTTGTTTGGTAACCAAAATGGAAGTTAAAGGCTTTGTTTGAAAAGGAAAAAGGTGGAGGGACCAAAGCGTCAAAAGATGAAAGTCATTTAAATAAAAGTCATCCCACAACTTCACTTCACATTTATTACTCTTAACCTAACATATCCTCGCATACAAATCATTCAAGAAATCCGTGTTTGGATCATCAATTTGTAAGTTGTTTTATGATCTTAACGTGTTTACAAACATTGGTTTGATTTTATACAAATCCAACGGTCAAATTGTTGTCTATGATTGATTTGGTGTTCTTACGCATATGTGTATGAACACCTAATCAAGAATGGGTGTTTGTGATTAAAAGATAGTGTCAAAATGCTTTAATAACATCAATGATACCTTTTCTATCATCAAAGCGAACCCGAAACACGAATTGTTTGGTTTTCTAAATTAGGGTTTATCGTGGTTTTGGGTGTTTTCAAATGTGTATGTTTACGGTCAAAAAGATTGTTGTGAATTGTTTATATCATGTTGTATTAAATATTTTAGGCCCTATAACAACCCGAAACACTAATTGAGTCGAATTAGAAATTAGGGTTTAATGTTCTTGAGTTTGGGTATTTTTGATTCACCACGAATTGAGTGTTAAAACTTGGTTATTAGACTCTTATAACATCTAAGACCTACCGAAAATGTTTGGTGCATATCCTATGGTTAGAAATCATACAGCGTAATTCTTAAACTCTAGGGTTTTGACCTACGCGTATGACTTTCTCATAACCGATTAACAAGTATTCATGCCATGATTTGTTGTTAAAATGAATTTAGGTGTCAAAATTGATGTTATGATGTTTTATTTCGGGCTTGTTACTCATAAAACTCGGAATCAAGGTCCTTGTTTCTCACGCATAAGGATTACCCTACGCGTAGTCGGTTATGCGTAAGAATAATCCTCGCATAACTATTACGCGTAAGGTTCTACAGCGGGACTACGCGTATCCTGTGAAGGATATGCGTGGCAATGACCTCACGCATAAGGTCTACTCTTACGAGTAAGCCTTACGGCGTAAGGTTTATATCGCCTCTGGCGTAAGTTCTACGCTTAAGGTTCCTTTTTCCTCGGCGTAACTTTTCTTCGCGCGTAAGTTAGGATCCTACGCGTAAGCTTTAAATCTCTGCGCGTATATCATTTCATTTACGCTTAACTTTGCCAAATCTACGCCTAAGCACGGATTGACCTTCATTATGAATTGTTACGTGTACAAACTTGTAAATAAACAAATCATATCGTCACAAATCCAATAATGTCACTAATAAACTTAAACGTTTGATATGTTATGAACTATAAGTGATAACATAAACTTTAAAACTTAAAGTTAACTAACTCATGAAACATTTCACGACATCATTGGACTATTGGACAAACAAGTGACTTAGGACTCGTAACAATCACGACCTTGTACATTCAATAACTAGACAATAAAACCTTACGTTGACTAACATTATGTCTTCGATATGTTGGTTCTTTTGGCTAATGTTATTTCGAGATCATGACATGGTCTGCTCAAATCAATGTGGATGCACGAAGTTCTCACAATTCTTGACATCTTCCCAATGGCTATCCTAGAAAGATTGGAAAGAACAACCTTAGGGTTGACTTTGAAACCCTCACATGCTCGGAATCTTCATGTCTCATTCTTTGTGGATATTCTAAGGAATCATCCCTACGAACATGCTCTCACACTGCTCTTGTGCTGAAATCTACATTCGGCAATTACGGAATTCTATGCGAGGATCGCGAGTCAAAGTGCGATGGCGGTGACACTTAATCACAAACAAGTCACCATCACTCATGCGGACTTCTTGGTTGTTCTTCTCATTCACGAAATCGAGCCAACCGACTTCTTTGCCACACTCTTGAAGAGCAGTTCGCAATTTCTTCTTGACATTGGCTATGATGAAGCTTGAGGATTATTACTAAGCACTCTCACGTGGAGCTTAAGAACATTCCTCAACCGTGGAGAACCCTCTACATCATCATTACCAAGTACATTTACGGTCGTGACGGTGGTTATGAGCATCCAAAGCTCATGGAACTACAAATCTTACGGTCTTTGATCAATAAGAAGGACATCGAAATCGAAGCAACGATATGGGAGGACATGATGCTATTTCACAAGAAGCTTGGCTCAAAGATTCCCTCGTCGGATACAAAGCTTTTGATCCGAGAGAGCACTTGGGCTTAATCACGATATCCCATGAGGCTTAATGACCCGACAATCACGACTTGTTGTCCGAACCTATCCTTTCTATCGAATCAAGGAATCGACAACTAAGAAGCGGTGCCGTCTGCTGATCACCTTCTATCTAAAGAACTCAAAGCTTGAAGCATACAAAAGGTATCTAGTAGCGATAAAAGAAGGCAAAGTTGGTCATCTTGATGAAAAACCTTGAGGAACTCCTACTCGGAGAACCGAAGAGGAAGTCTTTGGAAGTGTAGTAAGTTCGAAAGTTATAGGAAGCTTCCCAAAGGAATCCTCCTCGTAAAAGGATTGTTCCGTAAAGGAAGTGAACCTATTCCCACTGAACAAAGAAAGCTTGTGGACGAAAGCTCGAAGGTCTTGAATCGAAGAAGAGATTACATACTACGAAGCGCAAGGATGACACTCCATTAGTACCGAAACCTCCTAGTCCTCCGGTGAACATGGCAAGGGAAGACTCGGATTGCTTGTCTGCCGTATGATCAAAGCTCAAGCTCGAGAAAGTGATGAAGACAGCTGGATAAATCATACGGGAAGAAGTTTAAATTCGTCGACACCTTCAAAAGCTAAAGAATTTGCAAAAGACCAAATGGGTGGCCCGGAGGATCAAGTGGTCTTGCCACTCCTCACCGATCTGATGCGGTTAATCGACCCGATAAGGGATGCGGTGGCACCACTCTTGTGCAACAACAACGACTTGTGGAGGATACTATCGAATATGAGTTTGAGAAACACAGGCGAGAAGTCGAGAAAGATAAAGATCTTGATTATGACAAAACATACGGAAAGTCCTGGCGTTCACGAAGGAAACTTGAACCGCCCAAGGACCCCGAGTCTCTCATGTCTCTTCCTCATCGGACTCATCATCTCACTCTTCCCAACCACCATCAAAGAAATCAACCAAATCAACATCCAAATCGTGAAGAAACCACCTCGATCTTGGATTTCTCATACACATGAAAGAATTGTGAAAGATGTCAAACAAGTCGAATGAAAGACATGTTATCTGAGGTGAACTTTCTCAATCAACAAATACAATATCTACATGGCGAGGATGACAAGATGCAAGAAGAAAGGAAGTTTATCCGAGAATTCATGAGAAGTCATCGTCAAGAGGGCCGAACAAAATGATCGAAGGTTACACTAACAAATACCTTGGGATATCGTTCCTAAAGTCACAAAGGAGATGTTTACAGACAACTATATCCAAATCTTATGCGAGATAGCCAAGCAAACTATAAGATCGACACCTTTAACCGTCACAATCAATCCATCGATCCTGTAGTTTTCTCGGATAATGAATTGGTGGCCAAGCTTGTCACACAAATGTCTAAGCGATCCGGGACATTTACTTACGATGAAGGAAAGCTGTTTCAAGCATTCTTTGGACTACCAACTCAAAGAAGCATGCGATTCGAGCGGAAAGGCCTAAGCGTCCTAGAGGCGATGAAGATAAGGATCGGGATAAGAATGATGAAGCTAAGCGTCGGAAGAAGTCGGTGAATCATCTTCTATGTTACCTCCTCTCCAGCGGACTCCTACTCAACAAAGGTCTCCTCCGGTTCTTCTTGATAAACCTCGGGATTACGAGTTACCGCCCGAGACTCAAAAACCGGTGATCACTTTGAGTATACGGGTGGTGACGATGAGAAGTCCGTGAGCCCTACAACAACCCACCTCTCCCAAACAAGTTAAGAAACCGAATCCTCATCTAGGCCAAAACAAAAGAAGAAGAAGGCGCCAATGGTGGCGTCGTATCATGGCTAGATGAAGATACAACATGAGGAGTTTGAATGGTTTTCTACACTTGTCAATTCCACTCTACCACGAAGAAGGTCAAGATCGGTGAGCGGTAATACTTTGGAGCATGCTAAGATTATGCAAGAAAAGTTCCATGTTAAGAAGATGGCGAAATCCGAGTTGAGGCGAATCAAGAATGAAGCTTTTCAAGCGTGGAAAGATAGCTCGAGAAAGTGCCATCGAGGTCGAATATCACCTTGAAAACATTGCTCGAGCTATGTCTAACAACATGGATTGGCTCAACCCGAAGCAAACATCGACTTCACAAAGCGGGACAACCCTCCATACTACACCATTGGACAAAACCTCTACCAACAATTGGTGACGGATGAACCTAGGATTCCATTCGGATATTTCTTCAACAAAGACACGAATTTCTTCTACATGGTGGCGATGGGTCAAGGAAATCGCTACATCTTTGACACTTCCATTCCCATGACAATATACTCAAAGCGCATAGCTATCGAGGAAAGAGCTAATCACTTGTTCTCTAACAAAGTGGAAGCTTCGACCGAGATGCATTGTCTGAGATTCATCATTGGCGGGGCGAAGAATCTACTGAGTGCCGGGTTGAAGTCTCAACATGCGGTGTTCGATACTAAGGATATCGTTGCCATCAAACACGTTGCTCTTTCATCTAAGTGGGACTACACTTTCCTAAAGAATATCGTGGTCAAACGACAAGATGAAAAAGATTATGCATTCTCGAGGTGACTTTGAGAATTTGTCTATCAACGACATTGAAGACATGTACCTTGCCAAAGTGCGAGGTCGCATGAGGCAATTTTCAACCAGTACAACGTGAATTCATCAAGTCATCGCTCATCTTCATCGGGACGCATAGTCATCAAGGAGCGTGTAGAAGATCTTGGTGGCGGTTGAATCTTATCGGACCCGTGTCAACTTCACACCACCTCGGCTAGATCTTCCCGACATCAACCGGACTCTCACAATATACACTCATCGACAAACCTTTGGCGTCATTTACCGTAGTGAACTACAAAGAAATTGCTTAATGGCGTGTAGTGAACTTCACAAGTTTGGGATCACACTTTGAAGATGGTTGGGACGGATTAGCCTATAGGTTGAAGGACATACGTCCACAAGATTGGGTCTCCTAGCGATGGAATTCTCGGGATCGAAGGGATGTGAGGAGGATCATCAAAATGGTTGATGAAATGTTGAATAGAAGGATCGATTCGAGAACTTTGGAAAGCTTTGTTGGTGGTCGACCAGGATTAACATCACCGGCTATCAGCATACATTGCGCTCTCAGCAACATCTTTGGACTTCACGGTACCCCTTGAATTGTTTCCTTCATTATTACATTTGGATGTGTGATTATATATGTCGATGGCTTGTGCACACATAACGATGTACAACCGTAATTGTCAAGAAAGGACCACGTAGTGCGCTTGATTGCCACAATCCTTATACAAGGAGCGAAAGCTTCTTAATTTTGAGTAAAACCTATCAAACCTTTCATTTTCAAGGTTTTGCTCAAAGGACAAGTACTTCCCGTATGATTTTCAAAACCTCAACCGTTTATATCACTTGTTGAGGGGAGTACTTGAGTTAAAACTTTGTTCACAAATTGTTCATAGTGGTCATCTTCCGCAACACTCGAAATGGTCATATTTATTCTCAACTTTTCAAAACAACATTTTATATGCCATTTTGAGGGGAGAAAATTATGTGATAAGAAATATGTTGTGTAAATGCAAATGAATCTTTGTGTAATAGATTTAACCAACGAATTGATGGTACTAAAGCTGTTAGTAACTCGAAAAGACTTGTCTGGACGGGTAATAATTTCAAGCTAGTTCGCTAGTAATGTAGCGTGTCTCATGAAAGGACTTGTCCGAGTAGAATGTACCATTCGAGAAACTCTTGGTAGACATGAACTCTAACGGGTTTGACAACCTTTCGAGGTTTGTTTACACCTTCAAGGTAGTTATTAGAGCTAGTTGTCACCTAAAAGGCGACAATGCAACTCTTTAACTATGCAATGTAACCGTGTCTCATGGGGATTGTCTATCTTGAGTGGATCAATTCAAAATTGCACGCTCTTTCCTCATTGTGCAAATAACCGTTAAAACTCTTAAGCACATGTGGAGGGAGTATTTATGCAAAATCCTATCTCATGATGGTTCAAAATGTTTTCATTCACAAACAACGTGAGAGATTTTTCAAGTAAATGGTTTTATGGCAACATAGGTTAGTCATGGGTGATAAGGTGACTAAGGTTAGGAATAACAGTCCTATGATCCGCTTGAGAGCGGAGGGATCTACCCAAGGACATCACAAATAGTTAGTACTTGGAAGTCCTTAGGTATGATTATAAAAGGAGAAAATGAGAAGCGGAGAAAGAAGGAGTTGAAGAATTAAAAGAAATGCAAAGAAAAGGGTGAAAAGAAATAGCCCTCCTAATTATTCAACTTAGAGGCGGACACGGGTTCAATTCATATACTCTTGGTTGTCACTTAGTGGCCGGTATTGAAGATTAAAAGTCGTCATGGACCCGATGGCGCATGCACTAAACCTTCTTAGCCACTCAAGTTTCTCTCAATGAGCTTGTTTCATTCTCGGGGAACCCTACGTAAACTATTGGCCTTCTCTTAGAGATGTTGGTATTGAAGAAGGAGACCCTCTCCTAGTCTCCGCTCGGGAAAACCAAAAGCGCACTATTGAGTCTAGAGCCACGAGATTCATCAAAAGATCTCTTAGGAACACTTGACATTTCATCACTTGTTGATCACCAAATAAGATCATCGATGGTTCATATCGAGTCCTTCACGGATCTTAGCAATCGTCGAGAACATTTATGAGAGGTTCTGTTGTGATCCTCGGTGATTGAATGGAAACTCTGCCGGGGTCAACATCAAGCGACCACGGCAGTCGCCGGTAACTCCCGTGGATTACGCTTAGTGTGTCTCAAGCGGTCTACGATCGTGAGTGGTGGCTTGGTGTACCTCGGCGACTCATCTGAGCTGTAGATGTACCCGGTACATCGCGTTATCTCACTTGTGGGACTCAGGTTCGAGGCGGCCTTTGTAAAATTAGAGTTGTGTTTTCACACTATCTTTGTTAACACTCTCGAAGTTCAAACTTGTAAGTGCGAGAATCCGCTTATTACTAACCGTTTGAAATGTTTTCTTCTTATGGAAGCTCCGGGCGAGATGATCATCTTGATTCTTCTCATGCTCACGCCAACATCATCACTAATGGAAGTTCTATCCAAAAGCAACACAATGGTCAGAATGATTCTTCGTCAAATCAAAGAATCTACAAAGTTAAAAGACTTAAAGAACTTCATCGATCTTGAATTCCAACGTCGAAGGCGTGTGAGCATGTTGAAGAATGGCGTGGAACCTTTGTGCGTGACAAGCGGAACGAGACGAGTTGATGCAAACAACAACATACTATCACTTTCATCACAAAGAACAATGATCAAAGAACAAAGTTAAAGATGACGTCAAAGCATAACCGTTCAAAGAAGACAATTTCTCTACCTTTGGGAGATTGTTGAATTAAGGCAATTATTCTCACAAGAAAGAAGAATGTCGGAAGGCGTCGAGCTACTATTACATCAACGCCTTCACCGTTCATCACCAACACTTGAGGGAGATTGTTGGAATCACTCTAAACTATAATTCAAGTGTTAGTCATTCTTATGTAATAGGTAGCTTATTATGGCCTTTATGTTTGTTATTAGCCTTAAGCTTATGTAGAAGGCCCATGAGCTTAGGCCCAAGCCCATAGGAGAAAGGAAGGAAACTAGGAGTGTTGCCCTAGCTTCCCTCCTATAAATACTCTTGTTAACCTTCATTTGAAGGTTGGTTGTTCAAGTTTTTCTCTCATCACATACTCTACGCATAACTGTCTTATTGTTTCGTGTGTGTGTTTGTTTTAACGTGTTCAACCGCCTCTATCTCTTTCTTGTAAGCTTGTGTGGTAAATCTAGTGACCTAACACTTCATACATATGTCAGTTATTTTTCCTAACCCTCATCGAAGACAAACAATCAGTTTTACAAGACGTATTCTTCCTAAAAGATTTCTTAACAAATGAATCACTAACTTTATACATATCAATAGCCTTTCATTACCATTACTTCCATTATCAACACTCTTATCTTTCGCATTACTACGCTTATCAACATCATAATTAGACTTATGCTTATCATACTTAGATTCTCTTTTCTTACCACCTCTTGTACAACAAAATTATTTAATTTGTGGCAAGTCACTAGAATCATCTCTACATTCAGTTCCAAGCTTAACATCAAACCCTCCTAATTTTGCATAATTATTATAGGAATTATACGCTTGAATCAATGAATCAAATATAGTTCCTGTTATAGGTTTCTGATCAACACCTACATCAGGAATCCATTTCTTAGAACCATCTACATTACCATAAGAATGTGAAACCACATAAGTAGAACCACAACTAGAACTAGAAGCAAAATCAAATTCGAAGTCGAACTAGAATTTGACATTAAACCTGTAAAATAAAAAATTATACGTAAATATAATAATGATTCAAATTATGCATCAACATATATAATAAAATGATAAAAATATAATAACACCAGATTTAATAATAAAGTAAAATGTGCATCAAATATATAAATAAAATTGTGCATCTAAATATATATTGAATGGGTAAAACATCATAAGAGCATATAAACCTTACAATTATAAAAATATGAATAGGGACATTGTAATTAAAGTAAAAAACAAAGCATTGCAGAATTAGTACATCAGTATACATATTTAAATAATTAAATCGCAAAAAACATGAAACAAAATCATAATAAAATAGGCACCACAATTAATGATAAAAAAAATAGTGCATCAACATATATAATAAAGTGATAAAAATATCACATAACCATATATCATAATTAATTAAAATGCACATCATATATATCAATAAAATAATGCATCTAAACATATCATAAGAGCAAATAAACGTTGCAAATATAAAAAGGTGCATCACATATAGTTAGGATCAAATGAGAAGAGCAATTAGAATGTGAAGAATGAGAAGAAACCACAACTACATATTTTAGATGCACCTACAAAAAGAGATGCATCTCCCCTTGAAAATCTCACCAGATCCCTTCCCTATACATATATCCCTATACACTTTCGTTTCTACACATATTACTTCCATTTACACACAAATTATAACAAAACAAAATGTCTCAACAACCAAATAATGTGTTTCGGTATGTCTTACTTACAACAATCGTCTTCCTCAAACCCTGCTACACCTTTGTCACAAAACTCGATATCTTCCTCGCAATTTTCTCCGTTTGATACCCAATATAATATGCACACATACACACAAGAACAACTTTATCAACAACAACTTTCGTATCACCAACACCAACAACTCAACACCCAATTTCCAAAGTAGTCCACCACCACCATTCTATCAATCACAACCACCATCACAACAACCACAACAAGCATCACAAGAACCACAACCAACACCACAAATTGACCCATGAACAAAAGGCAAATCGGAGAGAAAAACAAGCTGCAAAACGAACCACGATGGACGTGGACGTGAATGATGATGAGGTGGAGGTGTTGGACGGCGGACGTCAACCACGGGTGCAACACCATTGGACGACGATCGAATGTTATGTCGTCGTTTACGAGAATGACGAGAGCGAAATCCGACCGGTCAGAAGACTCGTTTCGGTGGCAAGTTACGAAAGAGTTTAACAAATATTCAAACGTTCGACGTACCAAGGATATGATGACGGAGAAGTGGGCTAAGTTGGATGGTAATTGTCAAAAGTTTAACGCTATCTACCGCCGTTTACAACGTTTCAGGGGTAAAATGGGAAAACAAGGTTAATCTTTTGGAACGTGCTAGGCAAGTATATCGTGAGAAGTCGGACAAGGAGAATTCAAAGTTTACTTAAGATCACGCGTGGCGTGTCTTGAAAACACCGAGAATGGGACGCGGCGGAATCGATTGATCCGGATGATCACATCGGGCATGCCGAACTATTCGGCGATGATGCGAGACCCCCCAAAAACCTCTCGTCCCGCAAAGAAAACCAAATCATAAACCACGTCGAGCTCCGCCAGAAGTCACTCGCAAGATGCTTTAGCAAGGTATTTACAAGAGGAATTTAGACGCAAACGGGAAGCTGCCGAATCAGCGTACGACAATAATGCAACATAAAGAATTAGAGTTTCTCACGGTTAAGACTGACGAGTTGCCAGAACGCCAGCCTTCGTCATCAACAAAAAAAATGGCAAAATATTTTCAAGACATTCTACAAAAAAATTTATTTGTATTTTTTTGTGTTTCGTATAGTTTATAATTTTTTTCATATGTTTTATGTTTTGTATTGTGTTTAATTTTTTTTTTCACTGGCTTTTAGTTTTCCTATGTTTTTTTTTTTTTTTTTTAGTTTTGGTATGTTTTCCTTAAGTTTCATATTGTACTTTTATTTGATGAATTTATGAAATTTAATTTGTTTGAGAAAATGGAAAAGAAAAATGGTAGGCCCCTTTGCCAGCCATGAGGGGGAGCCGGGGAGGGGAGGGTATTTCAATTTTTTGCCATATTCATACCCACTCTGTTTCATTTCAAAACCCTTTCAGTTCTTTTCCAAACTATTTTTAGTAAACCCATCCTCAATGCTTATTGATTCTTGACACTCTATCACTGACACTGCTACCGTGTCACGCTTCATTATTTAATGCTAAAAAACCCATTTGTTAAAAGACAACAAAAAAAACACATTTTTAGTTAAAAACTTGAATAAAGTTTACATTTTTATGCATTTTTAGGTGATTATGGAAAAAGGGTCTTCTTTAGGAGAGGGTGCTGATTTTACAAAGATGATCTTTTCATGGTCTCTTGATGACATTCTTAATCAAGATCTCTACAAGAATAAGGTCTCTTTCATTTTTTACTACTTTTTGTACTTTTAGCATTTTTAAAAGGGTTTGTAAGCACACTAAAAGGACACCGGGACTCACAAAAAAGGACACAGGGATCCACAGAAATCGTACTTTTCTGTGAGTCCCGGTGTCCTCACTGTCTAACTTGTGCCGCAGGGCAAGTTAGAAAAATCCTTTTAGAATCATTGCTGTTATTTTACTGGGTTTGGCTTAGTGGTATAAGGTTCAAAACTTACTAGGTAAACATCTTAGGAAAAGCTCAGGCAGCGTACATGTGAGTCAAAGACTCGCCCTTTATGGGTAGCTTGTTGTTTGTATTGGGTTTGTAAGATTTTTTTTTTTTTTATCAAGTATTTCATACATAATGGAATGTATTGGGAAATATGAGTTTTTTTTATCTGTTGGTTTATGTTTTTGTGCTTATTCTGCAAACCCTTGGTTTATGGAAAAACCAATTAATTTATGTTCATTGTGAGGGTGTTTGGAATTGCTTATTGTTTCTGCTTGGAGTGTTTGGGTAATCGAAACTGCTTCACTTATGTGCTTATTTTATAAATAATGTATGCAACTTAGGGATTATTTTAGTTTTTTTTGTTGTTGTTCTTGATAATAAAGTTGTATATGTTGTTATCTGTATACAGTTGGTTTCTGGATAAACAAGTTATGTTCATTGTGAGGGTGTTTGGGATTGCTTAATTTTTTTCAAGTATATAAACAGTTTGGAGTGTTTGGAATTTTGGATACTTAATCCCAAACTGCTTATTTTGGGGTTTTTATAAGTTTTTATTTTTTATTTTTTTATATTTTTTTATATTTATAAATAAAATTGGCCTTTTACCCTTGTATCTAACCAGGGCAAATCACCTAGAAATGTAGTTAACTTGCCACTTTTTCCCATTGTATGTAGCATTCTTTTTTTTTTTTCTCATTACGTCAATAAACTTCTATCGTTAGTCCTTGTGTGTACCGTTACCAAAAAACTCGCATTGTTAGTCCTTTATGCTAACGACCGTTAATAAATAACTTAAAATTTGGTTATCTTACGCTAAACTTGCGTCGTTTGTCCTTTATAGTAATAATCGTTAAAACTAACTTAAAATTTGGTTTCTTACGTTTCCGCCCTGCTTTTTTTCACGTTTTAAATGCGTTTGCGTTCGTTTAACACGCTTTCGTCCGTTTTTCACGTTTTATCCGTTTTACGTTTTCATTCGTTTTACGTTTTCGTCTAATTTTCACATTTTCGCCGTTTTGCACATTTCATTCGCTTTTACGTATTCGTCCGTTTTACGCGTTTTCTTCCGTTTTCACATTTCATGCGTTTTACACGTTTCATCCGTTTAAACATTTTCGTCCGTTTATGCGCTTTCATCCCCTTCTTTACGTTTCGTCCGTTTTCAAGTTTTCATCCGTTTTACATGTTTTCATTTTTTACGTTTTCGTCCGTTTTCACGTTTCGTCAGTCTTTGCGTTTTGGTCCGTTTAACACGCTTTCATAAGTTTTTCACGTTTTCATCCGTTTTACACGTTTACATCCGTTTTGCGTTTCATCCATTTTTCACGTTTTCATCCGTTTTACACGTTTTCATCCGTTTTACGTTTTCGTCCGTTTTCACGTTTTGGTCCGTCTTTACGTTTTGGTCCGTTTTAACACGCTTCGTAAGTTTTTCACGTTTTCATCCGTTTTACGCTTTCGTAAGTTTTCACGTTTTCATCCGTTTTACGTTTACATCCGTTTTGCGTTTCATTGTTTTTGCACGATTTCGTTGTTTTACACAATTTTTGTTTTAACACGTTTTAAATCATTTTCTCGTTTTCCTCCGTTTTACGTTTTCATCCGTCTCTGCGCGTTTTCGTCTGTTTTTTCACGATTTCATCCGTTTTACACAAAATGTGCAAACACGAGCGAAAACATGAAACAACGGATGGCGTAAAACGAAAGCGTCGAAACAGCGGATGGCGTGAAACGAGCGGCGTGAAACAGCGAACGGCGTGCGCGGATGAAAACATGAAGCGGATGGCGTGAAAAATGGATGATGGCGTGCATAAACGGGCGAAATGTGTTAAAGCAGACGGCGTGTTAAAAATAATGAAAATGTGTAAAACATCTGAAACACGCAAACATCGAAACACGCAAAAGCGGATGAAAACGATAAAATAGATGGCGTGAAAAATGACGAAACCATGTTAAAGCGGATGGCGTGTAAAACAAATGCGTGAAATAAACGAACCCGTGTTAAAGCGGACGAAACCGTGTTAAAGCGGATGAAAACATGTAAAACAGCGTGTAAGCGCATGATAATGTGAAAACGGAAGAAAGCGCGAAAGCGGACGAATCGTGTAAAGCGAATGAAATGTGCAAAACGGGCGAAATGTGAAAAATGCGAAAACGTGTAAAACGAATGAAAACGTGTAAAGCGGATAAAACGTGAAAAGCGGACGGCGTGTTAAAGCGAACAAAACGTAAAAGCGTCGCGGCGTGAAAAAACGGACGGAAGCGTGAAAACCAATTTTAAGTTATTTTTAACGATTGTTACTATAAAGGACCAATGACGCAAGTTTAGCGAAGATAACCAAATTTTAAGTTATTTATCAACGGTCGTTAGCATAAAGGACTAACGATGCGGTTTTTTGGTAACGGTACACACAAAGGACTAACGATAGAAGTTTATTGATGAATGAGAAAAAAAAAAGAATGCTACATGATGGGAAAAAGTGGCAAGTTAACTACATTTCTAGGTGATTTGCCCTATCTAACCAAAAACGGAATAACATTGTTGAATACAATAAGCCATCTGCAATCCTAAACACCCTTTGTATGAAGAAAGCTAGTTTATACATGTTTTATTGTCATTTTTTTTTGGGTAACCATGGTTTCCGACCTTTTGGCCGACTATTCCACAGGGTTTGAATTTTATTGTCATGTTATGTAAAGGGTGTTTGAGATATTTTATGTGGTTATGGACTTATCTTAAAGCAACTATAAGCATTTTTTAATGTTTGGATGAAATTTTTTGTAAACTGATATTTTAGAAATTATAAGTACTTTAAAATATGGAGGCATAAACCAGCTTAAATCAAGTTTGACCCATTTGACCTTGAAGTCAACGTTTCGATCCTATATATATTGGACTGGAAAGTTCATTTCTGTTTTTTTCTTTCCCTTATTAGTGACAGAAAGTCGTTGATTATGAGGGTGTTTGGGATTTAGATTAGCAGTTTACATCAAACAGATAAGCATTTTCAAGTGTTTGGAAAAAGCTACTCAGTTGCTTATTTTACAACAAAATCATGGTCCAATTTACTTTTAAGCAGACAAGCAGGTTTAAAAAAAGGATTCCCAAGCACTGTCATTTGGTTTAAAAATTATAGAATATCATGAAGTTTGCTCAAATATTGTTTATGTATATAACCGATTATGCTTTTAGTCCATATATTTATTACATGCTTTTCTCCCAACTTGATGAATTATTTGTTCTTAACATCGATTGTAGATGGAAAAAGAGCTTGAACAAGTTGATGATCTGCTTAACAAGAACAGTGTACTTTATGAAAATGCCAAATGGAAGGTATTTCTGAATAATGGTTATTACAGTATGTTTCTTTTTTACCGAAATATATCATTATGCAATATGATCTTTATATTTGTTGGATTTCATGCCATCAGATTCTCTTCAGTGATGGCTTTAGAAGATCATTTGGAAAGCTTACATGTAATCGCTTGAAGAAACTGGTTTTAAATCTTTTAGTGAGACTTTCTACAGGCTGGCGGCCCGACAACATAAGCTTAGGCTTGTGTCGTGAGAATTCCTCAAAAAAGTTAGAACAATTCAATGTTGAAGGGCTGTATATTATTTGCACACTTGACATCATCAAGGAGATCCAGTATGTACAAGTTATGAAGGTTTGGGATATATTACCTTATGAAGAAATTCCAAAATTGACAAAACCACTTGAGAACATATTTTCTGCTTACACAGAAGATTACATTGGTCATTGCACAGAAAAACTATTCCAGGGGTATGATCATTTTCCGTCTACAACTGTTGTATTAGTGATTATAGTTAATACATGCTTATTCCAGTTTATTTATAATTTTGTTTTGTTTTAATGTTATTCAGGAATTTGGAAGTTCCTAAGTGTTGGCGGCATCTCAAGAAATTATCCGATTTAGTCATTTAGTCAATGATAAAGATCATAATGAAGAGAGTGTGAATTCTGGTGGTGGTAGGAATTATGTTGAAAACTCAAAAGTGAGTGAAAGCTTATTGCTGAAGAAGTTTTACTCATTGTCGTATGAAGTTGTGTGCCATTTGCTATCTGGTAAAGAATTCGATCTACCCATGCAATTGACTGATGAACAGATGGACGTATTATTGTTTAGCAAAAGTTCATTTTTAATTGGGCGGTCAGGAACCGGGAAAACAACTATTTTGACAGCAAAGTTGTTCCAAAATGAAGACCGTTTTTGGAATGGCTCTGAAGGAATTTATGGAGCAGAAAGCAACCAAATTAGAGATGCTGAGGTTGTTGACGTTCATGAAAATAGTAAACAGACTGTTCTTCGGCAGCTTTTTGTGACATTCAGCCCAAAACTGTGTTATGCCGTTAAACAACATATTTCCCACCTAACAAGGTGTGAAACATACTTGTTTCTTATTTATTTTATTTATTTTATTTTGCTTAAATTTATCTTCTGACTTAAAAAATTGATGTATTTTACAGTACGGCACGTAACGGGAATTTGTTAGCAGGGATTAATCTTGATGGTGCTGATGTTACATCAGAGTTTAGTGATATCCCAGACACATTTATTGAAATCCCTGGGAAAATGTACCCTCTTGTTATAACATTTCATAAGTTCTTAATGATGTTGGATGGCACATTGGGAAATTCGTTCTTTGAAAGGTTTCTTGAGGCAAGAGAAAGTTATGTTGCGTTGCAAGCTTTTATAAGGTTAAGGGAGGTTACCTTTGAAAGGTTTTGTTCACTTTACTGGCCACACTTCAATTCAAATCTAACCAAAAAACTTGATCCCTCAAGAGTGTTCACGGAAATTATATCTCATATAAAAGGTGGCAGTGAAGGAAAGTTAAGCTATGAGGGTTATTCTTTGTTGGCGAAAGTCGTACCTCCACTTTGAGTAAAGAGAACAGAGAGATTGTTTACACCTCTTTAAAACCTATGAAAAGATGAAAAGTGAAAGGAGACTTGATTTGGGAGATTTTGTTAATGACATTCATCAAAGGCTTTCAAATGGGAATTATGAAGGTGACCGAATGGATTTTGTGTACATCGATGAAGTGCAAGATCTTAGTATGAGACAGATTTCTCTTTTCAAATTTATTTGCCAAAATGTTGAAGAAGGCTTTATGTTTGCGGGTGACACTGCACAGACTATTGCAAGGGGTGTTGATTTCAGGTTTCAAGATATACGATCTCTGTTCTATAAAGAGTTTTTGAGCACCAGAATATCTAGAAAACAAGAAAAAGGGCGTGTATGCGAGATAAAACAGTTGAAACAGAATTTTAGAACGCATGCTGGTGTGCTCGATTTAGCTCAAAGTGTTATTGACATTTTATACTGTTACTTTGTTCACTCAATTGACAATTTAGAGCCTGAAACTAGTCCTTTAATTGGGGAAGCTCCTGTTTTGTTGGAGTCTTGTGATGATGAAAATGCAATTGTGACAATATTTGGGGGTAGTAGAAATGGTGGAGAAACTGTGGGGTTTGGTGCTGAACAAGTTATTTTGGTACGTGACGATTGTGCAAGAACTGAAATTATCGAATACGTTGGAAGACAAGCTCTTGTTCTCACTATATTAGAATGTAAGGGTCTTGAGTTTGAGGTGAGTCTCCTATCCTTTCTTTCACGAAGATATCAATTTTAGAGATCTGGAATTGCCAATAATGTTTTCTAATGCTTGATTGCCATGATTATTTAGGATGTATTGCTTTACAACTTTTTTGGGACATCCCCTTTGAAAGACCAGTGGAGAGTTTTATATGGATACATGAAACAGCATAACTGGCTAGATGATAAACTTCCTCGGTCTTTCCCGACATTCGATGAAGCAAGACATAGTATCTTGTGTTCTGAACTGAAACAATTGTATGTAGCCATAACTCGAACAAGACAAAGGCTGTGGATTTGTGAGAACAAAGAGGAGCTCTCCAAACCAATGTTTGACTACTGGAAAATGAAGGGACTTGTTCAAATACGGAAGCTGGATGATTCAGTGGCACAAGCTATGCGGGTTGCAAGTAGCCCTCAGGAGTGGCGGGAACGCGGGAAAAAGGTTTTGTTATGCTCTATTACCGCAATGAATGTCTTGTGTTCTTTTTTTTTTAATCCTTTTTGACATGCTTTTATGATGTTTTTATGTTTTTCAGCTATTTTATGAAAATAATTTTGTGATGGCGACGTTGTGTTTTGAAAGAGCTGGAGACACATTGTGGGAGAAATTGGCCAAAGCTTCTGATCTCAGAGCATCGGCTGATCAAATACGGGGAACCAACCATGATACTTATTTAGTTTATCTTAGAGAAGCAGCGGGAATATACGAGTCTGTTGGAAAACTTGAGTCTGCTGCGTTATGTTATTATGATTTGGGGGAGTATGAAAGATCTGGTAGGATTTTTTTTGTTTTTTTTGTTTTTTTCTTTTCTTTTTTTAATATAATCTTAAATGAATGCCTAAATATAAACACGGTTACACTAGTTTAAGCAACATTGGAATTTTTCAGCTTCTATCATTTGAATTAGAATTGGCATTTTCGATCTATTTATGGTGTAACTTAGGGAATAAGTCAAATGCATCCATCTGGTTGATTTTGTCTTCCATATTTATCATGTTAAATTTCTTTAAATGAATAGTGAGCAAAGAAGTGTTAGTGGGTCAACCCGCCATGGCCCATTTTGACCTACTTAAAATGACTGATCATGTTTGAATAGTTACCAAAATGACAACTGCCCATTTTGGCCACTTCTCATTCTAAGTGTTGTATCTGTCCAGGAAAACTATATTTGTACAAGTGTGGAAAGATGGATGCAGCAGCGGAGTGTTTCTCACTAGCAGGGTGCTATAGTGATGCAGCGGAAGCTTACGCCAAAGGAGATAAGTTTTCCAACTGTTTGTCAGTTTGCAAAAGGAAAACTTTTGATAGAGGGCTGCAGTATATAGAATCATGGAAAAGGATGTTAAAGTTCAAAGCAAAGATATAGAACAAATTGAGCAGGAATTCTTAGAAAGTGGTGCTCTTCACTACTATGAGCATAAAGATCCTAAATCCATGATGAAATTTGTCAGAGCTTTTTGTTCTATCGAATCTAAACGTGTATTCTTGAGGTCGTTAGGCTGCCTTGAGGACCTTCTGCTGTTAGAAGAAGAATCTGGTCATTTGTTGAAGCTGCTGACTTGGCGAAGTCATGGGGTGATCTCCTAAAAGAGGCTGACCTTTGGAGAAGGCTGGAGATTTTCATGAGGCAGCTATGCTTAATTTGGTATGTTTTATTTAGAGCGGCATGGGGAAATGGTAACACAGGTTGGCCGTTGAAGCAGTTTGATCAGATGGAGGAAATTTGTAACAAAGTAAAGTCTCTTGCAAAATGGATTCAGAAGATCTCTATGAATTTGTTTGTGGTGAGCTTAAAGTAATCTCTGATCAGCATAACAGCTTGCCTGAGCTGAAGAAAATTTGCGTGCTTCCCAAGAAATTGGTAGTTTTAGTGGAGAATTCTTGTCGATTAAAAAATATTGGATGCTCATTTTCAAGTACATCTCACAAAGTATGAGTGGGAAGACAATTTCCATTGATATGAATGAGCACTGTGATAAGATCTTTGATAGCCAAGTTTCTATTCGAACTTTGGTTTTCTACTGGAATTTGTGGAAGAAGCATCTTGTTGATAACTTTGAGAAAATTGGAACCCAGCCAACGTATTCTGTTTTACCTATATGGGGCTGAATAAATATAATGTAAATGGTAATATGGTTTGCCTGTTATTTGACAAGGATGCTGACTGGGTAAGAAACTATGCTCAAAATGGTCTTTATGGTAACTGGAAAAAGAAATATGGTCATAAGGGTCTTCAAAAAGACGGGAAGCGTGTAACTATTGATGAAAAAGAGGTGGTGTTTGCTATTTGGTCTTATTGGCGGTCAGAGTTACTATCTGTGGGTACACAAGTACTTGAAATCCTTGAAGCCCTCTATAACTCTAAGTTAAATGGTTCTGCATTTCACCAATGCACGTCTCTTCTTCACATTTGTGAAGTTTCCAAGTTTCTTTTTTATCACCCGTGTGTTAATGCCACATATGCTGATAGAAGGAAGCTGCAAAGGTTCCTTGAAATTTCTTTTAATTACTTTGATTTTGTGTTTCCATTGGACTGGCGCAATGCTGTATCTCACGACTTGGTTACCCTAAGGGAGACTGATCTGTCGGTGAACTTACTTGAGGAGATTATTGATCAAATGGTTGAGATCACATCTCTTGGGAGGGTGCTTATGATATGTCTAAGTTCAAGAGTATCCTTAGCAGTTTACGAGAAGCTTATAAATAAGCTATATAGGAACCCTCAATGGAAATCATTTGTTGAGAAATTTAGGGATGGTGGGTTGAAAGGTATTTATGTTGCTCCAGCACTTCTCTATGCTTTAGAAGATTCTTTTAGATCTGACGGGAAGTACGCCACTTCCTTATCACCTCATAGTCTCGTATATCTATTGGACCGTCTTATTTTAATGCAATCTTTCTCTTCAAGAATTTTTTACACAACAAAATCTACTTTTGTTGGATCATTTACCCATATTCACTCTGCTTCAACTTTATCTATTGGACCGTCTTCTTCTGAAGTAATCTATGTTGTTAAAGCAATCCAACAAATTCTCTACAATACATGGAAAACGAAATCATTTTTCCAAACATCAAAGACGGATGGCTCTTATTATCCACTTTTAGTATTAAAGATGGTTATGATACTGTCTTTAATATGTCTGAAAGTAAAAGATTGTTGTCCTGTACTACTTGAGTTGCTCTGTGATTACGACAGTATTGCTTATTTACTCCCAAAGAAGTTTGTGCGTGAGCTTCTAAGGAAAAGGAAGAATCATAAGATGAACTTAAATCCGGAAGTGGTTGCAGAAGCGTTTATAAGCGTAGATGATCCTCTTGTGATTGTTAGTTTGGACAATGCGAATCCTAAAATTGAGGCTCCACGTGCAATATTTGTTGACCTTAGAAAATCTAAAGAGGTGATAATGAACGTATTTTTTCCAAAACATCATGTCTTCACTTCATCAAACAATGATGACGCTGAGACAATTCCTGAGGTGTCGTCTTCAAACACATTACCACATACTGACAGGAATATGAATCGTGTGGAACATCCTCAATTGAATTGGAATGTTCTAGAAGATATATCCCAGGCTATAAATGGGAAGAAGGGAGTGGTACTGAACAAGTTATCTGCTGCAACTATGATTAAGGTAATATACATCATTGTGTTTGTCATAAATGATTTATGTTCATGTTATCGTCATTAGTGTAAGTTTGATGCCATCTGATTTATCTATTTCATTGCCAGGAAGAACTTGATATTATAAGAGGCACATTAGCTATTGCCTGGCTGAATCAAGGATCTTGTTTTGACAAATATGAAAGACTCGTATATAATGTAAATGAAGGTCTGAAGGTGCTTTCTTTTGCATTTGACTCAAGGTTAGACTTGCACTATTGTATATTTGAAGTGGCTTCTTTTAATTGTTTAAATCAAACTAGATTAGCAGTAAGATTTCTTGGTGTTGGATTATATTCAGTCGACTAGAAGTGAAGCATCGATATTTGTTTGAGAGTGTGGAACTTGCTGTGGTGAGGCTACAGTGTCATAGGCCAAGGATAGACGAATTCTTGAAAAATTGTTTCATGAGTCAGGAATCGAAAGTTGGGCATATAGCTGTGTCAGGAGCAGCTGCGCAACCGAGGTTAAAGAAACTGGTGACGAAGATTCACTAGTGGAAATGATGTCAGAAAATCATAGCAGCGGTTATGACACTCGGGATGAGAAACAAGAAAGGGAATGGAAACAAGGCGAAGAAGAGTAAGAAGAACAAAGGTAAAAAGAACTGATTGCAATGGCGCCGCTTCAAATTGTGTGGCTTACGTTTTATGTGTTTTAGGAAAAAAAGTTGCATGATTAGTAGTCTCTTAAAACCTGTTAGACATTGTATTGTGGGTTTAAGAATCATGGTTCTGTAATATTTTGGTAAACCTGTTAAGAATGACTATGAGCAATCATCAAGGCAACTCTTTAACTGACTGCTACGTTAAATCAAAGTTAAGACATCTTAAAAAAAACTTGCATCTCGTGTTCGCTTTCTTTAATGATTTTTATGGGCGAATATATGGTGTGGAGACATACATTTAGAGCATGAGGTATGGCAACTAAGCCACTTCTTTTCCCTTGGGCTCCACGGATGTCATATCATTTCAACACACCCACTTAAAAATACCCCTATTCACAACTAACCTCAACCTCTTCACTTGGGCTCCACCCACCCTTATTTTATTTCTTTTACATGTTGCATTTTTCGTCTTTTACATACGAAACTAAAAAATTCTTGTCTTTATTCATGTTGTGGGAGCGGCGATCAGAGGAGTGGCGAGTGGAGGTGGTGTGGCAGCGAGATTCGGTGGCGAGTGGTGAGGCCTCCACCTCGGAGTGGCGAGCGGACCTCGTTGCCATACCTCATGCTCTTATGTGTTTGTGATAAATGAAACCTGCACATATGCTGCTACAGTTTATCTATCTAAAAGGTAGTCAACATTTGTCATTGACCAAATTCATGCTTAATAAAAAGGGGTGATATTCACACTATCTTCGACGACGTATTGTAATTTGTGCATTACAAGATTATACGGCACGAATCAGAATGCACAAATTGTGTTGCGTCATCAAAAGATAATGTCGATCAATTCCCTAAAACTTCCATCAATCAAAACTTCATAAAACTTCCATCAATCAAAAGTAGATTTTTGCTCAAAAAAAAAATCAAAAGTAGATTTTATGTCTAAGAGCAAACACAATGGTAACTTGAGTTATAAAATAACACCGTCCACGTCAGCGCCAAATCAGCTTTAACATTTCACCTTAACATCCCCAAAAAACACTCATATCAATAACATCCCAATAACATCAATAACATTTCATATTTTCAATTTCAACCCCTAAACTAAAACAAACACTTCATTTATTAAACTAAACATATCATTAAAATTGAAAACATATTACAATACGAAATTTAAAAAAAAATAAAATAAAATAAAAAATAAAAGGAAATAAAAAAACACACTGCAAATTAAACGTTACAACAAATTAAAGGAAATGACGAGAATACAATCTAGTGACGAGATTGCAAGTTATATTTTTTCTTGATTCGTTCTTTTTCGTCATTGATCCAAGCCACGACATCTGGATCTTTGCCATCAGTATCCGTCATCAAAAACTACAAGTCCTCCAACCTTGTTATTGTTTCATCTTTTCTCTTGGGCCCGACACGTCACCGCGTGCGTGTTACATCGCTTGATACGAAACTCGTTTGCCATAGTTTCGATGAAATAAGTTGACGAGCCTGTTCCTCCAGGTGTTTGCTCCCAAGACTTGTCGTGCTCTCGGATCTTGCTTTCTTGGTAGCACGTTTCTTTCCCATGGGGCGTGATTGTTCATCATGAGTCCAACGCCCAGCAACGACAACTTCCTCTTCATCATCATCAATTGGTTCAGGCTCGGGGTCTTTGGATTTTTTTGATTTTCGCTTAATACGACCTTTTCCTTTTTTTGGAGGAGATGTGGGTGTCTCAGCAACATCATGTGTTTCAGTTTGTGATTGTTGTGTGAATTGTAGGTTTTGAAAGTTGGAGTTTAAGGTGCTTTGTTGGTTTTGTTGTTGCCAAAAGAGATATTGTTGATGTTGTTGCCACATTTCTTGGCTCGATAAGCCTAGTGGGTTGGGAAGAGACATGGTGGGGTTTGAAGATGAACCCGTGTTCGGTTAGATGATGAACCCGGTTTGAGGTATTCCACCCACCACGAGAAGATTGAAGAAAGTATCATCGCTCTTGCCGACATTTTTTCGAATGAATAAAAGATTGAGAGTATTGAGAGGATTGAGTAGTGGAAGTGTGAAAAAAATGGTGTTTTAGTTGGGTATTTATAGTGGTAAAAAAATGTTTTTGAATTTATTATTATTATTATTATTATTTTTTAATAAAACCTAGCCGTTTAGGGGGTTTTTTGTAATTTTTTTTTAAAACCTAACTGCTAGTATCTGTTGAGGGGGTGTTTTTGAAAAAAATTTGATTTTTTTTATTTTTATTTTCGCCTTTAACGGGCGATAAGCCCATAACGTGCAGAGACTAACGCTGCAAAAACGCCGTGCCTCCAAAGGTTTAACGCCACTAACGATGTTATTTCTCCCAAAAACGGCGTTAAGCCGTTATTATTGTACATGCTCTAATGAAGATGTAACTATTAATTATTGAACAACTGAATGCTATGTGTAGCCTAATTTAACAGTTTTGCATAGCATTTTTGATCGACTCATAACATGTTTTCTTACCAATAAGCTAACTAGTGCACATGAATAGTATCCAAACTAGCTTCAAAATTATAATAGACGACTCTTACAAATAAGAGTTGAATAACCTCTATGTACGATACCCATATATTTCTTGTTTGCTTAAACCAAAACCAAATGTTGTTTTAGTAATGACGGTTTCGTTCGGTTTTGTCTCGAACCTAATTGTCTCGTTATTGAAGGCTTGAAGCTTAGTTACTAACCGGCTTATAGGCTACATCTTTTGAGTTATCTTTTTTATATAATAAAACAAAACTTCAAATGAGAACTTTTTCATTTCAAAAAAACTCGATCTTCCCCTATTAAGTAATAATTTTAATTTAGTTTTTTTTTTTAAAAAATTAAAAAATAAAATAAAAGCTAAAACTTCCCTTATACGAATAAATAAATAAATAAATAACCTTTTTTTGTTATTTGTTGAAAAAGAAAAAGAAAATACACATGTACTTGCAAGTTATTTATTAAAAATCAGGGACTAAACAGAAAATATAAAAAAAAACAAGCGGGTTTGTAAAGTCAAAGCTAGAAAAGCACTCACTTTCTCTTCCTAACGCAAAAATCTTCATAGTATCCATCTTGTCAATCGATTGCATGTTCTTTGATAACTCAATTCACCATTTTTTTTTTTTTTTTTTTTTTTTTTTTTTTAATCAAATGTACCTTTTAGTTTCAACAATGTAATGCTTTAAATCGAATTAATGGAAACTCTAATATGATTTTTATTTTCTTTCTCTTTTCCGCTTAATTGATTGACGTAATTTGCTAATGCAATGTGCTTATTGTTAGTTTTTCTTTTTGCACTATGATAAATTCGAACTTGATTTGTATACGGTGTTGTTGTTTTATGGATAACTCAAAATTTATTGATGATTGTGGCTAAAAGTTCATTCAAATTGGAGGTTTGTGTTAATACAATTTTTAATACACTACTTGGTCTTTTATTTATTGAACAAGAGACTTCTGTGGAACAATCCTTGCCGCATGATCAAATTTCAGTATCTGAAGATGGCATGGAAGGAAAATACAAAGTTATTCTCTCATAGTATATAGTATAGAGGGTCTGCCGTGTTAAATTATCGTGTTTTTTGATTACTTTTTCATTGCTTAATTGGTTAATTTATGTTTTACGTGATGTTCCTAGAAAAACAAATAAATGTATTGCTCTTTCAAGTATGCCTTTAATTTAATAGTTTTAAGCTACTACTTAGATTGGAGATAGGGCAAACATTAATGTTAGGACCATACAAGTACTCGGGTTTATGCCGTAGAATGTCCATGTTACTAATAGGCCACTAATTTTATATATAATCACTTTGAATTACCTTTTGTTTTGCTATTCCATGAGAATCAACAAGCTTATAGACATACATTGAACCAATTTCACACTACCAGCTATTTACGATAAATAGCAAGATAGTCCAACACTTTGATGTATTGTTGTTATTTTCTTTTGGATTGTTATCTACCTATACTATAAATCAAAGCCATCAGATTACTGTGTAGGCTTCACAAAATGACACGTGGACAACAAATAGTTGGCTACTATTTGGGCTTTGAAAACCTGACTCTTCTTCTACTCCATTACTCAAACCATTTCATTTCACCAACTCCATTTCTCTCAAACTACAACATTGTCTGCCCACTTGCCAGGTAACACCATCATTCTTCTTTCTCATTTCTTTTTATTTGATTTTGGCCATAAACTTGAACTTACATGTACTTGACTTGCTTTTTTTCAGCTTGAATTTCTGAGTAGTGGTGGTAACAGCATGATGTATCTTTCATAACGGGAGATGCATTAGATTATGACAACCAAGACACGGTATGTCTAATTTTTTTTGTGCTTGTTTTGGTTCTCTCAAGATTCATGTTTGTAAGTGTGTTTAAATGCATGTGTGGGTTATGTATCAAAGAAACACAAGACTTCACCAAAGAATATTTCCGTCGTCTGTCAGAGACTCGGAGGAGGTGACAAGCGGTAGCCGGGGGTTTTGAAAATGAATGGGTGTGTGGTTGAGTTTTGAGTATATTTTGAAATGGAAAGAGATATGCTACAAATAATATGCAGAACGATTGAAAGAATCAAAAAATACTCAATACTTAATACACTTATATCTTTCTTAGAAATCTAAGCATCACTTGGAATCACTTTTGGTTCTTGAAAATCTAACTATGTATCCTTTTACAGTAAATGTAAACGAGTAGATAAGATTTTAATTTTGAGATATCTACAAAGTATACAAACACATATGTTGTGTGAATTTTTAAATAACCCATAATCACAGCTTGTTTTACAAAAGTGGACTCCATACCATATTTCATATTCAAGTTTAATGCTTTTTATGGATTCTTTTAGCACACGTTTTATTTTTCTAAAAAGTGTCTTCAGTTTTTCACTAATATTGTTTGTATTTAATGTAGGTGAAGTGGAAATATGTTGAAGGTTGAAGACTTGTAGTGTTATCTGTAAAAGGATATAATTATCTTTTAATGTGTTATTTGTAATTATGTTTATAAGTTAGGTTGAGATACAAAAGTTTTGTAGCTAGCATAGTGAGAAATATACGTAAAAGTGTTATGTTGTTATTTGTGAATGTATAAAGTTTTACTAATATTTATCTTCTTTTGAGTATAAAACTATGAATATTTATACGTTTTATTGTGCCAAACAATTGAAAAATCTTATAAAGTTTTGAAGTTAGTAATTTTTTGAGTATTAATAAACTGATGGAAGGTCATGTTTGTTGTATATGAGTGAGGCATTTTTAAAAAAAAATCATGTATATGACTAAGCATTTAGTTGTTCATCTATAATGAAGAAAAATGTAAACAAGAGAAAAAGGTAAAAATCAAATGATGGAGTTTGTGATCAAAGACTCGAATATTCAAGTTTAATATTAGGTGTGTTGAGCTAATAGGAGTATTGTTGAGTAAAAATCAAATAATGGATTGTGATCAAACACTCAACTAATACTCCGTACTAGAATACTAGGTGGGTTAGTAAATAGAACTATAGGGAGACCTACATATGTGGTGGGTTGAGTGACAGGGTATGGGGCAAAGATTGTATTTGGGATCACTATCGGAACCTTCCCTATGGAGTCACATCCATAGGGAATATTCACTGTCCCTAATTTTTAAGACAACGCAGATTTTTGTCGCTTTATGTTCAGATTTACGCGGTTTTAAGCGTTTATTTATTAAACTTTATATTCTGATTCGCGTTTTCGCGTTTATAGGCTTTTGATATAAACAAAATTATAAAAATTAAAAAAAATAAAAAAAAAAAAAAAAAAAAAACTAGGGGATCCCAATAAAAACTGTGATCTGCCCCAATAACCCACCCCATTACATATGTAGGATTTGTTCCACTGACTTTTCAATATTTCACTGTAATGCTATTTTTATATTTGGGATGGAATATGGATTTTATTATATAAAAAGAGATTGTCGAATATAGATAATTTTTTTCTGAATTAGTTGTTTTTACTAAGTACTATTAGACATTACGAATAGAGAAGTTAAAAATCGTTTACTAATATTTGGAAAACGGTGATACACGGTAGAATCATTTAAAATGAATAGTTTTGTTATAATTGTAGTAGTGTTTTTTATAATTTATAAATGATAATAAGGGTTAAAATAGGTAGAGATGGGAGTGATGACAAAATGTTTGGATGTCGGAAGATGATGCGAGGGTTTGAAAGTGGCATGAAGTGTCATGTACATCATCACCATCAAAACTTTAATCTAAAAAAATTCCGGCATTCATATGTCTTAGTTAATCTTTGTGATTTATTGTAAACTTAATTAATCTTTATGATTTAATCTTTGTGATTTATTGTAAACTTAGTTAAAGTTTGACCGGGTACAACGTGATATGATTACCTATAAGATTAATTTTTGAATCATCATGGGCCGTGCTTAGCACGGCCAAAATACACTACCTAGTATATAAAAGATGTACTACTTTATGATTGTAATTTTTGCAGGGAGATGCTAAGCTATGGCAAATTATAGTGATAAAGGCTACTTCGATTCTTTGGTAGAGGTTGATACATGCTGCTACTTAAGCAACTGCAACAACTTGTATACACATTTTTTATAAAGACCATTTTTTTTAAGTTATAAATAATATTTGGGGTTTTGGCCAGAAAAATCATGCATTGTTTGCTAAACATGTTTGGTACGATGGTACTTTATTGCTAAATCTTTTACGTGTAGTTGTATCATCCTCTTTTGTTAAAACTATTTTATGTTTTTGATTATTGTTAATTTGTTTGTCTTAAAACTATTCGAGGTGTTTTTATGTCCGAGATTTGCTGAAATTAAGCTTATTGTGTTTAATCTTTTGAGTGTTTGGAAAGATTTTAATGTGATTACTATTTAGAATTTGTATAGAGAACACAACTTTTGCTTATTCTTACTTTTGGCGTAACAAAAGACTTTTTCATACCTATTGAATGCATTGATGTGCAGACAACTTAAAATAAGTAAAGTTGTCAAAGTAAACAATCCTGAATACCCCATTCTGTTTGAAAGATATATAAGAAACACATGTAAAGTTATGATGTTTTGTGTTGTAAAAAGAGTTCGTTATTTTATTTCATCATGGTAGAAAATTAATTATTATTAAAGTGCATATACTGATAGGAATAATTTGTACATCTTGAGTAGAAATTCTCATTCGTTTCAATATTCCAAACATGAATGTGTCTTTGATGATAACTTGTCAAAGTTTCTAAGTATGTGCGTTAAACTTAACTGTTCAAGTTACAATGTTTCGACATCTTGCCTAATTTCGAGACTGCCTCAAAGAAACTATCATGGCTTTTAGAAATCTACTTAACTCAGCTTATAAAATATGTCGATATAATTAGCTGTAATGAACATATACTATTGATCCCATAATTCCATATTTTACTGTATCGTCATGTTACAACTAATTAACTATTAGCCCCGGTTGATAACTTTTGACTCAACTACTTATAGTAATCAAGCTACATTTGACCCATTTTATAATCCAGTTGGGCCTGCTCAATTCAACCCCAACTAATTGATGTTTTATTTTATAATGTAGGAGCTCTTATGGTGATAAAATTGAAAGTAATTTCATGCACCGTTAATTACAATGGTGGATTGCTAGAAGACCAAGATCATCTTGAATCCCAAATGAAGAATCGATTACTTAAACTACCCTCCCGTTTATGGTTTGGATAATTCACAATCTAATATAAAGGTGCTTGATCAGCCTAGAGTCCGTATCACATATCTTGATTCTGATGACGTCGGTTCACAAATTTCAGAAGAAATTGGTAAGAATCATGTTCACTCTCGACTTCACTACTTCTCTTCAACTTAACTTACCAAGATTAATTCTCGACCTTTCCGCGTGCTATTTTATTAATTGTTGTGACGTTTAATTATTTTATTCCACATATTTGACGACCCTTGAGAAGGAAATTAGTGAGGTCTTGGTCAATGTTATTAGGAAAAATTACAATGACAAGAGTAAATCCAGCCGCTTTATATAATCGGTATTTAGTAATTTATAAAATATTGTGCAATGTACTTACCTTTGATTTAAAACTCACCGTGATAATAACTATAGTATTTAAAGTAGCAAAGTAAATGCTTGAACTTGAGAAACTTATCAGTTTTGTTACAACATTTAGATTCTCATATATAATGTGAAGACAATGCAAATACTTTATCCTTATACTAAAAGATTAATGATATCAACTAAAAATTTGTACATTGCCGAGCTAACTGATTAAATTAAGCAAAGGTATACACATAAAGACATTCATGTAATAAAATTTTACATTACCTACATAAGTTAAACGCTTTGTATAATGGTTTGAGTTACGTGTAAATGAGTTGGGTTTCTTTGACTTTACCAACACAAATCCGACCCCAATTGTCACCCTAACTACTACTACTATTAGTGCTACTTTTATGATGTATTGGAATGCATTATATAAACAATTTTCATAAGCAATAACTAACACTACCTAAAGTTACTTGACCTTTTCACATTGTGGTGTTATTAGAGACTTCCATGGGAATTTTTGGGATTGGGAAAAATAGAGAGTGAAGGACCCATCATGATGAAGGATCTTGATGGAAAAGAGTGGCCAATGGTCGCGGTTGGATAAATCATATCGCGTAACGCTATCACCCAGCAAAGGTGGCATGGTTTCAGCGTAGCAATGACCCAAAGGAAGGTGATGAATGTGTGTTCAAGCTCATCACAAGTGAACATAAAATCTTCCTAGGAAAAGTCACTAGGAAAAAACATTATTGATTCACCACCACCACCCGGCTGGAGTTCGATAACGGATGTTATGATCGACAAATGCCTATGTCGCATGGGTCACTTTGTTTGGGTTTTATTATATTCTTTAAACACTATGGTTATTTTTAATTCCGGATTGGATGAAGTCCAGAAAGGTCCACCATGGTGCTCTCTTCGTTGGTTTCGTATGGGTTTGACTTAAAGTTTGATCGAGAATTTAAAGAGTTTATGTGTGTTTTATCATGACATGATATACACATGATGAGTTGAGATTCATATAGGCTCAATTTGTTATATAATAATTAACCAATCACATTCATCCATTTTTTTATCTAAATTAATAAAAATAATTTTCCACCTTTTCTTTTAAACAACATATCTCGCAAACCAGTAAATCTTCGAAACTACAAAAATATATTATCATGACGAGAATTAATTATCTTTCATAGATGTCGTTGTGATATCTTGACGAACTTTTAAAAAAGTTCGTCTTAAAAATCACATGTGATTTTTAAAATCACGTGTGATTCGTAAAAATCAAATCACATATGATTTTAAGAAATCACGTATGATTTTACAAATCACATGTGATTTTCCTGGATTAATTTTTTTAAAAAAGTTACGAAGTATATAACAACGCATATCTATAGAAAGATAATTTAATTCTCGCCGAGTTAATATGATTTTTGGCGTAACGATTAACGGTTTGTGAGATATTTAATTTTAAAAAATGGTGAAAGTTTATTCTTTATATTTTAATTAAAAACGAGTGGGTATGATTGGCTCATTGGTTATACGACAAATAATTAGCTTTATCGAACTTTCTCTAACTTTTAGTGAGAGGTGGGTTTTATTAATTTTGTGCTTACACCACCAAAGGGGCTTTACTCACAGCTAACTATCTCATGAAAGTCAATGTGCAAAATGGATGGGTTAGGTAATATATGAGAACGGGTCATTGTATGACGGGCTGGAATGTTATGATCTTAAGAGTGTGTATTATTCAATAAAATTGTAACTTTCTAATATGGGATTGTATGCAATAACAAATTTTATGCACATCAAATACGAATCAGATTCAGATAGGACGACAAGTTATACTTTTTTCAAAAGAAAATTGTAATTTTCAGTAACTTTGGATTTCTTATGTTGTGATACATATTTGTGCATAATCTACAAAATACTTTAAATACGTTAGTACACTTTTTTATTATCACTATTTTTTGTTGAAGATGGAACTAGAGAAGATGGGTGACTCGAGGTTTGACAAGTTGTCATGTAAACGCAAATAAACGTATAGCTACAATTCAATAAATGATTACGTATAGAAATTGATATACAATGTTTTGAATATCATATCTCTTGGCCAAATAATTTGCTAACCAATACTGAGGGCCCGTTTGGTTTGCATTAATGGGAATGGGACTATGACTTTCAAAGTCATAATCGGTGTTTGTTTTGTTTTGTTTTGTGGGTAGAATGAAACGAGATATCATAGTTATAGATTCATTACACACCAATTTAGTATTCATGAAATCCATTCCCGTGGGCCTCTTTTTCCACTACAAAATTAAAATATCTATACACTTTTTCATACCATATTTTATCAACCAAACATAAACAATCGTAATGATATACTTTTCATACCCATTATCATTCCACCTCATTCCAACCGATACCCATCATCATTCGACAACAAACCAAACGAGCCACGAGTAGTTACTTTGGAATCATTGAATTCTTTATAATTATTATATCTTCATTTCTGTATCAATTATGTCAAACCAACTAAGCGCCTTGTTTGCTTTTTTCAAAGCGTTCTTCTTTTCTTTTGTCTGCAGCGTTGCAGTATTTCTTGAAGACCGCTTGTTTTTTTTCGCATATAAGAGGCTAAAATCTCTTATTCCTCTTCTACCATGCAGACATAATTTATCTCTTCTTTTCACTTCTTACCTCTTCTCACAACCCCTACATCTTTTCTCAATATCTTACATCTCTTTTACGTTTCGTCCGCCTTTTACGTTTTCGTCCGCTTTTTACGTTTTACCGTTTTACGTTACCTGCTTTTTACGCCGCCTTTTTCTTACGTTTTCGTCCATTTTTACGTTTTCGTCCGCTTTCTTATATTTTCGTCCGTTTTTACGTCATCCGCTTTTTACGCCGCCTCTTTTTACATTTCGCCCTTTTTACGTTTCGTCTGCTTTTTACTTTTTCGTCCGCTTTCTTATGTTTTCGCCTGCTTTTTAAGTTTTCGTCTGCTTTTTACTTTTTCGTCCGCTTTTTACGTTTCGTCCGCTTTCTTACGTTTTTCACCGTTTCGTCCGCTTTCACCCTCTTTTACGCTTTCATCTATTTTACGTTTTCGATCATATTTTACGTTTCGTCCGTTTTTATGTTTTCGTCGGTTTTTCGTCCATTTTCGTCCCATTACGTTTCGGTCATTTTACGTTTTGTCGGTTTCTTACGCCGTCCATTTCTTACGCCGCCAAATTTTTTACTTTTACATTTTTTACGCCGTCGTTTTATGTTTTCATCCGTTTTTACGCTTTCGTTCTTTTTACGTTTTAATCCGCTTTTTATATTTTCATGTGTTTATTTTACTTTTCCTCCATTTTCATATGATTTTATAAGTTTTTGTCGTTATTTTATCTTACCTAACAAAACGTAAGATAATGTAAGAAAACGAATGAAACGAAAGAAAAGACGAAAACATAAAAAAAGCGATTTAAACGTAAAAACATTCAAATGTAAAAAGGCGAAAACGTAAAAAGACGAAAGCGAAAACGGTCGAAACTTAAAAACATACAAAAAACTAAGAAGATTAAAACGGAAAACGTAAAAAAAGGAAGAAAACGAAGAAAAGGATGGAAACGAAAAACAAATTAAAACGTAAAACATACGAAACGTAAAAACAAACGAAACGTAAAAAGATGTGCGTAAAAATGTTTAAAACGAAAACCGGACGAAAACGTAAGAAATGGACTAAAATGTAAAAAATGACAAAACATTAAAAACAGACGAAAACATAGAAAATGGAGGAAATGTAAAAATGATTTAAAATGTAAAAACTAGTGAAAAGAAAAGGAAAAAAAATTTACTTTAATAGCACAAAAATACTAGTGAAAAGAAAAAGAAAAAGAAGAAAAATGAAAGAAGTCTTCAATAGCCACAAAACAAAATTCTTCTTTGTTGCGGATGAAGAGTTTAAATGTACCTCTTCTTTTGCGCATACATGGTTTGCGAGATGAAGAGGTAAAAGCTTCGAAAAACAAACGACACCTAAGAAGATTATATGGACAATAATATTAGCTAAATATTGATCCACAATAGTCGATTGCGGGATCAAACTTGCCTTGACGTATCACGATGTGTTTCCATTTTGAATCACATGCCTAGACGGTGAGACAAGAACCAAGTGCGGAAAAAGCGATTCACGAGGTTCTCATAATATCTTTGTTGGAAAATAGTTTTGCAAAATGAGTTTTTGCAAATTTTGGACATTATTTAATATATGTATATGTTATATATATTTATATTTCTTGATAGTTTTATGTTCTCTCGACGAGAGCTTCAAGAACGAGCTAAAGTATGTCCAAAATGGAGTTAATATGAATGAGATATCGTGTCTCAAAGTGGGACACGTGAAACACAATTGGGAAAACAAACACATCCCACATCGCCTAGAAAAGGAAGTGGAGTGTGTTTATATAGAAATCTTGATATGAACCTTCAAAATGATTTGTTGGTTTTACTCCAACACCTACGCGCTTGTGCAGCAGGGGGTGCGATTGGGCCAAATGGGTTCAAGCTTCAACTCATGCGAGCCCGCGACCTGCGGACACGAATGCACTCCAAATCTCGCCACGCTGAAACGCAGCTCCATTCTGAATCTGTTCGGAAGCAGACGCGAACTGCTTTTAAGGGAATCGTATTCAACACGAGCCTCGACATTTATCGCTTCGTTTACGTTTTATTATAGAGTCATCTTCCGCTTCTACCCCATTCGTCATTACTTTATTTATTGTTTGTAATCGATTTTAATAAATAAAGTGTACACCGCTTCCTACAGCCTTAAAACAGATTCGGTTTAACCGAATTTATATCACTTTGTTAAAATCGGATTAATAATTAACGAGATTTTATAAACTTTTCGTCGAAACCTTGTTGAGTTTCTTTGGAAATCGGTTTGATTAAACAGATCTATAACGTTTTTTTAAGCGGTTTATTATCGCTTTAACGAAACCAAGATAGAGTTTCTTAAGTCGATTTACTCGATCCATCAAAACCAAGATAGAGTTTTGTTGAATCGATCCTGGTACAAGTAGATACCATTTAAAATAGTTTGTTTAATTGTTTGTGTTTGATCTTTCGTGATGACAAACACGAATACCCTCCGTGAATACTCCCGTGAACGTGAATCGTGCGCTTGATTACCAACACGATTGCTAATCATGTCGAGAAACCGAGAAATTCAATGGGCGTAATTTCAAGAGGTGGCAATGTAAGATGTTTTCTATCTCGACTACTTTGAACCTTGCGCGGTTCTTAAAAGAAAACCCACCTAACGTGGAACCTCCGCAAGGTCAATCCTCTAATCAACAGTCGTTCAAGCCTTGGAAGCATGGAAACATTGATTTTTGTGTCACAATTATGTTACGAATGGTTTGGTTGATTCTTTGTACAATGTGTATCGCAAGACCAAGACCGCCAAAGAATTATGGGAGTCATTGGAACGCAAGTACAAACCGAGGATCTTTGGTACAAAGAAGTTCGTGGTAGCTCGTTTTTGGATTACAAGATGGATGATTCAAAGAATGTGATGAGTCGTTCAAGATCCGCAGGTTTTGCTACACGACATTCATGTCGAGGAATGACTTTGAGTGAAACTTTTCAAGTTGTCGCTATTATTGAAAAGTTACCCAAGCCGGGTAGAATTCAAGAACCACCAAGCATAAGCGAAAGGAGATGAGTGTTGAAGACTTGGTTGTTCGTCTTCGATTGAACAGACAACAAGTCGGCTCGAGAAAAACACGATACGCTTGATTCTCGCAAAGGCAAATATGGTTGAGCATGTTTCGTCATCTTCAAAGTCCAATGACAAGGCGGCAAAGGAAGTCCGAGTACCTTGCTCCTAAAGTCGCAATTGTGAAACGAAGTTCCAAGGGTGTGTTTCAACCGTGACCGGCCAGTCACCGTGTCGCTAATTGTAAGATGTCAAGCGGGTGACTCCACGCCAGCTAATATGGTGAATGAAGATGTGGACATGATTGCTATGGTGTCCGATGTCATTGCCATGATCTCGGGTTAACTGGTAGGTTCCAACAACGAGGAATGGTGGGTGGATCTTGGGGCTACCGTCATGTGTGGCCGATAAGAGTATGTTTCACTCTTTCGAGCAGTTGATAGTGGAGAGAAGTTGTACATGGGCAACTCGAATCGCTGAAATCATGGTGAAGGAGATGTAATCTTGAAGATGACATCCAGAAAGAGCTCAAGTTGACTAATGTCTTGTATGTTCCGAGATTCGCAAGAATCTTGTGTCTCGTTGGCAATTGAACAAGTTTGGTTTTCGCCTTGTTTTTGAGTCGATAAGTTTGTTCTTTCTAAGAATCAAGTTTATGTTGGTAGGGATATGCCCAATGGTATGTTTAAGCTAAATGTAATGGTTGTTAAGAATGATATCAATAAAATGAATTCTTACGCTTACTTGATCGAGTCTTCTAATATGTGGCATGGCCGCCTCGACATGTAAATTTTAATTCGATGCGTCGTTTGATTAAATTTAATTGCATACCTAATTTCCATATTGACTCAAAATATAAATGTGAAACTTGTGTTGAAGCCAAACTTACAAGAGCATCTTTCAAATCGGTTGAACGAAAAACCGAACCACTTGATATGATACACACGACATATGTGATTTGAAATCACTACCCACAAAAGGTGGCAATAAGTACTTTATCACGCTTATTGATGATTGTACAAAGTATTGCTATGTTTACTTACTCGAAAAGTAAAGATGAAGCTATAGACAAGTTTGTTCTATACAAAAACGAAGTTGAGAATCAACTTAGTAAGAAAATCAAGGTGGTCCAAGTGATAGAGGAGGTGAATATGTGTCTCCATTCACGACCTATGTGCGAAACATGGAATTAGACACGAATTCACCGCTCCTATTCACCTCAAGCAGAAGCAGTATTGCCGAAAGGAAGAACCGACCTTGAAAGAAATGGTTAATGCCATGTTGATAAGTTCGGTCTAAGCCTGAGGACATGTGGGGAAGCCATTTTAACGGCTACTTATCTTTTAAATAAGATACCTCGTAAGGAAAAGAAGAGACCCTTATGAATTATGGATGGAAGAAAGCCATCATATCAAGATTTACGAGTGTGGGGTGTCTAGCAAAGGTCGCTATATCGACTCCCAAGGCCCAAAAGATTGGACCTAAATCTGGATTGTATATTCATCGGCTATGCTAAGAATAGCGTTGCTTATCGCTTCATTGTACATGATTCGAAAAATCCGGATATACAAAAGGGTACATTAATGGAATCAAGGAATGCTTCATTCTTTGAAACTATATTTCCTTGTTTAACGAAGGAAACTGGAAGTTCATCTAGAATAGATGAAGAAGTTGTCCAAGATAAGAGACAACGAGATGATAATGATCTCCAAGATGAGAGACAAGATCAAACTGAGGAAGAAGAGGTTGAACCTAGAAGAAGTAAAAGGGCAAGAACCGAGAAATCGTTTGGACCCGATTTTGTTTCTTTTATGGTTGAAAACGAACCTACTTCATACCGAGAAGCGGTTACTTCCTCAGAAGGGCCTCAATGGAAAGAAGCCATTAAAAGTGAAATAGATTCTATTTTACAAAATCATACTTGGGAGCTCGTGGATTTACCTCCCGTTGTAAACCACTAGGCTATAAATGGATCTTCAAGAAGAAGATGAAAGCCGATGGCACCATTGACAAGTATAAAGCAAGATTAGTAATCAAAGGATTTAGACAACGAGAAGGTCTTGATTACTTTGATACATATTCACTCGTTACGCGAATAACCTCGATTAGGATGATACTTGCTATTGCCGCTTTAAGAAATTTGGAAGTTCACCAAATGGATGTGAAACGGCATTTCTAAACGAGATTTAGAAGAACAAATCTACATGAATCAACCCGAGGGTTTCATGGCTCCCGGACAAGAGAACAAAGTTTGTAGGCTTGTTAAGTCATTATATGGCTTAAAGCAAGCTCCCAAACAATGGCATCAAAATTTGACCACGCCATGCTAGAGAGTGGTTTCAAAATTAATGAATGCGATAAATGTGTTTATGTCAAAGACACAAATAGTGGATATGTAATCTTGTGTTTATATGTTGATGATATGCTTATCGCTGGCGAACGACAAGATGATCAAATCTACTAAAGACATGTTGAAATTAAAGTTTGACATGAAGGATATGGGTTTGGCCGATGTGATCCTTGGAATAAAGATCATACGAACTCGTAATGGACTTGTGTTAAGTCAAGCACATTATGTGGACAAAATTAATACTCATAATGCGGGATTCCGCCTAGCTAGAACTCCATTGACACCAAGAAGCATCTATCTAAAAATAGAGGCTTAGGTGTTGCCCAATTAGAGTATTCAAGAATTATTGGTATGTTAATGTACTTAATGACCGGTATTCGACCGACTTAGCATATGTCGTTAGAAAGCTAAGTAGGTATACTAGTAACCCAATCTATGCACATTGGGAAGCTATGACTAGGGTACTTCACTATTTGAGATACATCGCGATTATGGATCGCATTATGATCGATATCCAATGTTATCGAGGATACAAATGATGCAAATTGGATATCGACATAAAGGATTCTAGATCGACTAGTGGATATGTGTTTACACTAGAGGAGCGACTATATCTTGGAAGTCTTCCAAGCAAATCTGTTATAGCTAAGTCCACGATGGAATCGTAATTTATCGCGCTAGATAAATGCGGACAAGAGGCGGAATGGCTACGCTAATTGTAGAGGACATACCAAGGTGGCCTAAACCGTAACGCCATTAGTATACATTGTGATAGTCAATCGGCAATTGGCGAGCTCATAGCATAATGTATAATGGAAAGTCCGGACATATCCGCTGTCGACATAATTCGACACGACAACTACTCTCAACAGAGTTATCTCAATTGACTATGTGAAGTCAAAGGATAACATCGCGGATCCGCTTACGAAAGGCTTAAGCGAGAGAGTTAGTAAGTAAGTCGTCTAGAGGAATGGGACTAAAGCCCTTGAAGGAATGAGTTTCTATGAAGGAAAACCTAACCAGCTTGTTGGAGATCCCAAGATCCGGGTTCAATAGGACAACCTAATCATAGAAATGGGGAAGTCACATCAATGTGGGGAGTTACTAAATATTGTAACTTTCCTAGTCCATTCCTATAACAAATGTGACTTGTTGAGAGGTTAAACATATGGCTTTAATGATTCGTGATGAAATCATAAAGCATAATGATTCAAGATGAAATCGCAAAACATATGTTTTTAATGATTCAAGATGAAATCACCTATGTGAGAGAAGTGGGTCGCTCAAGGGAAATGGGGCGCAATTCCTAAGAGCTCTTGCAGAACTGTGCTAGTGTTCATGACCATAACGAACATGACTATGAGGACTTGGCGGTGTCGGGAGAGTCTTGTGTGAAGTGTAATGTCGTCTACGTAAATGGATGATGAGTTCAAGGACATCGTGTCTACTCAGATCTAGGAGACTAAGTGCATCTCACAAGGGAAGGTTCAAAGGGTTACACCTACCTATCCTATGCAAGACTTAACCGCAGAAATTTCACCGAAACTTTCGTGTGTTTTCGACCGATTTCCATTCATGTGGGGGATTGTTGGAAAATAGTTTTGCAAAATGAGTTTTTGCAAATTTTGGACATTATTTAATATATGTATATGTTATATATATTTATATTTCTAGATAGTTTTGCGTTCTCCTCGACGAGAGCTTCGCAACGAGCTAAAGTATGTCCAAAATGGAGTTAATATGAATGAGATATCGATCTCAAAGTGGGACACGTGAAACACAATTTGGGAAAATAAACACATCCCACATCGCCTAGAAAAGGAAGTGGAGTGTGTTTATATAGAAATCTTGATATGAACCTTCAAAATGATTTGTTGGTTTTACTCCAACACCCTACGCTTGTGGGGGGGGTGATTGGGCCAAATGGGTTCAAGCTTCGAACTCATGCGAGCCGCGCGACCATGGACACGAATGCAGACTCAAATCCGCCACGCTGGTATCTTTTGTCGAGAATTTCGGTTCCCTTATTTGATAGTTTCGTAATATTCGTAATCTATTTTAGGAATATATTTAGACTTTGTGCTTAAGTCTTAACAGATATATGCAAATCGTGTTTTGTATAATGATATGCATATCTTTTATTTTCTCGTGTATATACCGCCTTGTCGAACAAGATAGGTATTGCCTATAAAATAAAACGCAGCTCATTCAGCTTTAAAACACGCTTAAAACGCAGCTCCATTACGTAACCTGCTCAAAGAATTCTTCGATCGAAACACGCAAGGTTTTCAACGATCTTTCGTGCAAGTTTGTCGTCCCATTGCGTAACACTACGACGTTGTACTGGGAAACAGACGCGAATTTGTTTTAAGTGGAATCGATTCAACACGAGCCTCGACATTTATCGCTTTCGTTTACGTTTTATTATAGAGTCATCTTCCGCTTTCTACCCCATTCATCGTCTGCTATTTAATTTGTTAATTTGTTTCATTATTTTATTTATTGTTTGTAATCTGATTTTAATAAATAAAGTGTACACCGTTTCCTACATATACTTTATGATGGTATACTAACTTTCACTTCTAAAACACGATGACCTACAGTAAATTGATTGTTTATTCTTTGTATGTACAATATGATCATGCACATTCTTATTTAAACTCAATATACACTATACTAATATCTATTTAAACTTTTATGTCAAAATACCGTGCATGCACGAGTATTATAACTAGTTTATGATATATGGATTCTCAGTTATTTTTGTTTAACCGTTGTTGTTTGGGCTTGAGCTAATTCAGCCAAAAATGATTTTCCCGAATTGTAGTGTTTGGATATTCCAAATTTTTATTTTTTATGCTAGGTTTTGGTTTGGTTTCATGAGGGAAATTGTGCCTCGCTTTGAAACGCCCAAACCAACTCAACAATTTTGTATTTATTTATTTATTTATTTATTTTTACTAAAACAAAACTCATAATTTGACCCACTTAGAATTTGAATTAGGACATGAGATCAATTTCATTGGAAAGTATAGCCGAAAACATCAAAAATGGTTCTAACCTCATCAAAATCTGATGAACGGTTGATTTTTTACAATTTTTAGAAAATGACCAAAATCTGGTAGGTGGATGGCTCCCAAAAGGGGACCGTGGGGCCGTTGGGTTCTAGTCTCGACCCTTCTTTGCCATAAAACTCAACTTTGACGCAGCGAAAAGTTAATAAACTCGACACGTAACATTTCATTCAACTTAATACCAATATTGAGTACAAAATACATTTACAAATCTACGCGAAACATAATTTACTAAAACTTGAACCTTAATCCCAAATGCCTATTTTACTCAATTTATAAACATAAACTTTACACGATTGGATGGGGTTTAACTTGTACGTAGCATGGCATGCTAGTACTACTAGCATATGCACAAATGTGGTCACTTCCATTATATGCTTCCAATCCTAAGGGCTTTAAACCAAGACCTTATCTTGCATCATATTAACCTACAAAAACGGTTAACAACTAAATCGTAAACATTACGCTTAGTAACTAAAAGGACAATAATATGACATCATTTAACATATTTGCCTCAAACACTTCAAGTACTAGTCCAAAAGACTTGCCTACACTTTCACTTGTATATAAGCACTTTAACTAACATCATTGGATAACAACACATACCTTAACTAGTTTAGCAACTAAGCTAGTCACATCTTTAGTTATGAACAACTAGTCTAATTCTAGCTTAGTCCAAACATACTAATCCAATGTCTTCCATAACCTTAACACAAGTATTCACATAACACAAAATATGATAAAATCCATATAACTCCACAAAATAAGTAATTTACTTACCTTAGCTCCATAGCTAATCTACCTCAAAGCCAAACGCCAACATTCTTGATTCATAAACAAGAATGATCATTAACACTTCTCATATGTATAATGCATAACTAATAAAAAGGGTTTACACAACCTAATAGCATAACCACACTCATCTCTTACATGCATATGATCATATGATAAAACCCTCAAATTCAATATTTTAATCAATTTTCACTAAAATGATTCAACCCTTATCATCATTAATTATCTCAAAACTTAACCCTTAAATTCACTAATTTAATCAATTTTCACTAAAATGATTCAACACTTATCATCATTAATTATCTCAAAACTTGTTTACCCAAAACCTCCAAATTACCTCATTAACCCTACCTATTAAATTGCCAATTCAACTCGAATTAGGAGTTACTCACTTGTGGAGAATAATTGATATGGACTTATTTCATGAATTGAGACACTATTTTCTTCAATTGCTTACTTGAAATCTACTTGTTCTCACACACACAAAACACATTTATAGAATGTGCTAGAAGTCAAAGGATAATTGACTTTATCTAAATGTGGTATTAGTTTGGTATTGTAACAACTTAGGTTTCTCAAATCTCATTTACTAATACTTGGGCCACATAATAATTTCTAAAACTATTTTACTTACACTTAACTTATAGTTTGACTTTCGACTTATAACTTATTGGCTAACCAATCAGTATAAGCATCCACACATATAAATGTTACTAGCGGGTACCCAAGGCGTTGCGTGGGCGTGGTACCTCGAAATAAAAGTTTTATGGGTTGTATGTTGCAAGCGACTTCATCATTCATCAAATCGATCTTTATATGAACTTATGAGTCCATAGAGTTACATAAATTTTTAGTATTATTTTATCAAGATTGTATGGAGTTGCCTATATAAAGCAACTACAAGTTAATGAAAGGGTTGTGATTTGGCATTTGAGTTCTCTAAAGAAAAAGTTCGGATGTACAAGTGTTGATCTTTAGCCATTTGATTTTCTAATTACGTGTTTAATATTTAGTGAATGTTATAAGTTGAGGATGTTACACATTAAATTTTAGGGCTATTAGAATGGTTGTTTTAACTTTAATACATTACTTCATCCGTCTCAAATTAATAGTCTATAGTTTCTTTTTGGTACGTCTCATCTTAATTGTCCAATACTAAAAGTAGAAGGGAATTTTGATCGAGTTTATCATATTACTCTCATTTGAGGTTATTATTACAAACTTTAAAGGGAAAATTAATTAATTAGTTAAGGTAAAAGTGTCATTCTATTAAAAGTAAGAAAGAGAAAGCAGAAATAATTATGTTTTTTTTAATTGTGTGTTTTTTGTCGGGGGAGAATAATTTTAGGACGGAGGGAGTAATTTTTAGATGGTTGTTACAAGTTTAAGAAGTGTATGTTGTAAGCTATTGATTTTATAAAAAAATAACACCACTTTTTTCTATACTATAATAAGTAAATGTGTTTGTTAAAATTTTAAGCATTTTATTTGGAAAGGTCCCAAATACTTTTTCTTTTTTTTTTTGAAAAGCAATTTATTTCAAACGAAACAAATAATTACAAACATAAGCATCCACTACTTTAACAAAATAATTAAGAATAGCTAACACAAAAATAAAACATTACAAGACATAAAACCTTGACACCAAGCAAAAAGTCACGAGTCAAATTCATATTCAAGTTCATTGAATTACTAAGTTCACTGTCTTATAATTAATAAATTTGTACTCCTATGTTATAAATTCATAATCAAGGTCATACAACTTTTTAGATTTATAGATTTGTACTAACGTAATCCTACATTTATTTAATTATCATGTTCCATATAGTATTTTAAAGAATACATGTATCAAAGCAGTGGTAAAATGAAAATCTATCAGTGATCTCTCAAAATATGTGAAATCTCATTTTTCACCTATATTACATATCCAATTTTTTCAATCTTTTACACCATCACCGAAAATAGTTGACAATCACCAAAAATCGTTATCTATCAATACCAAATCTCAAGAAAATCAAAAACCGTTTTAAACTATTTGGTCCCGTCGATTTGCGCGGATACTACACTACGTTCTCTAAGTCTAAAGATAATCATTTAAAGGTGATTCAATTACTTGGTGCTTGAAAACATAAATATTTACTAGCCAAAATATTTAGTTACATAAATAACTGCCGTCGGAAATACCAACATCTATCTTCTATCTAAATGCATTTAGATCATCTATACTATTTATAATGGAGGATGACCTCTCTCCTAAATTTTTTAAGATGTCATTAATGTGTTTTTAAGATTACAAATTTTAATGCATAATGTACACAATAAATAGCTTTTACTAATTTATCTTTCACAACATTTTAATGCTTCATTTATTTTTTTTTTAATTAGTTTAGTTTTAATGCAAAATGCACATATAAATGAATATGATTTTAAATGCATGCAAAATACAAAGTTCCAAAACTATTATTATATCGTAAGAGTGTTTGAGAACCAATCTAAATAAATTTTGAATTATTTTAAATAAAATTAACCACAAAAGTAAAAACGGTTTTTGTAAAAGTCGGGACAATTTTTTAAGACAAATGATGCAGATGTGCAAAGTGCTAAGTGCTAAGTTAATTCAATGATTAATATATCAAGATATTAATTATTATATTTTCATAGATAACTCTAAATGATTCTTAAACATGTAAGTTTTCTTTACATTATAAGATTCTTTATTTATATCTTTTATCTATATGACAAGTGTTATAAACAATATTAATTATTCAAACATTTTTTCATAAATATATATTCTTTACAAGATGTATACATTATAAGTACTCTTTTATTTATATGGAACAAATATAATAAACAATATTAATGCTACAAACATGTTCAAAATATATATATTTCATAAAAAATGTTTCTACTTACTCATGACTACTGACCACTATAAACTAATTTGACTCTAACCCTATAACATTATTGATCACCGCAACATAAAATCACAAGACTTTCAATTGTTTTATATGAATTAGTTTGATATTATCCATCACTTTTTTAAAGTTACTCAAACTCATTATGTTTTCGCTATTGGTAAAGTTATTGTAAGAGAAAACATAAAATTGAAAACATTTTTGCCGAAAATTTTATTACTTGATACCCGCCATCGCAACGCGGGTACCCTACTATAATATTTTAAAGAGTTGAAATATGCGACATGAAACTTTTGGCATCCGCAAATTTATCGTCACATAAAACGTTTTAGATTATAAAACATGGTTTATTGAAAATTTTATTTCGAGTATCCGTCACGCATCGCTACGGCATTCTCGCTAGCTTATATATAACAACTCTTAAACTTTTTAATTTTACATTTTCTCTTTTTTAAGATTTGTAACACCAATATTTGACTCATCATTTATCATTAATATCTCAATTCAATAGTCACTAAATGTAAAATTGTAACCGCAAATGATAATAAAGCAATTTAAATGGGCATTAGTAGTGTTTTTGTTATGCAAATACACGAGACTTGATCCCTTTTCAAGTACATAAGATTTGATCCAACTACTCAAATTTAAATGTGTTATCATCTTATTATTAAATTTAACAACCCACTTGGATTTTCTTAGAAAGGTCATCACCATAAATCATTTTTTCTTCATGTACTTCAAGCATTATGTAGCCAACGTACCTTTGACTGGAGTGTCCCTCTCCTTCAATCATATCGCCAGTGTTAAATCTAAACATATATATTAATTTTTGTTCCTCACCCAACTTGAACAAATCTAATAAAAATAGTAATCGACTAATTGTGAAATATCGATCACTTAATATCTGCGTGTATCATTACATATTGTTTAGTACTTTTCGTAAGCTGTTAGGACTTGGTTTCTATAGGTATATAAGAAGTACAATATGGCATTTAAGTTGAAGACCATGAATAAAATCATAGGCGGAGCCAGAAATTTTTGCTCGAGGGGGCACATTTTAATAATTTTTAGAAACTATATTATAAAATGGTTATTAAAGGAAGAAAATTACAAAAAAAAAAAAAAAAAAAAAAAAAAAAAAATCCGTAAATTATAGAAAATTGACACTATTATTTTTTTTTAAGAGCACACGTGACCCCCGGGACCCCTCCCTATCTCCGCCCATGAATAGAATATGACATAGATACACATTTGGTATGTATAATTTTGTGTTGCAATACAAATACATAAAAACTATGTGATACGCCTAGTGTTGAGGTAAAAATCTGTAATTACCCTAACAAGCTAATCCTTCGACTTATCCTTCGGCTGAGCTCTTCGGATAAAGTTGCTTCGGATCTGTAATACAAAGATAACACGCGTTAGCCTCGTCCAGGGTTTTATCCCTAGACCAAGCTCCGGCGTGAGAATGAGTATGGTTATATGTCAGAGTAAAATACAATGAAATGGGGTTAGAATGAGTTGACCTTGAATGTTGTAGCTTAACTCCTTATATAGATGGGAAGCTTTTGTCCTCACCCGAAGGTCACGTGGGCGATAGTGACGCCGCGGAGTTGACTTTACTCTGTTTGGATTCCGTCTGGAAAGGGTCAGTAGTTCTGATCAAGATTCCTTTCCTTTTATATATGGTGATGTCAGGTGTTCGTTATGCCGGGGGTTATGTCTAACCCTCCGGTATATGTGGCCTGGGTCTGCTTGGTCTAAATTGGCTTGTAAGCTTTTATCCGGAAGATTGCATATTGTGCCGGGCGGTTTTGCTGTACGTCCGGAGAGTTAGGTTCTTCGGCATTTTACTAGTATGCCGGGGAGTTGTATGTCGGGACATACGCCAACATGTCCCCCCCCCAGTATCATGTTAATGGATGAATTCATTACATGATATTGGGAGTATATTGTGATCTTCGTGAGGATTACCCGGCCGCTCGACTTTCTTTTCTAATAACCCCCTTTTTCTTTTTCTTTTTTTTTTTTTTTTTTTTTTTAAGCGGCAGATTATGACACGTCAAGAAGACACGCGCCGCCGATGCGATAACGATGTTAGGACACTTGGCAAGTGGGTGGCCAGTGGTGATGATGATGCTACGCCACCGTCTCGACACGACGGACGCTCACTACTCTCTTTTCTCGCCTATAAATCATGTTGTTATTCTCATTTTACCACAATAAAACTTTTCATCGACCCACCTTCTCTGCGTTATTTGGCCGGACGATTTAATTTGCTCTTCGCCTACTAACCGGTATTCTTCTAGTTTATCTTCTTTAGATTTTAAGGTTTAATCATTCCTTCCGGCTAAAATGTCGAACCGTCCGGTTCTTCATCCGCCGAGGGTCCGGCCGGCTCAAGGTCCGTCACAACCAAAACCCAAATTTGACTTGGAAAAATATACTTGGTTATGACCGATAAATCACTACAGCTGGGCCGTGAAGGAATTTGGTATACCTCCGATCTTCATCCGAGGCTCCCACCCACGATTTTATGATGGGCAACTAGAGATGATGCCATAGGATTGTACCTAGAATATTTCCTTGAAGGTGGAATTTCCGTCCCGTTTTCTAGTTTTCTTTTAGATGTTCTTCACTATTATAAAGTTCATATTTCTCAGTTAGTGCCGATAGGTTTGCATAGGGTTACTCTTTTTGAAGTATATAGCCGTAGTCTTCACATTATTCCCACGACTTCTTTGTTCCGAGCCTTTTATAAGTTGCATAAGCAAGGGCATTGGTTCACCTTTGCTAAGCGGGACGGTAAGCAACGCAAGGTCTGCTTTCAAGAGATCTTGTCTTCGCTGAAGGGTTGGAAAAGGCAGTTCTTTTTTATTGATCGCCGGGCTGTACCCTTTGCTATGCCGTGGAGGCATCCGGATTCAGATGTCTCCGATCCTTTTCCGACCGGGGAGTTTTCCATGCCTCATGCGGATTTATTGTCTGCTAATGTTATAGATTTGATAAAAATTCCGCCAGGTTTTCTATATGCCGTTGGGTTATCTGCCAAATGGAAGTATCCGGTTGCAAGGCGGCTCAAGGATGCCGAGGGGAATGGTACTTGGCCTGTGCATTATTTAATTAGTTTAAGATTTTATGCTTTCTTGTGACTTAGCATTTTTCATGTGTTTTGTAGCTATAACCATGTCTGACTATCTCATCAAGCCGAGCTATCGTAAGGGGGCTGCTATGACTCGTGGAGATAAGTATCAGGAGGGTCAGGCTCATATGATGCATGTTACTCCTCCGAGTCCACCTGGCACTTCGGTTCCACCGAAGACTAATGCTATGAAAAAGGTCGAGGTGGCTGATCCAAAAGTCTTGGAGGCTAAGGAAAAAAAGAAAAAAGCTGCTGAGGCTAAAGCTGGGGGTTACAAGCCGCGCAAGCGCCAGGCTGGGGAAGGAGGTTCCGGGCATCCAAAACGAAGGAGGAAGAGCCCTACTCCTGTGGTTAACTTGGATTCCACCACTAATCCGACGCCGCCGAATACCGTTCCTCCGGAGGGTCAACAGCTGAATGATCCTCCTATCGTTGAGAAGGAGAACTTGGAGGGTCATTCCAGCAATAGGTTGGAGAATGCTGATGCCGGTGTTGATGTGAACGCCGGGGCGGATCCCCAAGAGCAAAACCCGGATCCGAAGGATCATGATGTTGAGGCTTCTCAATTTGTTGAACAGCCTGCTCTTCAGGACGATGGTGAGTTGGTTTCTTTTTATTCCTAATCATTTTTCTCCCCGTTGTTATTTATTTATTTCTTTCGTGTACTTAACATTTATTTTGTATTTTTACAACGACTTCTCCTCCTTTGCGCCGTGAAGGTAAGGGTGCCGGTGGAGAGGAAGGTGCTTCGTCCAGCGCTACTTATGTACCGGGGTGGTCGATTAGAAAGGATGAAAGGGTTAAGGGATATGAGAAATATAGAGATATGATGGTTCATTTGCCCCCCCTGTCAAGAGGAGTACATGCGCACCTTATCGGACATCGAGGCGCCCAGAGATCATGGGGCCTTCCGCCGTGGGTTCTCTTGCTTTTGTTGACTTGCTTGTCCGCTTTGAGAGCCTCGATCCGGATCATAGGAGTTGGTCAAGAGCATAGTGGATGTGAGGCTGCTGCCAAGGAGAACTTCGCTTTTTTGGACAAAACTTTGGGGGAGTTGAAGGCGGCAAAGGATGAGCTTGGTGAGACTTCCGCCCGGGAAGAGGTTTTGAAAAAACAGGTGCGTACTCTGGAGGCTGAGAAAGCCGAATGGTCTAAGTTGTCCCATGCTCAGGGAGAAAAGATATCTAGTTTGGAGAAAGAATTGATGGAAGCCAAGGGAGCTTTGAAGAATGAGGAGGAGGAGAATGCTGCCCTTCTGAAACAACGCCAAGAGTTGGCCGTGGCTGCAGGGAATCTTGAGATTGATCGGTCAAATTTAGTCCGGGACTTCATTCCTACTTTTGTGGCTCGCCTCCTCGGCAGCCATGAGTATAAAGCTTCTTTGGCCGCTCCCTTCAGTCTGAGTGGAATGGCCGGGTGGTTGGATGGTGTTTCCATTGGCCGTTCGGAAGAGGAGGTGCAGAAGATTTTGTCAGACACCGAGGATTTAGACTTGGACGCTCCTAACAAGTATTTGACTATGTATGATGAGCTATTTGTTAAGAAGTATCCTTATGTCGCCAAGGTCCGGAATGCCTGTCACCGTCCGATCGCTGATATCGTGGCCTTGGTGCCAGATCCTGCACCGGAGTGTGTTGTTGTGGAAGGTGAAGACGGGGGGCCTAGCGTCCCTCCGAATTGAAGCAACTTTATCATAGTCTAATATCTTTTCTTTAGCTGCCTTTTTGTTGTAATGACAATGTCATCAAACAATGTTACTTATTTGAAACTTGTGATGCTTAATGAGATTCTTTTGGGGCGTTTTTCTTTGTTTAATGAAACAGTCAATCATTTTCTTTTTATGTCTCTAAGTATGTGCCTTGTTCGTTTATTTATCTCTGTCTTGGTGCTTGATAGATCGTTCGGTAGGTTTATAGCGATCCTTTTTGGGTATGAACCATCTTACAACTTTTGGGTATGAACCATCTTACATTTGCCTCGGCAACCCTTTTGGGTATGAACCGTTCGGCACTTTATGGCAATCCTTTTTGGATATGAACCATCTTATACTTGCCTCGGCAACCCTTTTTGGGTATGAACCGTTCGGCACTTTATGGCAATCCTTTTTGGATATGAACCATCTTATATTTGCCTCGGCAACCCTTTTCGGGTATGAACCGTTCGGCACTTTATGGCAATCCTTTTGGATATGAACCATCTTATATTTGCCTCGCAACCCTTTTGGGTATGAACCATTCGGCACTTTATGGCAATCCTTTTGGATATGAACCATCTTATATTTGCCTCGGCAACCCCTTTTGGGTATGAACCGTTCGGCACTTTATGGCGATCCTTTTTGGATCTGAACCATTTTATATTTGCCTCGGCAACCCTTTTTGGGTATGAACCGTTCGGCACTTTATGGCAATCCTTTTTGGATATGAACCATCTTTGAACACTGACCATTTTTCCCCGGAGGTCGCGAGCCTGTCGGGGGGATCACTCAATAATTATGTTCAGGAAACAATAGGTATGTGGAAAATTTCCCCTCCTACATCCGGGGAGCTATGTTTTTCATTGATAATTCAATCGCCTCGTGGGCTTACAGTTACAAAGTTTTCTATATCTTACAAGAAACACTTTCTTAGGTTTACCGCGTTCCAGGTACGGGGGACCTCTTTTCCTTCTGCCGTTTGTAGCTTGTATGAGCCGTTATCGTATGCTTCTATGACCTGGTATGGGCCTTCCCAGTTTGGTCCCAATTTTCCCTGGTCTTCTTGCCTGTTAGCTTCATTTTTCCGGTAGACGAAATCTCCTACTCTGAGTTTTTCACCTCTGACCCTTCGGTTGTAATATTGCTCTACATTCTTTTTGTACCTGGCCTCTTCAACAGCCGCCGAGTCCCTTCTTTGTTCCAAGAAGTCCGTGTTTAAACGCATTTCTCTTCACTTCCTTCCTCCGTCATCATCATCGTTCGGAAGGTGGGCATGCCGATTCTGCAGTATCATCGCTTCGCCCATATGTCGATCGAACGGTGTTTCCCGCTGCTTGTTTTCAAGGATGTCCGATGAGCCCACAAAACGTTCGGCAACTCATCAACCCATCCGGACCTACTTTTGCCTAACCTTGTTTTGAAACCATGCATCAAACTCTTGTTTGCTCGTTCTACCAGACCATTGGCTTGAGGGTGTGCCAGAGCAGTATTTATCTGTTTGATGTTTAGCTTTTCGCACCATCGTTTGAAGGGATCATGGATGAAGTTGCTGCCATTGTCAGTCACAATTTTGTGTGGTAAGCCAAAGCGAAACACGATATTATCCCATACAAATTTTATGACTTCTTTCCCTGTGGTTTTCGCCAAAGGTTTGGCCTCCATCCACTTTGTAAAGTAGTCGATGGCCACGATGACATATTTTACTTTTCCGGGAGCTTCGGTGATGGGGCCCAACACGTCCATTCCCCATTGGAAGAATGGCCAGGGTGACATTATAGAAGTCATAAGAGTTTTTGGTAATTTGGGAACCGGGGAGTGTATTTGGCAAGACTCGCATTTTTGAATGATCTCTCTGGCCCCTCATGCATTGTCGGCCAAGAGTATCCTTTCTCGATCGGCCCGCCACCACGGATCTTGGGCCGGAGTGCATGCCACATGCCCCTTCATGTACTTCTCTTATCACATAATTGGCCTGTAGTGGGCCCACACACCTCAACATTGGACCTAAATACGACTTTTTGAACATCACCATGTCCTCCATTGTATAATGGGGTAGCTTCATCCGCAGGGTTCTTGCTTCGTTTTCATCGCTCGGCCACTTTCCTTCGGTAATGCATCGGATAATTGGAGACATCCAGTTTTCCTCCTCTTCTTCCACTATTGCTCCAATGACCCTCTCTTCCGTTGATGGTGTTTCCAATACTTCTACAAGTATTTCCTTGGTCAAATGGTCAAATGCGACAGATGCTAGCTTGCTCAACACATCGGCCTTTTGGTTCTGTGCTCTGGGGATGTTTTGTATTCTGAACTGCTTGAAACATCCAATGTATTCTTTTGCCTTAGCTAAATATCTTGCCATGCTTTCCTTGTAGGTGGTAAACTCTCCGTTGATTTGGCTTGACACTAGGTTGGAGTCTACTTTAGCATTTAGCACTTGGATCTTCATGTCCTTGGCTATCCTTAGTCCGGCCAGCAATGCTTCATACTCCGCCTCGTTATTTGTGCTGGGGAAATTTAGCCGAAGAGCATAAGTGTATTCTGTTTGGTCCGGGCTTATCAACACCAAACCCGCTCCGGAGCCTTTCTTGTTAGACGCTCCGTCCGTGAAGCAAATGTCCATTCCTCCTCGTGGTTGAGATGTTGCATACTTTTTGCCCTTCCCTTCTTTCCCTACTTTGTCGACCGGTATCTCATTTATGAAATCGCCAAGACCTGTCCCTTGACGGCGTTCCTCGGGATGTAAGTAACTCAGATGCTCCCAATTCTACCGTGATACTTCATCAACTTCCCGAAGATTCGGGTTTGTTCAAAACGTCCGGATGGGTTGGTCCGTGATCACCTTAATGTGGTGAGCTTCAAATACCTTCGAGTCTTCCGAGCAAAGGTCGAGAGCCAAAGCCAATTTTTCCGAGGGCATAGTTTCGCTCGGCATCGTGGAGTGTTCGCTTACATAGTGTACGGCATTTGTTTGCCCTTCTTTTCTACCATCAGCACATCGCTTATGGCCTCTTCGGCTGCCGCTAGGTACACAAAAAGATCTTCCCCTGCAACCGGGGTGTTAAGTTGGGCAACTCTAGGATCACACTTTTCATCTTCTGGAATGCCTCCTCGGCCTGATCACTCCATCGATATTCCTTTTGGTTGTCTTTCGTGACGCTCTTTAAAGTGTTGAAGAAGGGCAAAGCTTTCTCAGCCGATCGAGATAGGAACTGCTCGTGGTCGCCAACTTCTCACCGAGGCTCTGCATCTCCTCGAGTGTTCGGGCGATTGCATGTCGGCTATCGCCTTTGTTTTTTTTGATTGGCCTTATTCCTTCGGATGTTACCACATATCCGAGGAACTTTCCTTCTTCAACTCAAAGGAGCACTTTTGGGGTTGAGCTTCATGTTGATCCTTCGGAGGTTATCAAACGTTTCGCCATATCTCGCCAATAATTCCACTTCGCTCGCTTTTGATCACCATATCGCCGACGACACCTCCAAGTTCCCGCCAATTTGCCCTTAAAACTTGAGTCTACCGCCTTTGATAAGTCGCCCGGCGTTCCTTAAGCCGAAGGGCATCTTGGTGTAGCAAAAGTTCCATGTTCCGTATAGAAGGTTATCTTTCTTCGCCTTCCTTGGCCATCCGAACTTGGTGGTACCCTTGTATGCATCAAGAAAACACTTGTACTTGTAACCCATCACGGACTCTATTTTCCATCGATCTCCGGAGTGGGTAGTAGTCCTTCGGCACGAAGCATTGATGCTTTGAAATCCATGCACATTCTCCATGTTCCGTCCGGTTTCTTTACTAAACGGGTTGGAAATCCACGTTGGATATTTCACCGCCGGACTATTCCGCTTTCAGCCATTCTTCTACCTCCTGTTGATTGCCGGTTCTTTTCAAATGAGAAAGTTCTCTTTTTCGGGCTATTGGCCTGTCATTCACGTTGACATTCAGTTTGTGTTCTATGATCCGCCGGGGGACTCCTGTCATGTCTGCCGGCTGCCATGCGAATACATCCTTGTTGTTTTTCAGTAGTTCTATCAGCTGTCTTTTGCATTCTTTGGAAAAATTGCTCCCGATGGTAATCATTTGTTCAGGAAATTGGGGGTTTATCATTACTTCTTCTGTTTTCTTGCTAGGCTCTTCTTCCTCTAAAGGATATTCTTCACTCTTGCTTTCCGACCCTTTCGCCATGAAATGTCTTTCTAACCTTCTACATTCCGAGATGATAACTGATCTGGTAACCAGGGTTGCCACTCCCCTCGGTGTTGGGAATTTTATCATGGAGTGGATGGTTGAGGGGATCGCTCTTAATTCTCTAATGCCCGATCGTCCCAGAATAATGTTATATGGGGAGGGGATCTTATCATCGCAACGTCATTATGGCTCGGCGATATAGGCCCTCGTTTCGAAACAAACATTTAGGTCTATCTTCCGAGAGGTTTTATTGTCACCGAGAATCCCACCGGCGTGTTCGCTTCTCTTAGCTTCGCTTTGATTTACGGGCATAGGTTTTGAAAACAAGTGTTCAGACATCACTTCCACACCTGCCTCTGGGTCAACGTAAACCCTCCTCACTGTGTATCCTTCCACGTCTGCTTCGATTATCAGCGGCTCTTCGGAAACGTCCCCAAGCAGAATGGGGGAAGGCTATAGGGACGTTCATCCAGTCTTCCTCTCGGCTGTTGGTCTTCCTTTTTCTATCCCTTCCTCCGCAGTATACCATATTTATCACCCTTCCTCTGCCGGGCTGATTATCTCTAGGGGGTTCCTTCCCCTTTGCCTCACTTCCCTTAATAAATGATCCAACTTGCCCGTCTCCATAGCTGCTCTCAGTTGTTCTTTGAGTTGGTAGCAGTCATTGGTGAGATGGCCTTTCTCACCATGATAATCACAGAACTTATCTAGATTTTCCCTCCTTGGGGCCCCCCTCAAGGGTGGGGGTGGTGGCAGTTTTAGTTGGAGCTCCGTTGCTAGAATTTCCTTAGTGCTTTTGAGAGGAGGTTCAAATCCATGGGGCGGTATCGCTTCGTAATGGTTTCTCTGTGAGTCGCCGGTGGTCGCCTCTGTAGTTATCGGTCCTTGTTGGGTAGTAGGGGTTGTACTAGCTACGGGATTTTGTTCTGTTCTTGGTCTCTCTCCGCTTGTCGGGAGATTCGTTACTCGGAGGTTCGATCCGGCCGATCGCCTGCTGTATGACTTACGGTTCCATTCCCCTTTAGGGAGTTCCGTGGTGTTGTAGGCTTCCTCCGATCGTACAAAATCGTCTACCCTTTTCATCATTTCCGTGACTGTCTTGGGAACTCTGTCTGAGAATCGTTTCACCAATTCCGGGCATTTGCTTCCGTTGGTGAATGAGGATATCTGCATTACTTCTGGTACGCCGGGGATGTAGCTAGCCTCATCGGTCCATCTTTCTTTGAATTCTAGCAGAGTTTCATGAGCCTCCGCACGATCTTTGTGAGTTCCATCGGATCTTTAAGACACTTCCTCCTAAGCGCGAACCTTTCTAGGAAGCTTTCTCTGAGCTCCTCCCACCGGTTGTCAATACTACCGTTGGTAATCGTCGAACCACCCGCTTACGGACCGTCCAAAGTTTGCTGGAACATCCAGCACCATACCGGCATTGGCCAGCCGCCATGATTTGCTGCACCGGAGAAGCGAGTGACGTGTCATCCGGGTCCGAGGATCCGTTGTAAAGTTTTATGTTCTTAGGTAGTTCATGTCTCGGTCCGGCGAACTCTACTATCCGTCGCGTGAATGGAGATCTCGGGGCATCTTTGTATGGTTTGTGCAGGTCCTCCACGACCTGCTTTCCTTTCGGATCTTTTTCCTTTTCTACTCGGGTAGGTCCTTCGACTTCGTCTCCGAAGTCGATCCGTATGGGTTGCAACGGGCTTTTTCCTGGGTGTTATGTTGTTGTATCAAGGCCTTTAGCGATGATATGTGGTTTAGTATTTGTTCTTCTAAGTTAGGTGGGTTGTTTCCGGTGGTGTTTAGTGGAGGGACCTGTTTGTTGGTAGGGGCCGCCATTTTCTAGTGTTGGTAGTTAGAATAGCGGTCCCACGGATGGCGCCAATTTGTTGAGGTAAAAATCAGAATTACCCCCTAACAAGACTAATCCTTTGGTGAGCTCTCCGGATAAAGTTGTTTCGGATCTGTAATACAAAGATAACACGCGTTAGCCTCGTCCGTGGTTTTATCCCTAGACCAAGCTCCGTGAGAATGAGTATGGTTATATGTCAGAGTAAAATACAATGAAATGGGGTTAGAATTAGTTAACCTTGAATGTTGTAGCTTAACTCCTTATATAGATGGGAAGCTTTTGTCCTCACCGAAGGTCACGTGGGCGATAGTGACGCGTTTTGGCGGAGTTGACTTTACTCCGTTTGGATTCCGTCGGAAAGGGTCGAGTTCCGATCAAGATTCTTTTCCTTTATATATGGTGATGTCGGTGTCCGTTATGCCGGGGTTATGTCTAACCCTCCCGTATATGTGGGCCTTGGTCTAAATTGGCTTTGGTCTAAATTGGCTTGTAAGCTTTTATCCGAGAGTTAGGATTGCATATTAGTATCCGGGCGGTTTTGCTGACGTCCGGAGAGTTAGGTTCTTCATAAGTTTTACGCAGTTTTACTATGAGACTATCATCTATCACTAAACAAGACAAACATTAAAACCACAATAAAGATAAAACCGAAACCATCCAAGACAACAATAGCCATCGACACCAACAACCGAAGCAACCCAACCCACGAAACAAACAAAACCACGACAATATGGTGGTGGTTATTGTGGCGGCGAGGGTGGTAAATTTAGTTGGTGGTGCGGTTGGCGATGTTTCTGATGAGGCTAGTTTAGAGAAGAGAAAAGAGAACTTGTTAGATCTGTTACATATGCAAATAAGCCATAACCATATCTTAATAAGATTATATGCCAAAAAAGAAAAGCTTATAGCTTTTCAAAATTTACATAATTTCTTTAATGAACTAAATAAGCTTTACACAAACGCCCCTAGGTAGTGACCAATACCCTAAAAGTGGCGACTATAGTAAAAACAAAATTATTATTTAAGTGATGATCTTGTAATTCAATGAAGTTACTAAAAACAGTTTCTTCTCCTGAGGTTTTTAATTCGTATTAGAGGGCATTGTTATTTCTTTGACTTCATATTTTTCATTCATGGGAAGAAGATGTGTGAGATGCCAACAAGATTATGCAATTGAAACCAAAGACAATATCACAATACAATGGTGAAAAAACTTTCATTTAAACAAAAGTACAAAACATACAAACCTCCTTACAAAACTTGCATAAAAATAAAACCATTAAACAAGCACATATCATTAGGTGACAATGGTTGATTGACCACCCGACCCGATAAAGTTTTATAGGGTCGGGTTCATTCGGTCCAACTCGCTTATCGGGTCTATCGGGTCAACCCGACCAACCCGATAGTCTTATAGGGTCGGGTTAGGGTTATATTTTTCATACTTTATCGGGTTCGGGTTCAACCCGATAACCCGATAAATGTATAAGCCTTCCTCCTTTTTTTTCTTTTTTTTCATTTTAAACCAACACTTAACATTTCTACTTGATATATCATCACTGTAGTGTACATGTGTAATAATCGAGCCCACTTTACTTGAGCTTGAGTTACTTATACACTACCTTTATTATTTTACATTAGTCATAAATCATAACTGAAGACTAGCAAGAGTTAAAATGATAAAAGTTAGTCTAATTCACGAAAGAAATAAGCAATTGTATAACTCGACATGTATTGGCTATACCCGCAAGTTAAACTACAATTTTTATGTATTACATCAATAAATCTAGATCAATAAATCTAGATATAAATTGATCTATTGCCCGGTCAAGCATCTTGAATTTAAGTTGTCAATGGTGTTAAGAGATGTGCGAATATGAAAAATGATTTTATACTAAATGTACTCATCGGTTACTAAACTGGACACCATTATATATTATTTACAAAATCTGGATGAAACAATAAGCTACTTGTATTTTAGGCATTGCAATAAGCCAGATGAATTATTCCAATATCAACCAACTAGCGTAGATGCATTCAAACCCACAACAATAGTAACAAAGTGTATCTTGTGTGCAAAACTGACGATACTCCTGGGAAAACATCAACCAACATACATGGTCTAACCAAATAACGCAGAAATTGACACTGTACATTGAAAAGCTCATTAGTTTGCATACATATCTTTGAAAACTGTCTAATTTTATTCAACTCTGTTTTATTTTGTGTTTGGGACAGCCAACTTGCCACAACCCGATAATAACCCGATTCAACCCGACCCGTTTTGACCCGAAACCTGATAACCCGATATCTTATAGGGTCGGGTTAGGGTCAATATTTGGGACACCAAAACCCGAATCAACCCGACCCGACCAACCCGATAACCCGACAACCCGACCAGATAACACCCCTACATATCATTATTCAGTTCAGTAACATTTTTCCACCTTTGGAACCGTCACTGTGAGCACGCCATTCTCCATGGTCGCCTTACTTCCTCCATTTTCGCATTCTCAGGTAACCTGAACCTCCTCATAAACTTCCTAGAGCTACTCTCAACTCGATGCCACGTATCACCTTTCTCTTCATTCTCCGTACTTCTCTCACCACTTATCTGCAGCACATGCATGATCATCTTCCACTTCAACTCTCACTTCCTCTTTTTTAAGCCCTGGTACGTCTGCTTTAAAGACGTGGGCAGTCTATGTTTGTGCTTGCGAATGATGACGTGGCGGATGAGGATTGTGGTCGGGTTATTTGGGTGTTGGTGAATGGGAAATCCTGAAATGGGTCCCACACATCAAGGGAGAATGGGTCAAATACATTGCTCCTCCTGCCCGTGAAAAAGCTTGGAATGATCGACATGTTTGCTACTTTGCTAGTGAAATATTAGATGTTGATATTCACAAAATTGCTTTTAAATAAAACTGTGTGATGTGGATGTTCAATTGGATTTTAAGTTGTATTTATGGGAGGAAAAAGATGATTGGAGACACTGTGTGTCTGTGTGTGTGTAAGTAAAGAAAGACACAGAGAGAGATGACTTATATATGATGTGTGAGCTTAATTTTAATTCTTGTTTTAAAAGGGCTAAAAGGCTGTTACAATGCTGCTGATGACGTTATGAAATGGGCTACTACATTTTAAATGGATTGTATGAATGTTGGAGGAGTTACACGGTTACAAAATTAAAAATATTTATTTTTCATAATGTAGTGTAATATAACTTATTTATGTGTGCAAGGTATTGATTTTATTGCAAAAGTAACATAAATCTTTTCATAATTGGTAATTGTTGAATCTAAATTTTAAGCCTTCTATTATTATTAGAAAGTCTCAGATGTATTATAAAGTAGTATAAATATAGATAGTCAAACTTATAAAAGACACTTTAATAATAATGGGATTATGTATATAAAGGCCACCCAACTATTAAACGATTTAGTTTTAGGCCACCAATTTTCTTAAACTAACTTATATGCCACCTAAGTATATGCTTGTTTCCCATTATACTAACTCCGTTCAAATTCTTACCGGATATTCATACAATTTCAAGAATAAATCTAACTTTATCATATTAAGACAATAAAATCAACAATTTAAGCTTAAAATATTAGTTAAATGATCTTAATTCACTATCAGCTAACTAAAGTTGCTCTTAATAATGGCTAAAACTAATATTTTATAATTCAATACTCGTTTGTGTTGTTTTAATATGTTATATTTATCTTTATTCTCATTGTTTCAAAGATTTTCGAGATAAAATCATTTGAAATTGGTATAAATGAAAGCAAACCCATAAATGGGTGGCCAACAAGTTAGATTTGATAAATAAGCGGCTTAATAGTAAAATGTTTATTAGTTGTGTGGCCTTCCAATACATAATCCTAATAATAAATTACTTTAAAATCTATTTGAGGTGTTACATGCTTAGTTAAATTAAGCTTCCCAGCTTATTGAGATTTGAAAACCTAAAAGACTTACCTTTTATACCTTGAACTTAAATAAGCTACTCCATTCGTCCTTAACTAATTGCCACCATATAAAAAACACACAATTCAAGAGAAATATTTTGGTAAAGTTTATATATCTTATGTATATACCTTTAGTAGTATATATAAAATAAATTTAAGACTATCTATATTATACTATATAACATTCATTGAAGTGAAACTTGGAGCCGACACTGTTCTGAAGCCGCCGATTGGGAGGTCGTCTTGAGGGAGTAGGTCGGCTTGGGTGCATTGTGGAGCCGCGGCTCGAGCCGACACTGTTCACGCGCCGAGCCGAGCCGTCGGCTTAAAAGGATAGAAATAAGGTTAGTGTGTTTGTTGATGGTATTTCCACTTATTTGCTACTTAATTTTAAGGTTCGCTGCATGTTGTACACCTATTTTCTATTATCGGTTGTCGATGTTTTTATACGAAAACTATATTTGATTTTCCATTTGTCTGGTTTTGTTTTTTCTTCAAAAATCAGGCACACACAACGATGCATGTAAGAAAATTAGATAAGGAATTTTACATTTTGCAAAAAAAATATTGTTGTTTAGGGTTTGTTGATTTTGTTGGTAAAAGCTTAAATTGTTTTAGGGGTTTTTGTCGGAATGACGAGCCGAACACTTGATTATGCTTGATATATCATTACAATTAGCTAAAAGAGTTAATCAAGGTGTTAGGGTTTTTGTTTAATATTCATGCACGTAATTTTCTAAAATTTAACTTGCATGTTGTCATTTTGCAAGATTTACACAATGGGTGCAAGTAACAAAATTAGACAAGAAATTTTTTATATGCAAAAAAATATTGTTATTTAGGGTTTGTTGATTTAGATGGTAAAAGCTTAAATTGTTTTAGGAGTTTTGGTCGGATGGTGATTAGGACGTTCATTATGCTTGTTATGACATAACAGTTAGCTAAACAAGCTATTTTGAATCAGAGATATTAAGTTTAGTTTTCTTGGTTTTGCATTTAGGTTAGATATTATTCTAAGGGCTTGTTGTCTAAACTTTGATTTGTTGTAAATATGACAATTAATATGAGTGAGAGGGAGTATACATATATTATCTTTTAAAATAAGTTAGCTTGTAAAATACTATAGTAACATTTTTTAACACATATACGTGACGAGCTCTTGAAAGTTTTTGTATGCCATAAGCTCAAGCTCACTGAAAAATAGCTTTAAAAAAAGTTTAAGAGTATCTGTGGCACACAACTTTCAAGAGTTTGTGAAAGCTTGAGTTTCTAAAATAAATTGACTTCTAAAATAAGCTTTGTTTTAATGACAAGCTTAACAAAGCTTCTAAAAAACCATAAAGCTCTTAAAATAAAAGCTCCATAATTAAGAGGATGAGCTTGAGCTTTTGGTGTGACTAATTACATTAATACCCTCATTCTTTATATTTGTATATTCAAATATTGTCCTTAAATGTCATTTTCAGCTTCACAAAAAATAAAAAAGTATAATTAACATTGATACTCTTAAAATAATAAAGAAAAATTTTAATAAACATTTAAGCCCATAATAAACTAAAATTATGGGCTCGTGAACCCAACTAAAACCCTAGTAAAAATAAAACCTATAAATAATATCAAGGTTTTACGTTCTGTCTTTACTGCAACAATCATAATCCCTTGTTTCAGTTGATTCATTCAAATGGGTAAAACGGCAAAGAAATTTGCAACCAAAGTATGTACAGTAGTTTTTCTTTTTTATTTTATTTTTTTGTAAAAAAAGTTGTTATTTGTCGTTATATATATGCATGCATTATGTTAACGTATTGATTTTTTTTTATTGGTTTTTTTTTGTGCTTAGGTTGATTCAGTTGATGTTGTTGTAGCTCCAGTGGAAAAAAAGATGAAAAAAGGTTGCCTCTTTAATTTGATGCTTTATTAGCTAGCTAACACGTACATACTCCCCCCTTAATTAGCATCTTAGACGTAGCCCTAAGGCCTGTTAGCTTTGTTGTTGTTATATATGATTCCTTAAAAAATTGTTATATAAAATTCTGTTATATTTGTCTTCTTTTAATGTTTAAAACTTGGGAAAATTACCAAACTCAGACTAGCTCTACGACTTATCACTATTAGTGCAAGTGTCCACTTGCGATATGTGAATTAATCTTTTTTCGATTTTTTAAGGACACGTGTCATACGCAAACACTAGTTGCCCCAAAAATGAGTCCCTCGGTCTTTTTTGGACTTTTGAAAATTTTAGGTCTAGAAAGTGATAAGTCGTAGGGCGAGGGGTCTATTTTGGTAATTTTACCGTAAAACTTTGGGTTAGTTATTGGAATAAGTTTTTGGTAGTTTAGTTAGTTAGGTTTTCGTTGTTCTTGAACGTTATAAACAGAAAGTTTGTCTTGTTTTAATGGATTGTCTCCTAAGTATAGGTAAGAGAGATGCAGAGGAGATCGTTGAGAAGCAACTAGAGAATAAAAAGAAGCAGAAGGCAGTTAACGGTGGGGTTGCCCAAGCAGTTGAGGAAAAGACTAAGGAGAAAAACGCGAAGAAAGAGAAGAGCACTTCATCTGAAGATAGTAGTTCTTCTGACGAGGAGGAACAGAAGGTATAAAAAAAACTCGAGTTCTTACATTTTGCTCGTTCATGCTCTTTCATAATATGCTTCAATTACACTGATCACACAAAGACTTGATGACAAAAGTAACACTTAATTGGTTGACGATGGTGTGGACCAGGTCGTTGTGGAAAAGAAGGTTGAGAATAAGAATCAAAAGACGAGTTCTAAGAAGGAAGAAAGCAGTTCCTCAGAAGAGTCTGAGGAGGAACAAGAGAAGGTCCAACATCTAATAATAAGCTCTTAAATTTCTTCCTCATTATACTTTTTATTTTGGAATTGCTTAGCATCAACATATTTTTCTCTTTTGGTTGTTTATATTAATATTTTACAATTTTTATCCTTGTTGAGACATTGCTATACTAATGAAATAAAAAGGTAGTGATTACGGCCAAGAAGGGTACCATTGCGGAAAATAAACCTGCTGACTCTTCTGACTCATCCGATGTTGATTCTTCTGACTCCTCCGATGATGTAAGCTGCTTTTACATGTGTTATTAAAGGGTTAGGCTTCTGTTAGTTAGGATGGATAATGAGTCATGGTTTATAATAAATCGTGTAACTTTTGTGTTCCCACATAATTTACACATATTTACTTTAGTTTATTGCGGCTCATATGGTGCACTTATATGATTAGTTTGCATCATTTTAAATTAATGATTTGCATGTGTATAGGAGGAGGAAACAGAGAAGTCAGCATCTGTCACTGTTAAAAGTGAATCAGTTGCGGATGCAAAGAAAGATGAAAGCGATAGTTCTGAAGACAGTAGCTCAGAAGAGAGTGACTCTGATGATGTCAAGGCTACCGAGCAACCAAACAAGGTGCAATCTAGTGTTCCTGCCAAAAAATTAGAAAGGAGTTCGATGACTCTAGCTCGGATGATGTTGATTCGACGAGGAGGTATGTTGTCCCAAATATGTTCTTTTTCCTATTACATTTTCATTTGGTTTTACTTTAGAGCATGAAACAATATTAGAAGTGGTTTTAAACAAACTCAATGTATAGATGAGTGAGACGGTGGTAGCTCAACCAAAATTGACAGCCACTGCTGCTAAAAAGGAAGATACAAGTGATGATTCTGAGGATGATTCAAGTGATGATTCGGATGATAGTGATTCTGATGACGAGGTACTAAATATCTCTACTTTTACTCTAGTAACACTGATGATTCGGATGATAGTGATTCTGATTCTGATGAAGTGAAAAGATGTGCGAGTTAGGTGATTCGTCAGAATGATAAAAAGTTTATTGTAAGGGTCAATGGTTGACCCCGAAACACTTGTTGCCCAAGAATTGTAATTTGTTTGGTCATTTATCATAAACAAACGATGTTTTGAATAATAGTCGTCTGATTCTGCTTAAAAGATACGCCATGACTTTTTACCACTACATGTCATGCTTGATGGATGAATCAAAATTTATTTGTTTTGGTGATTGTGTTTAAAATAGCGAGTTAAAGAGGCTCAGTCCAAAAAAGTCTTGCAATTCTTTGAAACTAAGAAGGTCATCCTCTTGTCATGTGCAAACATCTCTTTAGTCATTTTACATAGTAGCTATATGTCAGTATATATAGTTTGTAATGTTTGCTTGTTCTTCTAACTCGCGAATGTAAGTCGATAGTGAAGAGGATAGCTCGGACGAGAGTTCATCCGATGATGAAGAGGAAAAGCCTCGTAAGAAAAAGTCAAGGTTATTGTCGTGTTTGGCTCTTTTGAGTTATTTTGTTTTTAGTATTTATAAACAATGAGAGTAACCTATTTATGGAGCCTGATTTAGTAGCTATATCTTGTATAGTATATATTGTTTGTAATGTTTGTTTGTTTTTCTAACTCGTGAATGTAAGTCTCGATAGTGAAGAGGATAGCTCAGACGAGAGTTCATCTTCCGACGAAGAGGAAAAGTCTCCTACGAAAAGTCAAGGTTATTGTTGTGTTTGGCTCTTTGACTTATTTTGTTCTTAGTATTTATAAACAAAGGAGAGCATCCTATTTATGGAGCGTGTGATTCAAAATGAATCAGTCGGGCTCGATGGCGGACCTAGAAAAATCCGATGTGGGGGGCAAATTTTTTTTTTTGACGATAGCAGCAAAATGCGGATGAAAAAATTGGATTTAAAATGATAAATCGAGTATTATTGCTTAGAGATTGAGGATTTATAAAGTTTTAAAGTGTTGAATGTTGTGTTTTAGTATGTTGGTGGGTGGCAATTTGAGTTTTGAGTGGGGTGCACTTTCACAAAAAGGTCAAAATTTTTAAAAAATTACACTAACATCGCAACTTTTTGGTTAGCCATGGGGCGCCACCCCGCACCCTAATACATAGGTCCGCCCAGGTCGGGCTCACCCATGATTCGCATCGATTTTAAATATCATAAACAATGAATGTGCTAAAATTATTACAAAATTTCTATTACGGGTCAAAACAGGTCAGTCGGATAGGTCTGACCCGCACATTTTTCATTCCATTTTTTAAATATCATAAACAGATGATGCAAATTTTTTAGCCTAACCCATATGACCCGAAGTTAGGGATGAAATCCCAAGATGACCACTACATTTTTAGCCTAATATGCTTGTGTTATCACCCATCTAATGACTTATCTTGGAATATACAGTCTTCACCTACTAAAGATGTAAAACCCAATACAAAAGTCGCAAATGAGGAGAGTAGCGAGTCCGAGGAGAGCTCTGATGAGGAGCCATCTAAGCCAGAGCCGGTGCAAAAGGTTGGTGATGGTTTAAATTTTTGTGACTGACATGCACCAAGGATTGTCTTCGGGTGGCATCTGTATAATTATGTGACCGATTTGGAATACACATATGCATGTACACAATAATATACATGCAATCCCTTATTCTTATAATTTACAATATTAATTTGCAGAAAACTGATGTGGAAATGGTTGACGCCCATCAACAACAAAAAGCGGTAGTTCTATAGTTGCATTTTTTTTTCTTTGTATGATGCTATTATTGGACTCGGATTTCATCATGTAATACATGCTAAAAACTGCAGCCTCAAACTCCAGTCACTCCTCAAGCCACAGGATCCAAGACATTGTTTATGGCCAATTTAAGCTTCTCAATTAAAGAAGACGACGTGTATGTGCTTTTTGGTGTTTGTCTTTGCAACTTTATTTTATATGTATAATTTCTGACAAATACTTGTTGATGCCATAGGAAGAATTTCTTCAAAGATGTTGGTAAAGTTGTTGAGGTCAGATTTACCACTAGAGAAGACCGATTTGCAGGTTATGGGCACGTTGATTTTGCCACTGCAGAAGCAGCTCAGAAGGTATGTTTGGTGCTTTATAGTACTGATTATCTGGTTATTGTGTCTTCATGCTATATCCAGTTTCATACTAGTTACCTAAAACTGAACTTTTAAGAAATAGTAAGATTACCTATTTGCTCTGCAAAAATATGGGTATCTCATTGTTATCAAATACTTTTATACATTTAGTTATTGGAATTATGTACGATTATTCTTGTTTTCTAGTTGATAAATACAAAACCGTTTGAAGTTTGAACAATTGAGCACCATTTTCCACAAAAGGTGCTATATAACTGTCTGTAGATCCTCAATACATAATTATCTTCAAAACACACAACCAAAGACCCAGTTAGTTTCTCCACATTATGAAGATACATCATCAGATGTTACATATGATGATTTACACCCTCTTTAACCTAAGATTCTAAATGATGATGACTAATGACTATACATTTTTCCAGGCTCTGAAACTAAACAATAAAGATTTAATGGGCCGTTCAGTAAGACTCGAGTTAGCAAGGGAAAGAGGTGCATTCACTCCTGGTAGCAGGTAAAGTTTCATGACAATTTACACTTTTTATATTATTGAATATGTTATATATTTTGTACTCACATCTATATAATCAGAGAAATGAAAAGCCTTACAAAAGGTTCATGGACGGTATTTGTACGCGGATTTAATACCAAGGGCGGTCTTGACAATGTACGTTCATGTAACATTAACTTGTTTTTAACAACTACTCCAGTACGAAGTACATTAATTCAACTTGAGTTCCTGCTGAATATATCATAATCTGTTTGCAGGTTAAGAATGCCCTCGAAAAGCATTTTGGAAACTGTGGAGAGATTACAAGAACCTTCTTACCAAAAGATAAAGAGTCTGGGGATCCTAGAGGGTTTGTCTTTGTTTCTGTGCGATTTAAATTTGGGGTTTTATTTATTTATTTATTTATTTTTGCCGTAAAATACCAAAATATTTTTTCATTTGTCCTGTTCCAGTCCATTGTACTTCTTGTGTGCAGATATGCTTATATTGATTTTGCGGAGAGAAATGTTAGTTTGAGTATCAACAATGTTAGTTTGTAATGGTTTTCATTTGTGTGCAGATATGCTTATATTGATTTTGCGGAGAGAAATGGGTTCAATAAAGCACTGGAACTTGATCAATCTAAAGTTGGAGGTAAATTGATAAATGTCGAGGAAGCTAGGCCAAGAGATGATAGTTCAGGCCAAGACCTACCCCAACAAATGATAGGAAAGACTTTAGAGGTCCCGTAAAGAGCTCGTCCCGGTAGTGATAATGAGCCGTGAACCTAGAAGACCATTTGGACTGGTAGACCAAGAGGACCTAGTAAACCTAGCATAACTACACGTGCCAAAGGTATACCATGCATTCTTTCATAGGCGAAATTTAGACCCATTTATTAGTAAATGGTTCAATTTTAGTTATGCTTTACGTCGTCAAATGATTAAAACTTAAAATCCTTTTTTTTAGTTAAATGAAAAGCGACTGAACAGTCAAGCGGTCGAAGTCACGCAATAATGCATGAACCCTAATAAATCACATTTAATTTAAAAAGTAGGCTTATAATCATATTTGAACAAGTAACCTTTATTGAAACTCGAAAAGAAATAAACATGATATATTTGGGCAAGCCCGACTTTAGTCTGTTTTGACTATTTACCCTTACAGCTAGAAACGATCCAATCTTATTCATGTTGCCCTTTTTCTTGCAGGGACTAAGACGGTCTTTGCTGATGATTAGGATTACAAACATTCATTATATATTGATTGTAAAGTATTAACTTACATATCTAATATATCTTGTTATGTTCCTTCAGAGCTAATTAAAACAACTTCCGAGTGTTTCGAGTCTGAAATAATATGTTTTGTCTCATTTTTGTCCACTTGTTTATTGGTTTTGAATGATGTCTTTTCAATAATTTAGACCTTTTGAGGGATTCAGTTTTCGTTATAAATGTTGCCCATAATTTGTTTGACTTACACGCTGGATGTGACTTTCAATTTGTCCAGCTTTATGATACAAATTTAGCAGTTTTGACAATTGATGGTGGAGAGTGTTAATGAATCTTCATTAAAGATGTTTGACAAGGTTAGAGCTAGGTTGGCGATTTTCAGTGAGACCCGAATGACCCGACCAACTTAAATATGTGTAGCGTTAAACGGTTATCTTTTGGGGGTTTTGGTTTGGCTAACCTTTTCATTCTAATTGGATTTCGGCCAACACGCGAATGATCATTTTAAACGGTGCTTAACTCTTGTGTTTCTGCTTGGCAACTTGGTGGTTTGTGCTTCTCATTTCTGTTTCCATGGTGCTCTCTTGTGCATTTTTGCTAAATTTTACGTTAAAACGTGTTAGGATCAACACAATAATTTCTGTATATAAGTGACTTCATGTAATCTTAAACCTCTACATGTGCATAACAAAGTAATTGAAAACAGTTGAGTGCTCATTCTCAGTTAACTCACTTCAAAATATTACTGTACGTGACATTGATAATTACTTGATTTTTTTTGTTAGTCGTCATGCACTTGAACATACATCGCGCTTGATTATCATAATTAGGTTTTGGGTTATCTAATGATTGCCAAGAAAATGGTCGATTTTTCTGCCTCGAGCAAACTTGATTAAACATTGCACTCGACAAAGTTAACCGAACCATGTGTTTGAACCTATTACTAAATTTAGGGCTGTAAAAGAACCGGGCGAACACACACACAGAGGCTTGTTCATGTTCGTTTATTTAAGTTTAACCGGACAAATGAATGAACATGAACGCTTATACAGACGAAATTTCTTATTCATGTTCGTTTGTTTATGTTCGTTCGTTAATCAAAGTGTTAAACGAACATAAAAGAACGTATAATAACAAGTATAAAATATTCAAAATATATATAACATTGCTTTCTTTGTGTTGGTTTGTCTATATGTCTGCAAGTATTTAATAAAAATATCCTAAATTTGAACATAAATAAATAAACATACATAAATGATTGAATAAAACGGACGTGTAATCGGATGTTCACGGTTCATTCATGTAACTAAATGAACACGAATTTTTTCATGTTCATTCAATTGATAAATAAACGATTATAAACAGACTTTTTTACCAAACGGTTCATAAAATATTCATTGAACGTTTAGTTCGTTTACAGTCCTTACTAAGATCTTAATATCTTTGTTACCAATGTTTAGCAACGTGCCGAAAAGAAAGTATACTAACAAGTACTATAAAATATTCAAAAAATATATAACATCTCTTTTTTTGTGTTGGTTTGTCTATACGCCTACAAGTATTTAATAAAAATATCCGAAATTTGAACATAAACAAATAAACATACATAAATGATCGAATACAAACGGATGTGTAATCGGACGTTCACGGTTCGTTCATTTAACTAAATGAACACGCGTTTTTTTCATGTTCATTCAATTATTAAATAAATGATTATAAACGAACTTTTTACCAAATAATTTATAAATGTTTATTAAATGTTTAATTTGCTTACGCCCCTAAATAATAGTATCTTAATATCCAGGACGGTTTAGAAGTCGAGAGGTGTGATTGCGACAAGTAGCCACCGCCGACGAGAGTCATCAAATTTCACGACTTTTATTATATATAGCGAACATATGAGGCACTTGAAATTAATTAATTCACGCACTACTTATACATATGTATATTATGTGTGTTTTTGAGGACCTCTTTATAATAATAAGACGAAGCCACTATAATCCACGAAATGGCCTTGTTAATATCTTGTTACCAATGCGTTTGGCAACGTGCCGAAATGATAGTCAAAGTAACCAACTATCCAACCACTTGATTAGATGACTATAATCATTGTTGAAGACGGCAGCTTGATCTTTTTTTCTTGATAATTTAATACTCCCTCCGTTTTAATATAATTGTTCATATTTTTATTTTAGGATTTCTCAAAAAAGTTGTTCACTTTTTATTTTTAGTAAAAACTAAAAAATATATTAAAGGAATATTCTTTAAAAGTGGTTAAGATTTATAATCACGCCATTTTTATTAAACCCAATGATTTTCTAACTTATAATGATAATTTTAAGGCGGAGAAAGTCTATATAAAGTTAGTTTGAAAATGTTGACTCATGCTTCTAAGAAGAATGGAAATAAAAGCGTGATATATAAACCTAATAATAGATTACTAATTACTCATCTTTGACAGTGTGATACATTTTTTCTTTTATCTTCTCCATCAATCGATTTTTCAAATACATCAATCACATCTTTAAGTTTAATTTAGGGTAAGAATGATAAAAAAAATATCACATCGTCGTTTCTTCTTGTGGGTGGTGAGCAAATTTTTTTTCTTTTTGTGGGTCTATATCTTTCAATTCATCATCTTTTAGGGTCTTATGTGACATTTTTTTCGCCTTCCAAGAAAAAAAATCTATTAAATAAGAGGCGAAAATGTCAAAAATTTCAAGAAAATACCCTAAAGAGGATGAATTTAAAATATAAGACCCACAAATGAAAAAATTTTGTTCACACCCACAAAAGTTAAACGATGTCAAATATAATTTTTTTTTTTTTTTATCATTTACCTTTTAATTTAAGGTGTATGTTTTTTACATCAAAATCATTTTTCTAAAAAAAATACTAAATGGAAGTGTTAGCTTTTCGTCAAAACTAATATAATTAAACAACTATATCCACTAGTCTTCATACCAACCGACGTATATATGGCTTGGTATCAAAAGGGTACAGTGAGACAAATGTGTGAAGTAGTTATCGGAAGGGTACTATTATTACTCTATATACTATAGAGCAAGACGTTCTACAGCAACACGCCACACACACGCATTAAATGCAGATTCACACACGCGATTAAACGCCAAGCCACAACTTAATAACAATGCATTCTCGCTCAGTGTCGTTGCAGCAGTCCTCGAACATTAATTAATATTTTTAGCAATTTGGCATACACAATTCCTAAGGTCTAAGTGTCGTTGCAGCAGTAAGTCGCTTTATGGCGAAAATAGTCCCTAAGGTTTTAATTGTATTTGCAAACCGGTCCAAACAAACTTTCCGGTCATTCGTGATTCGGGCCCAAACTCACGTCTACAAAATAATCCCGTCGTACGGTTTTCCAACACTCGTTAATACATATACAACGAGCAAACGAGACACATTCATACCTTGCTGTCAGTAGTAGATTTATAGAATTGGTAATGGTGCCGAATTTTTTGTGGTAACGCGCCCCACAAAAGCAAATGATGTAGTAACGTGAAGGCACCGTGCGTTATAGCACCGTTATAGGTGCTATGGTGCCGCCATATGCATACCGTGGGGCGCGTTACTACACTTTTGCCAACCCCGAATAGACTTAGAATTTTCGAGAGAGTGTTATACAAATATTTTTATTTTATAAATACTAAAATTCGCATCATAAATAATTTTTGAGGTAAGGTAGTTGCCTATAAAGAATAATAGCACAAATATCAGAAGTTGCACATACAAAAAAAATTACACTTTTTGAATAAAATCTACACTTCACGGCTTAAAATCGGGTGTGCCACGCATCCATGTACGTCTGTCTGTCAACCCAATAGCGGGTGTCATCCGGTATCTTTTATATTATTTGAATGTAAAGTAAATAAAATAGTGTTGTAAGTGATTTTTTTTTTTTTTAGTTGCAAGTTATATACATGTTATAAGACCAAAACTGACATAGCGGACTATAGCGTTGGTATAACTTGCTTGTCATACCTTGCACTCGATATAAGCCACTATTAAAGTTCCAATGGGACGATACATGACATTATCATATGAATCTAGTGTTGCTTAAAAGGTAAAGTCTGAATATACGTAACAATTTTTTTTGAAATTAACCGATATACGTAAGATACTTATTTTAATCATAAAATACGTAACATACTTACCAATGTACGTAATATTGACGATTACCGTTTTAAAAAGTTACAGTTTTGGTCCCTGTTGTGTGCGTTGATTTTCATCGTTAGTCATTTGATTTTTTTTTCCTTAAAAAGGTTACAGTAATGGTCCCTTGACATTGCGTTGACTTTCACCGTTAGTCCTTTGACATTTTTTCATCCGTTTTTATACGTTTTCGTCCTTTCTTACTTTTTCATCCGTTTTTATACGTTTTCATGCGTTTTCATCCGCTTTTATACATTTTCATACGTTTTCATCCGTTTTTATACGCTTTCGTCCGTTTTTCTTACATTTTCATTATTTTTCATCCGTTTTTATACGTTTTCATACGTTTTTATCCGTTTTCATACGTTTTTATCGGTTTCATCCGGTTTTATCCGTCTTTAGATGTTTTCGTTCATTTTTCTTACGTTTTCATCCGTTATCATCCGTTTTAACCCGTTTTCATCCGTTTTTCTTACGTTTTTATATGTTTTCATCCGTTTTTATACGTTTTCATAAGGTTTTATCCGTCTTTATACGCTTTCGTCCGTTTTTCTTACGCTTTCATCCGTTTTATACATTTTCATACGTTTTTATGCGTTTTCATCCGTTTTTCTTATGTTTTCATCCGTATTTATCCACATTTATACGTTTTTATACGTTTTCATACGTTTTCATCCTTTTTTATACGTTTCATACGTTTTAATCCATCTTCATCCGTTTTTATACGTTTTATCCGTTTTATATGATTTCATACGTTTTTATCTACTTTCATCCGTTTTTATACGTTTTTTTCCGTTTCATTACGTTTTCATTCGTTTTTATCCGTTTTGATACGGATAAAAATGGATGAAAACGTATAAAAACATATGAAAACGTATAAAAACGGATGAAAACGGGTGAAAACGTATAAAAACGTATGAAAACGGATGAAAACGGATAAAAATGAATGAAAACGTATAAAAAGGATGAAAATGTAAGTAAAATGGACAAAAGCGTATAAAACAGATGAAAACGGATGAAAACATATAAAAATGGATGAAAACGGATGAAAACATAAGAAAACGGACGAAAGTGTATAAGACTGATGAAAACATATAAAACGGATAAAACGATAAAATGGACGAAACGATAAAACGGATGAAAAGGTATAAAACGGATGAAAACGGATAAAACGGATGAAATCGTATGAAACGATACAAACGGATAAGGCGGATGAAAAGCGTAGAAAAATGATTAAAGCGTATAAAAGCGGATAAAATCATATAAAAACGGATGAAAACGTACAAAAAGTATAAAAACGGATGAAAACGTAAAAAAACAGATAAAAACGTATAAAAACAAATGAAAACGTATGAAAAATGGAGGAAAACGTACAAAAGGGATAAAAACGGATGAAAAACGTATAGAAAGGGATAAAAACGGATGAAAAATGTCAATGGACTAATAAAGTCAACGCAATGTCAAGGGATCATTCTCAGAACTTTTGAAAAAAAAAATGTCAAAGGACTAACGTGAAAGTCAACGCACTTGTGATAGGGACCAAAACTATAACTTTTTAAAATGGTAATCGTCAATGTTGCGTACATTGGTAAGTATTTAAAAGTATATTACGTATCTTGTGAATAAAATAAGTATGTTACGTATATCGGTTAATTTCAGAAAGTCTGTTACGTATATTCAGACTTTATCTTTGCCTAAACGGGTTTGTAAAACCTAATGATCTGAGATCCTTATAGTAAATACGATGTAAAACGATTATGCACATACAAACGCATTTTCCTCCATAATTTTGTAATCTTTTGGTATTTGGACTAAATAAATTTGCTACGTGTTTGAGATGAACAAAATCTATGCTTGTAAAAAGTTGCAAAAACTGTTTGTTGTTTCCAAATTGTAAGCGCAATCTTTATCTTTTCAAAAATGCAAACATCGTCTCTACTAAAAACCATTGGTGATGATATCAATCATGACCTAAAGTGAAACGAGTAAAATGCTCAAAGTGTAATAACAAAGCCACACCGAAAGCTAGGGCATTTTATTTCACTTCAAGATAGGGACGATATCTGCATCAAAGATTTCTCACAAGAACGGCATATGCAATTTTAAAAGGGTAAGGACTTTACTTGGGATTTGAACATATCACTGAGACAGTTTTTGCAATTTACTCTTGTATTTAATTATGTTACGATGCTTTCTTTTGAAGAGAAAAATATTAGCGAGAAGTGTCAACAATATTCGATATATTGAATATAATTGTATGATTTGCATACAGCGAAGATGCTGAAAGAGATGGTCAAACCTTTATGTACAAAACAATTGACCATGATAATAAATTATTCAATGATTAGACTGCTTGATATCTTCATTTTAATAGTTTTATATTCTGCTTGTTACATGCAAATATTGGACTAAGAAATGTAAAATTTATTTTGCATAAATATGATATTATGATCAATATAGATGTTTCCTATAAAATTCGTTATGTAAGTTGGTGTAAAATGTCAAATATACAATATAAATCTTTTAACAATATCTCATTAATATTGTATTTGATTCTATATTATTTTAAGCTTTATAAAGTCTAAGGTCGAACCGTGGCCTTTACTCACGGAAAAGCAATGTCAAGTATTTCAAACTTCACATTTATATGTAAAATTATAATTTAAATAGTAAATGATTATTATCGATCGTAGTTAAAGAACATGTATGACAACTAGGAAAGAGCTGTTAAATATATTGGTTACTTCTCTACATTGGAAGATATGATTTTATTTGAGAGAATGGATATAGATACCTTCTGGATTTCAATACCCGTTTTATTTTATTTTTTATTTTAATTTATTTTTTATTTTTTAAAATTTTGTTTCTATCATAAATCTACGAAATAGAAAGTAAAATTAAATATAAAGTTTGACAGTTAAAGATATTAAAAAACAAAAACTACATAATATAAAGAGTAAACTACACCATTCGTCGCTGGTATCGTTACGCCGACCATCGTCCTTTGACTAAAAATTACTTGGGTGGTCCTTAAGCTGCGAAACGTTAGTCATCGTTGGTCCCTCACCTTAGCGGTTGGACTAGCAGGCGTTAAGCGCTTGTTAAGTGGAGGTATATTTATCTTTCCATCTCTCTCTCAAATAAACTAATACCTTAACAATCGTTTATCGCACAAACTTGTCTCTTATCCAAACGATCCAACACTCAATCGTATTCAAATCAAATCTACAACACAAACAATACCTTTCTTTGTTATAATCAAATGAATATTAAAGAAGGTTTGATATGAAAAGATCTATGATAAGTTTTAACAAAAACTCGGTTGCAATATATCCCACAAACCAAGGGACGATCGGATGAAATCTACTCTACAAACCAAAGGGTTTGTTTCGGTTTATTTACGGATCGATAATCACAGATACCCACACCCCGTCATCATGATCTCTCCATCTCGCTTTTGTCATCGGGGTTGGTGGAGTGCAGCAGTATGGGTTTCGGATCGAGACCCATTTCGTGTCAGGTTTAGTCCCGGCGATTTGGTAACTCGTCGTTGATGTGTAATTATTTTTGTCTATGTTTTGGATTGGGTCAAAAGGAAAACACCCAGTGGTATTTGATTTCGGTTATGGAAAGAAACACTGAGAGCGTTTTGTTTGTCTTGGAACTCGGCCACAACAACGACCCACAAAGGCGTGTTTTGTTGGTCTCGGTTCGTGGAGTCACCCGTAAAGTGCGGCGGGTTTGGTTTGTTCGGTTTATAAAGCGCATATTTGTTTGTTAAACCACCAAGAGGGTGCTTGTTGTTTCTTGGTCACTGATGTAATCAGAAGGGTGTTTGGCTTATTTAATTTAAATTTCTTTCTTTTTCTCTTTAGCTTATTTGAATAAGCTCACAATCTATTTGGTATTTGAATTGCCCATTTAAGCTTTTAGTAGCTTACTGACCTTTTGCTTTTGCACTCGGCTAAAAAACTACCCCGAATGGTGTGTTTGTTTGTCACTCGACCGAAGGAAAACCACCACGGTGGTGATCGTTCGGGGTATGTGATTGATGAATCTTGGAAATGACGGTTTATCAAGTGAATTACCAAATGAGTTGACTAAACTTAGTCAACTTGAGTTTCTTGATTTGTCGAAACCTTTGTTCTTGATTTTTTTGTGGTTTGTGCTTTCAAACGAAATTCATTTCATGTTGTTGTGACCGATTATCAACGGTGGTTGGTGGTGGGTGGTGGTGATTGGGGATGAAGATGAATAAAGGAAAAGATGATGCTAAAAGTGAATAGGCTAAAATACCAAAATACCCTCCTGTGTGTAGACTTAACGTCGGTTAGTGTGGCCAGTTAGGCGAAGACGAGCGGCAAATAACGTTCGCGATTAAGGACCAAGGTGCAATTTTTGGTCAAAGGACGAAACTTGATGGTCAACGTATACCACAAGGACGAATGATGTAGTTTACTCTAATATAAAAGTGATAAAAAAATTGTCTTGTATTATTGTAATTAAGTGAGGTATAAAGAGTGGGTAACATATTAAGATTAAGGATGGGAATATAAGACAAGAAATTGATTGGTTTGTCATTATCATACACCTTATTAATGATGAGGCATTTTATTTTGCATACTCAAAATTTCTTGCATACTAAGCGATAAATCCTTACCTTCCATCTAGTTTTGATCTAATCTTTGAGTGATTAACCCAAGATTTAATATGTCTAAACCAAGTCCCATATTTTTTCTTGTCTTTTATCTTTTTATTTATTTTCTCATTATTTGTTTTTAAATCACTTTTTTAATTTCACCTTCTTTTTTTTTTTTTTTTTCATTTCGTTTCGTCATTTTTTTAACGTTTTTGTCAGCTTTTTGCTTTTCAAACGTTTTCCTGCATTTACATCGTTTTAAATCGTTTTCACACGTTTTAAATGCTTTTAAATCCGTTTTCATACGTTTTCGTCCGTTTTCTTGCGTTTTTTGTCTATTTTCTTACGTTTTCGTCTTTTTTCATACGTTTTCGTCCGTTTTCTTACGTTTTCGTCAGTCTTGTTACTTTTTCGTCTGTTTTCTTATGGTTTCGTCCGTTTTCTTACATTTTTGTCCGTTTTCATACGTTTTCGTCCGTTTACATACGTTTTCATCCGTTTTCTTACGTTTTCGTCCGTTTTCATCCGTTTTCTTACATTTTCGTCCGTTTTCATAAGTTTTTGTCTGTTTTCTTACGTTTTCGTCTATTTTCTTCGTTTTCCGTTTTTTCACGTTTTTGTCTTGTTTCTTACGTTTTCGTCCGTTTTCACACGTTTTATCCGCTTTCACGTTTCTTACGCTACCTTTTTTCTTACATTTTCGTCCATTTTCCTATGTTTTCGTTTGTTTTCTTCGTTTTCATCATTTTCTTCACGTTTTATCCGTTTCATACCTTTTAAATACATTTTCTTACGTTTTCGTACATTTTTCTTACGTTTTTGTCCGTTTCTTCCGTTTTCATTGGTTTTCATAGGTTTACATTCGTTTTCGTCTGTTTTTTTTACGGTTTCGTCCATTTTTAGACGCTTTCGTCTTTTTCAGACGTTTTCATACGTTTTTGTCCATTTTCATCTGTTTTTATACGTTTTCGTCCGTTTTCATATGCTTTTTCCGTTTTCATACAATTTTATATGCTTTTCATTCGTTTTTATATGTTTTTGTCCGTTCTCATACGTTTTCGTCTGTTTTTTCGGTTTTATCGTTTTCGTCTATTTTCATACGTTTCATGTTTATTATTAAACTTTACTATATTACATGTCTAATATCAATTGTGATATTTTATTAAAAAAAGTTAATGTCTAATATCACTTGTGATATTTTATAAACAAACAAGTATGTTTTTTAACCTTAATATCATCTCGAGATATTTCATTCTTTGTGTATATTTTATATATTATCACCTATATGTTTTCTAATATTTTTATAATTTTGAGTTACAAGATAGTTTTGTGTCTTTCATCATGAATTGACAAGCATATTTTTTTAATGCGCTTAGTAAAATAAAGGGTTAAAGTCTCTTTAGGTGAATTCTTATTTTGTTAAAAAATGCTAATTTAATGCAACACTTGTTTGATTTTGAGAATATGTCAAGTCTCTATTTTCATACTTTGCTTCATTTTTATTCATTTGATATTATTAAGTGATGACTTATTTATCTCTTGTGATATAACACTATAAGAAAGATGAAGAGTATTACACTCTTCATCATGTATGTGTTATCGGTTATGATCTTCAATAAGAATGAGAAATATTAAATTCATACCAAATGTGATAAGAAATTTAGTATTTTACCAAGTATATATGAAAGAAATGATAATAAACATCACTTATTAATATTCTTTGTGATGATTATTCATTTTCTTATTTGTGTTTTGAAAATATTTATGAAGATTTTGTATTTTATGATAATATGAAATATTAGAAAAGGTGTTTAACCGAAAACAAGAGATGTTATGAAACTTTTGTTAGACTTGTGGTGGATTTTCTATTTAATGGATACATTGTGCATGTTTCGATGGGTTTATAAGCGTGATTTGAAAATATCATGGTTGAATCGCAACCTAAAGAAGCTATGGTTGAAGAAAACACGCATCTTTATAAACAAAGCGAGTAGCTCAAACAACTTGTGATATCGCACATGATATCATGAGTGATATCACCTCACTGTGATATCACATGATACCGCGGTGATATCACCGGTGATATCACAAGTGATATAAACTATGATATCACACATGCTATCACCGGTAATATCACGCATGATATCGCGGTGATATCACCGTGTTATCACGCGATATCACGTGTGATATCACAAGTGAGGTGATATCACACGTGATATCACGGTGTTTGATCTTCTCGGTTTGTTTATAAAGATGTGTGCTATCTTCAACCATACTTATTTAGTTTGGCGATTCAACCATAGATATTTTCAAATCATTATAAAACCCATCGAAACATGCACAATGTACCCCATTAAAAATAAAAATCCACCACAAGTCTAACAAAGTATCATAACATATCTTGTTTCGGTTGAACAACTTTTCTAATATTTCATAATATCATAAAACACAAAATCTTCTAAATATTTTCAAAACAAACCATCACATTCTTAGTTGAGTATCACGGCGATAACACATACATGATGAAGAATGTAATACTTTTCATCTTCATTACGGTGTTATATCACAAGAGATAAATAAGTGTCACTTACCAATATCAAAATGAAAGCGTCGAAAGCGGACAAAACGTATAAAATCGAATGAAGAACGATAAAAGCGTATGAAAGCGGACAAAAACGCCGAAGCGGACAAAAGCGATATAAACGGACATAAACGTATAAAACGGATGAAAACATATGAAAACGGACGAAAACGTAAAAAAACGGATGATAACGTATGAAAACGTATAAAAAGGGACAAAAATACATGAAAACATAAAAATACAGACGAAAACGTCTAAAACGGACGAAAATTCATGAAAACCTAAAAAATAGACAAAAACGTAAGAAAATGGTCGAAAATGGCCGAAAACGTAAGAAAACGGACGAAAACGTAAGTAAACAGACGAAAACGTATGAAAGTGTAAAACTGCGTATGAAAATGGACGAAACGAAGAAAACTGACGAAACGTATGAAAACGAAGCGAAAACATAAGAAAACGATTTAAACGTATGAAAGCGGACGAAAACGATAAAATGGACGGCGTCTCAAAACATAAGAAAATGTCTAAAAATGGACGAAAACGTATGAAAGCGGACAAAACGTCGTCAAAAGCATTTACGGCGATATAAACGCATGCAAAAGCGAATGAAAACGGATGTAAGCGTCTGGCGTCTCAAATCGGACCAAAACGTAAAATAGCAGACGAAAACATATGAACACGGACGAAAAAAACGAGCGAAAACGCATGAATATAGATGAAACGAAAAAAAACTTAGAATAAAAAGCGTGAATTTAAAAAAAAAAAAAAAAAAAGTGAATTTTTCAATAAAAGCGTGAATTTCGGAAAAAGAAAAGAAAAAAAAAAATGTTAATAAATAAGAAGACAAAAGACAAAGAAAAGAAGAAAAAACAATGGAACTTGGGTTTCGTATTAAATTTTAGGTTTATCCACACCATTAGATCAAACTAGATTGATGGTGAAGATTTGTCCCTTGGTAAGCACAAAAATAAGAGTAAGCATTTGAAAATTCCTCTACTAATAATAGCCGCCCTAAAGATTTATTAGCACAAATATGAAATATAAATAGAATATAAATCTAAAACCTAATGTTCCAATGATTCAATGTATAACTTCAAGCCATTGATAAATAAATTAGTAAGTTCGGTATTTGATCAAGACAAGTATGTTTAGGAGTTCGAAATGAATTTATTTTGAGTACAAGTAGTAGTAAGTTTTGCCCTGAACAAATATTTAAGACTAACCAGTAACCAAAATGTTGGTGGTAATGCCCAGGGTAAGATAATCAAAGCAGTAAATATCACCAGTGCCACATTGACATTCTGGGAATCAATCAGAATCACTTTTCAAAGTAAACTATTTGACCCAATAATGTCCTGATCACGAATATCTACTTGGGATAAGATCAAATGTATATTATTGAATTAAGCACAAATCAATAACCCTTTGCTTTCAAGTGTTAAGCTTTCAGTTTGTTTCTGCTGGTTGTATCCCTTTTTCGTATATTAATGCTGATGAATACCACCTCTATTTATAGTAGATAATCCTCACTCCTAATCAATGGACATTATGAATGATTAACGGCCAATTAATCACCCATAATAAGCCTCCATTATCATAGGAATAGTTGTTACATGACCAATTAAACGTGGTAATAAAGCAGTTATAACATAATTGAATGAGTCAAAGCTGTTACAAATTAATCACTGCAACACTACTAGTAGGAACCATTACACTAGCAAAGGAACCAAACACTACCAGCGGGAACTATCGCGAGAACCATTACACTACCGGACAGAACCATAACACTACCAAATAGGAACCATCGGTTACACAATAAATAGTAACCAATACTACCAAGACAAACCACTATCGAGTCGAGGTGTTCGGGGACGCAATGGGTGTACGCTCCGTCTCCTTACCCAAAACCGGTGTGAACTAATCCCACAAGTGCACTAAATTTTTAACAATCCTCCCAAATTTAGTTCACTTCCTTTGCAAGAAAAACAAACATCAAACAAAACATGTGCATAAACGAAAATATCCTGATTATTGAATTTCCATCTTAGTAAATTACACATTCAAATATTCGAGAATTAGGGTGTTCTAAGAATTGAACCTTTCAACCCATTTGAATACCTGAAGATAAAATACACACAAGTTTTCAAACACTTAAAAGCTCCTGACACTTTACAAGCCATGTGTCCATATCCAAATTCATAAATGTTGCAAGAGCTAAAAGTCTAAAAGCTCCCCGAAGCGGAAAAACTTCAACATTTACATAGGTGGTTCCTCTTTATTCATGCTCCTGCCAAGCACTTTTTCAAAAAAATTAACCATTAAGAAGTAAAGACTTCATCCTCCTTTTCGCAGTTACGAGCACAACCTTGGGATGTAAAATAAACATGTGCTCTAGTCCATCAATGTTCGATTTTCCATATTGAACTCGGCCCAAGTTTCCTTAGGAGGAGTTGGGTGTCTTAGCATTCGGTGACTACGTTGGACTTAGACCCATCCCTTTAGCGAGACTTTACAAGCAGTCTCAGCCAATCCTTCGTCAAGTGATTAGCTAAATTTTGTTGAGATCTAACAAATTTATGATACCATCCCATTCATGATAAGCTCGTGAATCATGCTATGTGTCGACACCTAAGTGTCTAGACTTCCATTGTACATCCGGCTATAAGCCTTTGCCAATGTAGCCGCACTATCACAAACGAATAAAAATAGGTGCTATAGGTTTGAGCCACAATGGAATCTCAAGAATCAAGTTTTTCAACCATTCAACTTCTTTACCGGTTGCTAAGGCTACAAATTCATATTCCATTGGTGAACAGTGATGCAAGTTTGCTTCTTGGATTCCAAGATATTGCACCTCCACCAAGTAGGAATACCCGACCAATTGGTAGATTTAATTGTCTTCGATTATCGATCCAACTTGCATCATTGTATCCTTCCAACTTTCAAGGATAGCGATTATATGAGAGACTATAATCCATAGTTCTCTTCAAATACTTGATACCCTCGAATAGCTTCGCGATGATGAGCACTAGGATTACTAGTATATCCTCAATTTTCCCACCGCAAAACGAATATCGGTCTTGTACAAGTCATGGCATACATCAGCAGCCAATTACCCTAGAATACTCAAGTTGAGATACAACTTTGCCATTATTAGGCGTCGACTTTTCACAAGTATCCATAGGTGTACTCACTGAGTACAATCAAAGTAATTGAATTTCCTCGATACCTTCTCAATATAATGAGACCGAGAGATAGAAATTCTTTTACTTTCATGTTTAATCCTTATACCAAGGATAACATTAGCCTCCCCATATCCTTCATGGAGAACCTTGATGACAAAAATTCTTTGTCGGTCAACTCGATTTTTGGTCAGTGCTAAAGATCAACATGTCATCAACATATAGACAAATGATGACTCCTTTACCAGATTCATCAAATTTGCTATATATACATTTGTCGACTTGGTTAAGAACATAACCACTAGACAAAACCACTTCATCAAATTTTGATGTCATTGCTTAGTGCTGCTTTTGGTCCATAAAGAGACTTAATCGGTTTACACCTTGTTTTCATTACTGGCATGATGAAGCCACGAGGTTGGTTCATATAAACCTCCTCATCCAATTCACCATTCAAAAAGCATCTTCACATCCATCGATGAATAATCGATTGTGAATAGATGCTAAAGCAATCGGCAGATCTTATGGTAATCGACACGAGCCACACGGGCATAAGTATCAAAATAGTCTATTCGACTTTTGTTTAAAGCCACGAATGACTAGTCTAGCCTTGAACTTTTCAATAGTTCCATCTACCTTCATTTTCCTTTTGAAAATCCATTTGCAACCCAAAGGTTTGCAACAGGAGATGAATCAACCAACACCCAGTGTTGTTGCCCATGATGGAATCCATCTCATCATTGATTGCTTCTTTTCGTAAAGCAATATCCGGGACTTCATTGCTTCTTCAAATGTATTGGGATCATCCTCAACAATGAAGCAAATAGAGTATTGGTCGAGACCTCATCCATAGTTCCTTCAATTAAGTATAATTGAAACTCGTGTTCAAATGACTTTGATTTCGACCCTTTGCTCTCTTCACGAGCATAGGTTCGGTTGTTGAACCACAACCTCATCGGGGACCTCGATGGTTCTTCATCGAGGACCTCGATATACCAATGTCATGAGTTCCATTAGGAATCCTTTGACTTGTTCAGTGGACCATGAGAATCCATTCTCATCAAACATTGCATCCCTTGATTCAATTATGGAGTTAATTGAAACATATTCATTAGGTTCAATAACATAGAACCTAAAAGCCTTGGAATGCTCAACATATCTAACAAAGATGCATTCAATGCCTCTTTCACCCAAAGTTTTCACTTTGGATTGGGAGTCTTACAACACCTTACAACCCCAAACCACGAGATAGTCGGGTTGGGTTTCTTTAGTCCGAGTTCATAAGGGTAACCTTGTTACTTTTGTTGGAAACCCTATTTAATATATAACAAGTCGCTAACATAGCTTCACCCGAACCCTTGATTCAGTCTGAATAGGACAACATGGAATTAACCATCTCCTTGAAGACTTGTTTTCCTTCGAAATGCCATTTCTTGAGGAGTATAGGGAGCGATCGTTTCATGGATTATACCAATGATGAAAATACATAGTATCCATGTACTCACCTCCCTATCAGTCCTTAATCTTTTGATCAAAGACCAGTTGTAATTCAACTTGGTTTAAACACTTTAATTTATCTAATGCTTCATCCTTAGTATGTAACGAGATAGACATAACAAAACCTAGAAGCATCATCAATAAATGTCACAAAGTATTTCTTATTCCCCAAAGAGGGAGTGGCATGCAAATCACACAGTCATCGTGTATTAGCTCTAAAAGCTTAGTTTCACGATTAACACCTTGAAAGGTTTCTTGGTTATCTTGGTCAACATGCAAGTTTTACACTTTTCGTTGTCCATGTCAAATTGGGATTAACCCATCCTTAGACATATCTTGCATCCTTCTATAGTGTACATGGTCAAGTCTAGCATGCCATAGGGTAGAGTCGGTCAGGTCATTGGTGGTCATAAAGGTGAATTAACACTATCGAGTGGCAATATTAAGCCTGAACATTTGATTACACAAATAGCCAAAACCAATAAACACACCATTTTTAGACAAAACAAATTTATCAGATTCAATAACTTGTTTATATCCATGATTATTCAAAACACTACTTGAAACCAAGTTTTTCCTTATATCGGGATCATGAATTACATTAAACAACGTTACAATCTTTCCGTAACTAAATCTAAGATCTACACAACCACGACCATGCACCAAAGGTCATTGACTAATTCCCCATGTGAATAATAGAACCATCATTCGGTGACTCATAAGTCTTGAACCGGCTTCTATCTTTACACATGAAGCTGTTGCCGCGAGTCGACCCACCACGCAACATCATCATCCCGCACATAATAAGATTCAGACATATGTAACATAATAAATAAGAAAAGACTTATTAAACATATTCGACCTTCGGTGAGTTGGTAGAACCACCTCCACGAACCATTAGTGCCTCATCCATTGGCTTTACCACCAACCTTAACACCCCGAAATCCCTTTTAATGTGACCGGCCTTGCCACATTTCCAACAAGTAGGTGTTGTCTTCTTGTTAGGATCGCCTTGTGTTATCATGATGTTTACGTTTGCCTTTGTTGTCATTGTACACGGTGGAGTTGTTATGCTCCACCATATTGACAACAGATGCACCGAGTATTGCTACTTTTTGGCTTGTCATTATCCCGCACCCCAAGAGATTCCTCAATGCGAGATGACCCGCCTAACTCAACCGAGTTAACTCCTCCTTCTTATGTTTCAAGGTATGCTCGAAATCTTCCAAGAGGAGGAGTTTATCAATGACACAAGAGACCGAAATAGCCTCATCCATGTGCATATTGTGTTGTGTAAACCTTCCAAGTATACCAAGAAGTTCATTGTATTATTCCATAAGCCGTATTGAATCGGTCATTTTGTAATTTGTGAAATTACTTACAAGGAACTTCTTACTTGATGCATCATCGACCATATATTGGCATCCAAGGAATCCCATAGTTCTTTGGAAGATTCAAAGTTCGATAAATGTCAAATAGAATCGGACATACCATTGAGAATTAAACCTCGCAAATGTAGTCATCATTCTCCCATTTGCTCCTCCTCCCGATCGCTCCACAAGAGCATCATCCCCATCATCGGGAATAGGGTGGTTAGCATACACCATGCTTCATCAGTAAATCAAGTGCATCTTCTTCGCCATCTCTCGAAGTCCACCCTTCAAACTTGTCCGGCTTGGCAAAGTTTGAAGCCATGTTTCATTGCGGCGGCAACCATTGATTATCACAAAATAGTTTACTTTGATTGTTGGTGGTAATGCTCGAGCGAGGTAAGATAATCAAAGGCAATAGAATACCACTAGGTGGTTCTGGGATATCTCTTGGAATCGTGTAATCACTTTCCAAAGTAAACTATTCGACCCTAATGCACGGGTATCACGAATATCTACTGGGATAAGACCAAATGTATATTATTGAATTAGGCACAAATCAATAACCCTTTGCTTTCAAGTGTTTAAGCTTTCGGTTTGTTTCACTGGTTGTATCTTTTTTCAGTATATTCATGCCGATGAATACTACCTCTATTTATAGTGGAGAATACTCACCCTAATCAATGGACATTATGAATGATTAACGCCAATTAATCACCCATATAAGCCTCCATTATCATAAGAATAGTGGTTACATGACCAATTAAGCGTGGTCATAGCGGTCATAACGACCAATTGAATGAGTCAAAGTTGTTACAAATTAATCAACCGCAACATTACCAAAGAGGAACCATTACACTAGCGGCGAGGAACCATCGCCGGGAACCATTACACTAGCAAAGGAACAATAACACTACCAAATAGGAACCATCACATTACACAACAAGTAGTAACCAATACTACCAAGATACAAACCACTATCGAGTCGTGGTGTTCGGGGACCCAATAGGTGTACACTCCGTCTTCCTTACCCAAAACCGGATGTGGTAATCCCAAGTGCACTAAATTTTCCAACACAAAATTTTTGACGCTTAAAACCATTTTACACAAATCTAAGTGAGTAGCATGGGTACTTAGACAAACACACACTCTAAGTCACTTATTTTTCTTATAACAAACTTTTTATATGTTAGACATAATTAGGGCTATAAATGAACTGAACGTTCGATGAACATTTCATAAACCATTCGGCAAAAATTCCTTTATGTTCGTTTATTTATTAATTGAACGAACATAAACAATATTTTACGTTCGTTTAGTTAAATGAACGAACATAAACAAAAGTCGCGTCCCTTTATTTATGTTCGTAAACATTCGACTATGCGTTCATTTATGTTCGCTTATTTGTTTATATTCGTATAGCATATATTTTAGTTGTGTAACTTTAAATTGGTTTGTTCAAATAAAGCAACACTTATAAAACAATATATTTTACATAATTTAATAAAGTTTATGTTTGTTTGTCGTTGTTTATTTATGTTCGATTGTTTATATTCGTTTATCGTTCATTTAGTATTTTAATGAAGCGATCATAAAGCAACACGTAAAAACTCATTTTTTAATAAGCGACGTGAACAAGAAATTTTTCATTTAAGCGTTAAATCCGCTTATTTGTCTGATTAAAATTAAATGAGCGAACGTGAACAAGACCGAGTTAGTGTCAGTCCGATTCATTTACATCGCTAGACATAATCACTAAAATCCAATCAAAATTTACGTATTTTCTCATGATTTTTTTTTTTTTTTTTTTTGAACATTTTCTCATGAATGACTTGAAGACTAATTGAAGTGTCATATTTACTCAAACCCAAACCTTAATAATTAATATTTGAAAAGAAAATCAAAACAAATAAAACAAGTTGTTGAGTAGGGTGTCAAATAGATATTTTCAAGGTTGATGCCCATGAAAAGAAACTTGCTACCTATACATTTATGGTCAAATAACAACTTGTATATAAATCATACAAACTGTCCTTCAATCATTTCAGAACACACACTTCACACAATGAGCACCTCAAGGACATGCTATTTTTTTCTCTTCATTTCACTTGTTAGTTTAAGGTGGGTTGCGGCCGTTTCAGGCCAGCAACCCACCCGGCGGGCATTGCTTGAGCAAGACCTTGATCGAGTTATCGGTCTTCCAGGTCAGCCTCGAGTTAGCTTCAAGCAGTATGCTGGGTATATTACTGTCAATGAAACCCATGGTAGAGCACTGTTCTATTGGTTTTTCGAAGCTGAAGAAAGCCCACAAAAGAAGCCTCTACTCTTATGGCTAAATGGAGGTAACGTTGCTCTTTCTTTTACTTCTTGTTAATAAAACTCAGTAAAAATAATGAGATTAATTTGTAAGATATATTATGTTACAAGAAGTACTTGTGGACCAACATGCAATGTTTGTTAAGTGTTACATTAGATAACAAAATTCTGAGTTATTTTTGTAATAAGACCCGAACATTACATGAAAATGGTTAAACATTTGTAAGTTGATAATTTAGGAAATATTCCAAATTTGTTGGGGTAATTTTTATTTCACCTTTTACTTTTTATTTCCAGGTTCATTCGTTATTATATAGTAGTAGTAAAAAACCACTGTAGTTTTCTATTTTTGTTGTATACGTACGGTTAAAATATGTTACTGTATTAGTAAAAGGTTAGCGAACAACGACTATACTTCAACAAGATCTCTTCTTTAGGTTTGTACCTTTTGTTGATTCCTCAAAAGGTTAGAGAATAATAATTCTACATAAATGTCTAAAGAGTTACTAGAAGCATGTGGAAACCAAAAATCCATAATTTTCAAATAACACAACATACACATGATCAACTTGCTATTGTCTTGATGCCAATACAAATTCCATACCATACATGCCTTGAGAATGATATTAACCCACAAATTCCATACCATACATGCCTTGAGAATGATATTAACCCGCGTATGTAGTTTCTTTCCTTTTCTTTGCTAGTTTTGTCCAGCTTTATATAAATAGCGGTTCTGAAAAAAAAAAAAAATTACCCATATATTTTTTCTTTATCATTTACCTATATATATTATATTTAAACACGCAAATACCATACAACACACATACAATATAGTTGAATCGGTGGCATGCACCAACGATTGTCCTTTTCACCTCCACGCGTGGGTGGTGGAAGTATGCATCAATGTTCACGCATGGCTTTGGCGCCAACCCAACGTCTCGGGGTAGCGATTGTTTATTAAAAACACAAGACTTTGCTAAGTGATAACACGATGTATAAAGTCTGACACCTGCCCGTAAGTGGTAACATGATCTATAAAGTCTGACACCCGCCCGATGCTGAAAAGTCGGAATGAGAAGTTGTTATATATTAGTAGTAAACTTAAATATAGATTAGGGACTTAATTGTACTTTGTAATAAGATTATGTGTTAGACATAAACTAGGATTAGGTAGCTTGGAGTGCAAGCCAAGCTTGTTTCCTATTTGAATTAGGAAGGTTTACCATAAATCTCATAAATAGAGATGAGGGGATCTTAATTATTCATTCTTCTTACTCGTTGTAATAGCTTTATTAGGTTTTTAATAAAGGTTTGAGTGGCGGTATATAAATGCATATTCTTGTCGGTTCTTTGTAGTATCGTGTCTCTCGTGTTTGCTACTTGTGCTCAACATAACTCGCGATCTAGTGTTCCGCGATCGAGCTTGGGTTGTTGGCGGTTTTGTCCAACAAGTGGTATCGAGCCGCGGTTATTGTGGTCATCAGTTCGAGTACTAGATTGAGGTTTCGAGTTCGTTCAAGCATCGAGTTTGATTTCGGAAGTAGCGGTGTGAGAGGTAGAAAAAGATCAAAGTATTTGGTTTGCATGAATTGCATGCCTACGTAAATACTACAAAGTGAGCAAGTTTACATGTGTCTTTTTGTTTTATAAAGTCAATGTATTGGTTTTAAAACTTAAAAGTCGACATCGGTTTAACGTATTTTTGGTTTTAAAGTTCAATTAAAACCAAGGTTTTTTCATTCTGGGTTTTCTTGTGGTTCAAGTTTCGATCGTGGTTCACTTGAGTTCAAGTTTATGATCGGGTTTGCTTGTTCGAAATCGAGGGTTTAGGGTTATTCTAATTTATTCGATTTGCGAAGGGTTAATAACAAGGGGAATATTGCACACGGCTTGTGAGGCTTGTCGGTAAGTTGGTTAATAAACAAATTGACAAGGTTTTAGCAAGGTTAAAGAAGAATGGCTAGTTCGATAACTAGGTTTAACGTCGAAAAATTTGATGGGAAGAATGACTTGGGTTATGGCAAATAAAGACGCGTGCTTTAATGGTACAGTTGGATGTGATCTTGCATTAGAGACATTACCCGGGACATGGAAGCGGTGAAAAGGGCTTTGATGAAGAAGGCATATAGTACCTTGATTCTATGCTTGGGAGACAAGGGTTTTACGGGAAGTTACCAAAGGAAACAGTGCGAGGAATTTGGACGAAGTTGACTAGTCTTTATATGACTAAGTCCTAGAAACGGTATGTCGAAGAAGAAGTCATCACGTACTATATGAGTCCAGTGCAAGCGGGTGATCATATAGATGAGTTTAATAAGTTGATACTTGACTTGGCGAATATTGATATTGAGATTGAGGATGAGGATCGTGCACTTATGTTACTTACGTCGTTGCCATCGTCTTACGAAAACTTTGTGAGACATTGTTGTATGGGAGGATCCTTGACAATGGAAGATGTTCTTGCGACTACGAATTCAAGGGAGTTGAAGAAAAGAAGCTGAGGCGCAAAGGAAAAGCGGTGACGGGTTATATGTAAGGGAGGTCGATCATTCAAGGAAAGCTCATTCGGTGGAAGTTCGCGGTTTAAGTCAAGGGTGGAGCTGGTAAACTCAAGTGCTTCATATGTCATTCGAGAGGGTCATCGAAGAGACCGTCCAACGAAGAAGTCAAGTGGGTTTGTCGAAGGGTAAGCATGATCGAGATTCGATTCTTCCGATGTGAGGGTGCGCCTACTTTGGAGAAGCCTTGGTGGTGAGTCGGTAATGATGAGATGGTGAATTGGTAATGGATTCGGTGGGTCTTATCATATGACACCTAGGAGGATTTCTTGTATGACTTCAAGGATATTGATGGTGGTTCGGTTCGGTTAGGTGATAACAGGACATGCACTGCTCAGATGGGACAAGAAAAGTGAAGATCTGATTGCATGATGGTTCAAGCTTTATAATCGAAGATGTCGGTATGTTCGAGGTTTAAGGAGCTTGATTTCATTGGGTACTCTTGAAAAAGAGGGTTATACGGTGAAGATGCAGTTGGGTAAAGTCAAGGTGATCAAAGGTTGTCGAGGTTATGATGGACCGGATCGGGAAAGAAGCGTGTGTATACTCTTGAAGCAAAAGTGAAGACTTTTGGTGTACAAAAGCATGGAGGTTCAAAACAAGTTGGATTCAAACAACTTGGTCAAAAACAAGTTGGTTCAAACAACTTGGTCACAAACAAGTTGGGTTCAAACAACTTGGTCACGTGTTAAAACAGAGTCCATGGAGTACATGTTGATGAGCGTGTTTGGTTTGAGGTGGAGCTGCAGGGAGCTGTGAAAATCGTGAAGTCGAGGTTGTTCGGGATAATAACGATGATCTGCGATTGGCTCAAAGAAAGTTGGAGGACAAGCAACTTGAAGAAAAGACAAACAATTTGCTTGGTAAAGGAGCGAGAAAAAGGTACACCTTGGTATAAAGGTGAGAAGACATTATGGTAGCAAGATGTACAGTCGAGAGGGTGCAGAGGATAATGTTCTTTGAAAAGAAGAAAGTGAAGGAGTCTAAAGCTAATCTTGGAAAATTATCAAGACAATGCACAGTCGATGCAAGGTGGTCCGGTCAGGGTTCGAGACAAGGAAAAGGTCTTGAGTATCGGTTATGTTTAAGTATTACTCCTAAGGTGGAAATTGTTATATATTAGCGAGAAACTTAAATATAGATTAGGGACTTAATTGTACTTTGTAATAAGATTATGTATTAGACATAAACTAGGATTAGGTAGCTTGGAGTGCAAGCCAAGCTTGTTTCTATTTGAATTAGGAAGAGTTTATCTCATCTCTATAAATAGAGATGAGGGGATCTAATTATTCATTCTTCTTACTCGTTGTAATAGCTTTATTAGGTTTTTAATAAAGGTTTGATGCGGTATATCGTGTGCATATTCTTGTCGGTTCTTTGTAGTATCGTGTCTCGTGTTTGCTACTTGTGCTCAACATAACTCGCGATCTAGTGTTCCGCGATCGAGCTTCGGGTTGTTGGCGGTTTTGTCCAACAGAAGTGATATAAGCTTTGATTGAAAGCCCCGATAAATGGTAGTAGTAACTCTAATTGTTCTAAGGTGGCCAAATTCTTTGTCGCATAAGTAGCGACCTATGAATGGTGTAACGACTGCCCCACTATCTCCAACATGGATCCGGTGAAAAAATTCTCCGTGAAGATGCGGAGTACCAACGGCTCGACGGTAAGACCCCGTGGACCTTTACTATGACTTTGCCGTGACAACCTTGATCGAATGTGTAGCTTGGGATTTATGGAACAGTACTAGCCGGGTACCCGCGTGTTACGGCGGCGAGTATCCGTGTAACCAAATAACTCACAATAGCATATAATTTAGGAATCATAATCATCTTTTTACATTATAGTAGTACATGCGCAATGCATCAAAACAAAAAAAAGGAGAAAACAACAATGGTGGTGTTTTGGTACACGGTAATAGAGATGACACGTCATAGTTGGTGATAATGTGAATACAAAAACAATCTCAATTATTAGTATTGCAAAAACGTTGTGGTTGACTGCACAATCTCAAGCCAACATCTTTTCTTTCAGCATGTTAACAAACTGTACACAATCACTTCTAAAATGAATCTATTATCTCTTCATGGTCTTTCTTATACTAAAACAAATAACCTATAATTTAATGTGAAGTTAAAATCGTGTAACCGAAAGTTAATAATAGTTATTTACTTAATTGTATTTTAAATGCTTTTAGTTACAATCATTTACATTATTAATTATATAAATTAATTTCATTCTAAAGAATATGTCGGTTACTAATATTAATATTTGACCAAATCTTTCTATAATGCGCAAGCGTGTAGTCATAATTTTTAAGCATTTTTGTTATAAACAAGTTCCAAATGTATTATAAAGTAGTAGAGATATACGTGCTGACGTATATAATATATGCTAAACTAGATTAATAGATGTTGTAATATAGTTTCATGTTCTCTTAGACTAGACGTAATAGAGGTCGGACCCCACCTCCACCACACGTAAAACGCAATTACACCACCACCACCATGACGCATGGTGGCGGGTTTTTTAGATTGAATCGGTGGTGCACCAACTAATCCTCATAATACAAGAATTTATATTTTAGCTTGTGTTAAAATAAAATATCCATTACATGTTTCACTCAATTAAAAGAGATAGAATTTAGTAGTTAGGGTGGTGGTACATGCACTCAATGTTTTTCTTCACGCTCAATCACCCACCAATAATATTCTTCCAATCTCATCATACCCAATAATAGATTTTTTAGCAACAACGCCAACCCATACCTCAATTATTTTTTTTTTTTTTTTAACAATCTCCGAAATAATCCAAATAGAATTAAAGTATATCTCATGACTCATGTTACAGAAACAGGCCTGCATAGTGTCTTATCTAATAGATATGTACCAACTTTTAGGTGTACTATTTCTATTTTATTAATAGATATGTACCAAATTTGAGTTAATAGATATGTACCAACTCTTAAAACAAGCTATTCCCACTCATAAATTCCCATAACATCACGCTTTCACCTTTCACATTTCTTCCTTCAAAATGGCAATACGGCTAGCCGGTAAAAGAGGCTTCAACCACTTCACAAAAACATTGATCTTAACTTATACTACTTTTTAGGGTCCGTTGGTTGAAGTGGGGAAAGGAAAGGAAAGGAAAGGAATCGAAAGGAATGAGTGGTGGGTGAATCAATACCTTCTGCAATTTACTCTATAATGGTTCATTCTGCATCACAGTAATCAAACCCTCACCTCCCCAACCAAGATCAATTTATTTGTGATGTGGTAGCTTGAATCTTTACCCATTCCCCCCCCCCTTAACCCCTAACCAAGCACGCCCTTAGATCATACCGCTCTTCTACCACCAGTGATTCTCACCAAAGCAAACGTAGAAATGATTATTCGTTGTTTTCGACTAATAGTTTCGTGTCTCGACGCTTTGAATCGACGAAAGCTGGCCCACAGTTGGATCTCTTGTCTACTGCATTAAAGCTCCAACGGGTATATTTTTGCTTCCAACGTTCATATTTCAACCATGTAGAATCGGGGAACTTTGCCGATTGTGATGCTTCTCTTCTCATGCCGCGTCATACCGATTTCGAGGCACCACTGATGCCGATCGGCATTGCCCAAACCGAATGCCAAACCGAGAGCGTTGCCACCACCCTTAGAATGCAATTAGTGAACATTTCATAAACTTCACATTTTCAAAGTAGACACTTATTTTGAAAAGGATGTGATATTAATTTGATTATACAAACTAGCTTATCGTTGCTATAGTTGTAAAACTTGTTTGTTGGTTGAGTGTTAGCACACCAATTGTGATTTGTCCATGATCCCGATAAGGATATATGAAGCCAACATATTCTTAACCAATAATTAGATGCATATAAGTTTAACTTTTCCTGCAAAATAATACATTTTGGTCTTTTGGATATAAGAAGTTACGGAAATATAAAATATTCCATCTTTCTTGTCTTCTAATCTCATTATAATTTATATCTGACTGGATTTGATAACAAATCATTATCACTAATAAAATAACAATATCATTGTGACTAGTTAATTAATCAAGTTTAAGAAAGAAAAACTAAATGTACGTGTTTAATGTCTACATTTGGCTAATTGCATCATATGTTAGTTTAGGTACCCTTTTGTCATGCATGACGCAACCTAGTCTGATGTTTTGCATTAGGAAATGAAAATATACAGCATAACAAATATAATTAATGACTGAATTATTTTGTAAGCATTGTATGTGTGGGGTTCTCTTTAATTTGCGTTGATACTACAGTCAATTATAAAGTTCCAAATTTAATTTGTTTCATAGTTCTATACAAGTTTAATAATGCTGAAGTAAACAAATGACTTATATTATACTACAAACTTCTCTTAAAAGTCGATTTTTTTTTTTTTTTTTTTTTTTTTATTTCAAAAGCATTCAACTTCATGGAAAAACAAGTCAGTACCTTAAACTTAGATTTAACTAAAGCGAAATGTACATATATGTCATCTGCCAAAATTGCTCGCTTTTTTTTTTTTTTTTTTAACGATTTTATAAAACCGAATAAACATAATAATCAGAATATAGATATATAAAAAAGTAAGGATCAAATAAGAAATAAAGAAAGTAAGATGAGAATAAATAACTAGCATTAGCTTTCGGATGATCTACAAAAGAGATCGATCTCCCATGAAATCTCTTCTACATTTGAAATGTTTGGTGAAAAAATTTATTCTTCTTATTTTTATTTTTCTTTTTACTGGATCCATTCCCTTATATAAAAATATAAAGTTAGTGTTAGTAAAACACGTTCACTTGATAACATTGAACATGTGAATGGGGGGAAAAGCTAGTGGATTTTATGGTCCTAAAAATGGGTCAGAACAAAAGATTTATGGAATGGAAGTCAATTTTCACTAACATGTCAATTTCTGTTAGTTTCTATTTGTCTTTCTAACTATGACCACAATTCCAATTAAAGAACTCGGATTTGGCTTTAGAATAAAATTCTGTTTCGACTAGCCGACGTGTTCACTATAGTAGTGGAAAATGAATTGACATGTATCTAAACTTATCGAAAATTGGTTGCTAGTGTGAGGATCTTCTTTAAAGGGTATAATTCCTCATGCTTGCAACCACAAAATACTTTTGATCGACAGTTATTAAGTAGATTCTAAAGAATACTTTAAATGTAAAAGTATATTGCAACCACTGAGCATTTATCATTGACAGAATGTACCAAAGTATTTGGTCCCCTTTTTTATCTTAGTGTGACCACTTTGCTTTATTCTTCCATTTATGACTTTTGTAAGATACTCAAAGAGTTGCTCTCACCATGTGTCTTTGCGGATTGTGATTCACTCAATATATGATGTATGTATGTATTGTTCTCATGAATAAGGTATATACACCATCTTACATGGAATACTACTACTTACTATTTAATTTAATGTTACAAGTTGTGTCATTTAATAAGCAATGTGTAAACCAGTACCAATGACCCATCTCCCTTTGAAAACTTAAGTTGGATGCATCCAAACATCCTGTTCTAGTTTTATTCTTGTCATAATATATAATACCATAGTTTTGTTAACCACAACTTTATGGGTTGTGTTTAAGCCTTATAATTTACATAAAATAGCATTTAATTAACTCATTATTTTCATCTTTATACATACTTAATGATTATATGTAGAAAGTGTTGTTAAATATAGAATATTTTATGTTAATTAAGTGTTAATTATTACAATTGAGGAAAGCTTGGTTAACAAAACCCATAATAATATTATCTTATATTGTGTTCTTGAGTTAAAATTTAAGAGGAAAAAAATGAAAATATTTTTTTATGTTTTTAAGTTTATTTTTGAGAAAGGAAAATGGGAGAAATTATTCTTAAAAAATATTCACCCCATTTTGAGAGAATAGAAAAAATGAACATTAGTATATTTTGTTTAAAGACCAACATAGCCGTTTTAAAAGTTTTGGCAATATCAAATACATGTAATTTTTGAACAAGTTATTTCTTTTTCCTCCAACTTAAAAACATGACTTTTGTTTACTTTCATTTATCTTAAAGATGTGTTTAGTAGAGTGAAAAGAATTAATAGAAATAAAATTAGACTAATTTGTTTAGTAAAAAGAAATAAAAAAAATAAAAATAAATAAAAAATAATAATAATAAAAAGTGGAGAATTACAAGATTTTGGTGGAGAAATGAGTAGTGTAAATTAAGTAGCTCCATTTATATCATTTTGGTAGAGAAATTGGAGAAAAGGATTATTTTTGTTGATTTTTTTTTTCAATTATAATTTTATTAAAGAATGAATTTTGTTAAAAAAACATTATGTAAACAAATTATGTGCAATATTAGGTGCAATATTTGGTCCTTTTTTATTTAGATGTGTTTTCAAAGAAAAAAATCATGATTATTTTTATTTCAATTCTTTAACGGTACCAAACAATAGAATTTGATAAATACCTCACTCAATTTCATTTATCTAAATTTTAATTTTCTGATCCATTTCTAATCTTTGAAATTCCTTTATCACATGTGCACTTATGAACCAACACTTCATTTATTTTCCTTTTCCTATTCTTTCCTTTTCATTTGTATGAAAACTTAAGAACACAATGTTAATGAAAAGCAAATATGTATATAGTGACAAACCATCATCATGGTGAATCTCTCTGGATTACATGTATTGAGATGGCAATTCGGAAATAAGACACATATATTTGAGTTACACACTCTTCTTCTTCTTCTTCTTTAGATAACCCGGACAAAGAAAGCTACATCATCATCGTCTGTTAAGAATGGTAATTCAAAATTTCTAACCTTTTACAAACTGATGTCTAATTAGTAATTAGTAACCCTCTTGTAAAAAATTAAACTGACATGTCTATTCACAACTCAACCCGAATGCAACATGTCTTTTACGCGTAACTCTTGGGTAAACAGTCTCATTTATTGTCTGATTCAAATCTACTAAAACCCGTTTAGTTTTGTGTTGGTTTTTTTGTTGTCTCATTAAAGGCAGTCATTGTTAAAACTTAAAACCATATTATTCTAGATTTATGATCCATATACAGACTGACGTAATGGCACCCAACTCAACAAATGTATCATGAATTCTGATTTTATAGCTCAATATAATATTTGACAATATGAGCATGTGATGTGATGCGACATCGTTGTCACTTTTTAATAATTCTTTTAAACTAGTTGTCATAGAAAGTGATGTTTCTTTGTAAAGGGCTTTTTGACCCAATAAAAAGCTGGTCAACTTTTTGGCCCATGCAATATCTGACAAAAGCCCATCAAGTTTTACACTCTTAAAACAACTCACCATGGATATGTTGCCACTTTTTGTCTATATTATCATGAAATCATTAGTTTTAGATTCGATTTAAATCTTTATTATGATCATGTTGAAAATTTTCAGTATTATGACATTGACATTTCCAGGTCATATTATGAGGATCATACAACCTTTCTTCTTGAAAAGATGAACATGTCACGTATCTATTATAAATTCGTAAAATAGTAGAAAAAAATAGTTTAAGAAAATTAAATATATACTTACAATTTATAACAACTTTGGTCATCTTACATAGTTGATCACATTAATCTCATAAGAGCTTTGTGTCGAGTCGGTGTTTCACCCTAGTTAACTCAAGATTGGATAAAATAGCTAGAGCAAGAACACTATACTGTACTAAGTTACAAACATATACTAGCTATCCATTATAGACTGCATACCTTGTTTTTGGTATTGTACGTTGACACAACATCTACCCACTAGCTATTTGCTTTTGTGTATATAAATCTTGATGTATTAAAGATTTACGATGATGGTATTTTAACTTATGTTCTAACTGTTACTACAGGTCCAGGATGTTCATCAATTGGATTTGGGGGGTTGGAGGAGTTAGGACCATTTGTTACACAAAAGGACAAACCAGAGCTCCGTTTAAACAATAACGCTTGGAACAAAGGTACATGTACATATATACATGCATCAATCTGTTTGGAGTAAATATTAACATTTATTTTGTGAGACATAAGACCCCCTTATGCTAATGTGAATGTCATATTATGTATCATATATATATGAAAGTTACATAACCTGACATTCACAGTAGAAAAAGTGGCGAATGCCACTAATAAATTTGGCTAATTTAAGATGTTCTCGTTGTGTGTTCTTTTGGTTATATCATCTCAACAGATGACTTATACTTGAAAAGAGTATTTGGAAAGAACAAACATATAACTTATACCTGTTTTAGTTATAAAGATATAACATTGTTGTTATATGTTATTTTTTCATAGCTGCCAACTTGTTATTTCTGGAGTCCCCAGTTGGTGTCGGATTCTCATACACTAACACTACTAGCGACATTAAACAACTCGGTGACAAAGTTACAGGTATATTTTGCATATAATATGTATACGAATAGCATACACACATTACATATACATAATTAGTGTCATGTATCAGTTGTAATTAATGATCGACATTTGACAGCCCAAGACTCGTACGCATTTCTTCTTAGATGGTTCAAAAGATTTCCACAATACAAGTCCCATGAATTCTACCTTGCTGGTGAAAGTTATGCTGGTAATGTATATTTAAACGATAAATTATTGTAATTAAAAAAAAAGTTTATAAAAATACAATTAAAATAAGAAGCTTATAACACATTACATGTTTGTATTCATAGGGCATTATGTTCCACAGCTAGCAGAGCTTATATTCGATAAAAACAAGACTATTTCCAACCAAGATCGCATTAATTTTAAGGGGTTTATGGTTAGTATGCTTTCCCTTAATTCAAACTATCTTGCTTATTGGTGTGGAAAACATATGTGACACGCGAAAATGCAGATTGGAAATGCGTTATTAGATGATGAAACTGATCAGACTGGAATGATTGATTATGCTTGGGATCATGCTGTGATATCGGATCGTGTGTATAATGATGTCAAAGCTAAATGCAACTTTAGTGACCCCAGATCAAACGACGATTGTGATACAGCGTTGACTGAATATTTTGACGTTTATAAAATTATTGACATGTATAGCTTGTATGCACCGGCCTGTGTTGATACTACCCCCAATTCCACTCAACGTGCACATATACTCGGCAATGTTTCTCCTCGGATTTTCTCCAAAAATGTGAGTACTCTTACAGTATTTAGTATTCCCTTAAAACATATCCACTCTAGTGACTCTTTGTGACTTCCATATTGCTTCTAACAACTCACAATTCTTAGTTATTGAGAATTTGTATGGTCTAATTTGTTTATAGAAACAATGGTACAAGAGACCAACGGGGTACGACCCATGTCAATCAAAATATACCGACGCATATTTGAACAATCCAAAAGTTCAAGAGGCACTCCATGCCAATACCACAAAAATTCCCTATGCATGGTCACATTGCAGGTAATTAAAATGATATATCCCTTTTGTTCAATCAAACCAATCGTGTATTTGTTGTTTCTTACGTGCTACATGTTTAATTTTAAACAGTGACTCCATAACATTTTGGAGCGATGCTCCTGGATCTATGCTCCCGGTTTTAAAAAAACTTGCTGCCGGGGGTATTCGTATTTGGGTTTTTAGTGGAGATACTGACGGAAGGATTCCCGTAACCTCAACAAGACTCTCATTGAGAAAACTTGGCTTGAAAACACTTCAAGAATGGACTCCATGGTACAGTAAAAGTCAGGTAATTTAGCATTACTCTTCTTTTATATTTGAAATAAAATGGTCACGTTACACAAAATCAATGATAATATGATGTTTGGCAATGTGATTGTAGGTTGGAGGATGGACAATAACATATGATGGATTGATGTATGTAACGGTTAGAGGAGCAGGACATCAAGTACCTACATTCAAACCAAAAGAGGCACTTCAACTAGTTAAGCACTTTTTGTCCAATCAAAAGATGCCAACTGTAGCTTATTAGAATTTGTGAGAACAAATACAAAATGCTACAATGATATAAATATCAATTGATCATGATTTGTATAATCCCACATAAATATGACTAGGTTTGGGCCAAACTAGTCATCTAACACATAATTGTTGTGGGTGGTTTTCATAATCTCTTTTGCATGTTTTAGCACGATGAGATCTTTTATTACCTCCAATATAGTATCGTAAATGAATCGGATTGACAAAAGCATAGTCTATTTGTTTAAGCTTAATCTAGCAAATAGACGAACACAAACATTCAAAGAAACAAGTTTTCGGTCTTACGAATAGCTTATCATATCGTCTTGTGGAGCTAAATGAACATGTGCAAATGAAAGTATGAAACCTTAAGGTTATGTTATTTCTTGACTTGAGTTGAAACGCCCAGATTTTTTTTTTTTTTTTTTTTTTTTTTTTAAATCGTAAGCTGTATACAATGATAAAACTAGCGGAGCGTATTTTACAACATACGGGCTTATTCCAAACGTCCCATTAAAATACTAAACTTTGAAAAATACATAACAATGACTCTTTAAATTTGGTAAAGAAGCCGGTTCTTGACTTAGGGGCATTCCAAACTGATAACAAATGATGGAAATGAGAAGCTCGTTACCTAATCCGCGAGCTACATCATTTTCCCATTACGCCCCATTTAGCATGTACATGATCTCATCTTGCATACCTACAAAAATATAAAGCGAGAACGGTAAGTCTATAAGACTTAGTGAGATAACGGAAGCTGTATTAAATCATAATCGAACATAAACATGATCTTTGAATAAGTATATATACGATACTATTATGACTACATGAATCATAATATTAACTAAGCGCATAAGCATGACATCGACCGATTAAATACATGATACACCATGTTAATGACCGAGTACATAAGTATACTAAGTGCATAAGCGCTGCATAAATAAGCACATACTTAGTGCATAAGCGGTAGTACATAAGCACATAGTGAGTCGTAAAGCACATCTTGTTGAGCGCATAAGCACATCTTGACTAAGTGCATAAGCACATCTTGTTGAGTACTTATAGTACTATACTCATTGAATATAACCGACGAGCCATATAAGCATGTAATCATCCATATAGGATGTCCGAGTTCCAATTTTGGAACATTCACTATTCTAAGGCTCGATTCTCCACTAAGGAGGTCTAAGTTCCAACTTTATGCGGAACACATGTGTGATCACATAGCCCGACTATATCTTGATAGTACTAAATACATTGAGTAATGCATAAAGTACCATTCGACTAATTTAGTGCATAAAGCACTTGGCGGCTTTAAAACTCCGCATAAGCATATACCTAATAGAATTTGACATGCATATATATAAACGCATCGCATGCCATAAGTGCATAAAGCATTTTGCACATATCACCAAACACATATAAAATTCATATATAATTTAAGGTTAAGCTAAATACTTAGGCTTAACTACAACATGATACTAAGCTAAGCTGGAGCTGAGGCTAAGCTAAATATAAAAACTAAACAATAATATGGTTACGAGGTCAAACTAAGATATAATACTAAAATTGTACTATAACCTAAAACAAGGCTGAGTTATAACTTGATACTACAGCTGAACTATAATATAAAGCTAAACTATAATATAAAGCAGAACTACTATAAACATATTGTTGAGACCAACTATAACATATAACTGAGTCTGCGCTATATATAATCTTGAGGTTGACCACGACATATTACTTAGTAAAAACAATCGGGTCTACTTATCGAATATTGCTAAGCAGTCGACATGACGATGAATATGACCAAACAAGTCAACATGATGATGAATATGACCAAACATGTCAACATGATAGTTAATATGACCAAACGGGTCAACATGATGCTTAATATGACCAACGGGTCAACTTGAGTCAACTTGATGCTTAATATGACCCAACGGGTCAACTTGATACTTAATATGACCAAAGGGGTCAACATGATACTTAATATGACCAAACATGTCAACATAACACTTAATATGACCCAACGGGTCAACATGATACTAATATGACCACACGGGTCAACATGATACTAATATGACCAAACATGTCAACATATTACTTAATATGACCCAACGGGTCAACATGATAGTTAGTACGACCAAACGGGTCAACTTGATGCTTAATATGACCAACGGGTCAACTTGAGTCAACTTTATGCTTGATATGACCAAACAGGTCAACTGGGGTCAACTTGATTCTTAATATGACCACATGGGTCAACATGATACTAAATATGACCAACAGGTCAACATGATACTGAATATGACCACACGGGTCAACATGATAGTAATATGACCAAACATGTCAACATATTACTTAATATGACCCAACGGGTCAACATGATACTAATATGACCAAACATGTCAACATACTACTTAATATGACCCAACGGGTCAACATGATACTAATATGACCACACGGGTCAACATGATACTAATATGACCAAACATGTCAACATAATACTTAATATGACCCAACGGGTCAACATGATACTAATATGACCTCACGGGTCAACATGATACATAACTTGCATAGTACTTGAGATATAGTAAAGCATATATATACTAAACACGCTTAATCTACTAAACATGTTAACTGAAAATCCGTTACTCACCTGGGCCGTATAATGCAAGATGAATGATTCTGAATATGCCTCGAACACCTATATCATGATAGATGTACACGTATAATGTTAACACATAATGTAGCCACCTGGAAATTTTTTGCTATTTTAAATCTTTATATTTATGAACTAGACCGTTTATCAAATTTGTTTGATCTAAATTGAGCATTTAGCATGTACATTTCATCTCTTCTTGCATAAAAATTATGCATATCCGAGTAGTCTATTTAACCATGCACGATCTTTCTTGATTTCTAAATCGGTCTCACAAGAAAGATTTTCTTGTCTTATGAGTCATACACGCGTACCAAAATAAGATAAAAGAAAACGCGAGAAAATAAAGCAAACTAATAAAAATCAAAAATTAAGTCATCGTGACAGTTTATTTATGACGTGTCCAGAAATATAAGTAATATAATTGTTCCGTTAAATTTATACATTTACGAATTAACAACGGAGTACCAAAATACATCTAATACCAAAACAATACACAAAATACAAATAAAGCTATACCTAACTAATAATAAAAACTAAAAATAATCCTTATCCCTCTGCATACCCACGCCCCCACCCCTTATCTCTCTTCTTCCTCTGACTCTGAAAAACCTGCAAACCCTCCATAATCTCCTCCTTCATCCCCTTCTTTTAGCAAAGCTCCAACTACATCTCCCACCTTCAAAGTCAAACTCACCCAAAATCATTAAACTCCACTCTTGGCCTATTCTATGGGAGAGACGACAAAGTATCAAGACCCCATCTGACTTCCTTGTCTCTAGGGTACGATTAGAATCAAAACAGAAGACCACGTGAAAGCCTGGTATCATTACAAAGAAGACCTTAAGCTATCCCCACCTTGGAATGGTCGAGAGGACTTCCCATCTACACCTATATAAAGGCCACGAAGGACACGGGTTTCACACACTTTTCACTCACTCATATCACAAAAAAAGACTTCGGATTAGAAATTGGAGTGCTCGGTTAAGCTTTGGTGTGAAGGTTGTGTGAATCCCCAAGAAAGGTCTTCGTTGGTTTGACAAGGTTCATGTTTCCCCTTTTCTAGTTTTATTCTTATTGTAATCTTGATATTAATTTAGTGATGATAAAGTCGAAACATAATTAAATGGATGATTAGTTCTTTTTGTTACTATGATGCGTATAAAAAGGGAAATTGGAAGCAAAGTTTAAAACTGTTAAAGGCTTATGTGAGTTTGTTCTTGTTTTTGGAAATGTGAAAAACTCTTGATGAGATGTTACTTCGAGTGCATATGTAGTCAAAAGAATTTGGTTAACTTTTGTTAAAAGAATGAATCTATTCAAATGGGTTGAAAACAAGTTTAGAAATCTACTTATTATTGTTGTTGTTGGATGTTTTGTGTGGTAAATGATAAGCACCAGTTAAAAACTAAGACGTGTGTATGTTGTTAAAACTTGGCTTGTGTTGTCGTTTAGTCGAGACTGTCACACGAGGAGAAACAATCTTGAACCCTTGAAAAGAGTTTTAAACATGTAGCCGATGTATAAGAAATCAGGATATAACGTTTCGGTCCATGTTCGCTAGCTAATGGTCTCTTTTGTTTCTACTAAATTCTGGACTCCGTACTAACTTTCTTAGCCTCGACTTTGTTCCAGCTTATGTGTTAATTTCTGGTGTGGTCATTACAATAAAGAACCTAAAAGATAATATCTAGTGCTCGTATTGGCTTATCTTTCGACTCAATTATTTAACTCACTAGAAGCCTTAATCGACTAGCTTTCCCCTCGTTTATTTGTTGGTGTACTCGACGTACCATCTTGCTTATCTCCGTGACTTATTCGTGTTTTATTGGTTGTGACGAAACCCGGTTAAAGTGGTGTTTTAAACCTGACTTTTCAGCCCCTATTAGGTGCGTTTGTCAGCTAATTTCCAGCTCGAATAGAGTACTTTTTTTCACAAATTTCTGCATCAAATAGGCGTGTTTGTTTCGCTTATTTTCAGCCACCCAAAGGAGTGTTTAGCTGCTGCAACGCAGCCACCCAAAGGGGTGTTTAGCTGCTGCAACACAGCCAGCAAAAAGGGTGCGTTTGGTACAGCAAAAAGGGTGCGTTTGGTGCAGCAAAATGGGTGCGTTTGCTGTACCAAACAGGGTGCTTTGCTGCTGATTTTCAGCATCCATTTGGGTGCGCTTGGTTTGTTCTCCTGGTTCAGCAACGACACAAAAAAGGGTGTTCGTTTCAGCTTCTATGTCAATCTTTCTTAAGACATGTAATTATCTTTTCTTTTCACATACTGGGTGCGTTTTGTTTTGGCCTCCATTTGGGTCACGAAACCCACAACTTGGTGTGAACTCTTTTCTTGGGCCTAAGCCCATACCGAGGGCCTTGAAATGAAACCATTCAATATTTCATGTCTTGTTTTGTGAAGAATAATACATCTACAATTCAAAGTTGTTTAAACATAGGTTTTACAAAGTAAGGCAAACAAGTAAATTACATAACACTAAGTATAACGAAATCGTCATTTCATTTCTTATCCTTTGATCTTTCTCACGCCTTGTCACGACATGCTCGCCTACTCGCCTTGACACATTTACTTTAAATATTATTCTCACAATGTCTCATTTTATAAATATATGACATAAACAAATAATGATATACAAGTAACTCTTAATGTTAAATTATTCCAATATTTCATACTAAATGAGATTTATTCTACACCTAGTCGCCAATTATATTTTGGACATATAAATGCGTCATACCCATTTTTTTTAAAGGACATTTATAACATATAAAACAGAAATTTATTTTATTTTACCGATATAATAAAACTAATACTTTCCTTATATATATATATATTTTAAACGACGTCATTATAACCTAAATACATTACTATTTATTTATGCTATTTTCCGTACGTCCTCTCCAGGTTACGACAAACCCACGACTCACTCGTTTTAATACTTTTGTGTGTCTCTAAATACTTCCATGAGCCAAAGTTAATCATGTTCAATAATAAACGATACACTAAATAACTTAAACTTTTGGTGTGTATAAATATTATCGAGCCAAAATATAAAGGTATTAATTAAAGTATTGGTATACAAATTATAGGTCGCGTGACGGTACTCGGTGCACCATTTACTTGACTTCTTTACTACTCGGTCTTTGCTTTGCTAAGGTGAGTTCATAGCCTCGCCTTTACTTATTTATTTCAAACCCCCGAGGAGATGCATGCTATAAACTAGAACACAAGTCTTTTCTTAAAGCTGTATGCTTGCACGATCATTATTATTATAGCCTAAGTTGCACCGCCATAAGTCCCTTACATCATGAACCATTAATCACTTGCGGTGAGCGAATATTGTGGATAGTACTATGGGAATTAACGACCCGACTCGGTTATCGGAAATAACCGGGGCACACTATATTTGGTTAACTATGGAATTGGCAATTCCATCTCCGAGGGCAATATTATTACTTACACCGTAATTAGGTGTATCTGATTAGTTTGGTGTCATGAGCTTAGCGCATAATAATAATCTATGTTTTCCATGGTGATTGTATTGAAGCAATTATCATCTTTTACTTGTGTTCAACTAATTATTTAAACCTATGAATATCACTCAACGTTTTTGTTGATCTTTTTAAGCATGTTCATCTCAGGTACTAATTAGTATATCATGAAGGCGTGGAGTGGACGTCATGGGACGCTTGAAGTGGTGTTATTTTCAATTAAAGTTATCATTTCGTAAACGTTTAAACTATCTTTTATGTGATTTCAAACATGTGGTATTTCCTTTTGTGTTTCCAAAACACTGAGATTTATGAAATGGTAACAACTTTTTACTTAAAACGTCTCTTTAGAGTCGTTTTCTGTAACTTATGACTATGATCCTCTAAGTAATACCCCAAATAGTCTTCCGCTGTCACTTTGTGATTTTGGGGGTGTTACACATAACAACTAGACATGAATATAACATGATAATGCAACTATAAGCGCAACTAAGCACACATAAACTAACTATAATGCATAAACTCATAAACTAGTTATGGCATAAATCTCGCCAAACATAAACTACTATGCTCGCCAAACATAAACTACTATGCTCGCGAACTCGAGCTAAGCTAACAAAGTATTGTCACTTGGTTCCATACTTTCATAACATGAATTATAACCATATGGGCTGAGAATATAAGTTATCATAGCATATAATCACCCGGGACTTGCAAAAACATCATATCATGTCATAATCATCAAAACACTTAACAACGCATTTGCTGATTTTCTGCAGCAGCCTGCAAATGCATCGTTTTGACTCACTTAACTACTGAAACAGGTCATGAGAGTATTTTTCCATGAAATTATATTATTTTCCCTTTCCGAAAAGGTATGGAACGCGTCAAACGGAGCTACGGTCTATCCGGTATGAATTTTTAAAGTTCGGTTTGCTGCACATTTCAGGATCAGCCATTGATGTACCAAATCACGTTTTAGACCAACTTAACTACTAAATGAGCAAAAACTTATGAATACAACTGAAGTAGACACCTTAGGCTTTCCAGAAAGTCCGGACATGATTTAATCCGAGCTTTTATCAATTTTATATGATTTTTCAAACATGACTAATCATTGCTGAAAATTTCAGCAACTTGTTTAACATCATATATCACATAAAGGGGTGTTTGGTTCAACTCAATAATCAACATAAACACCTCCTAAACATCATAAATTGATCATTAACATAATCCCATCATAAACCCTAATAATCATATGCATAACCCATAAACATAAATCATGATTCATCACATAATCATGTAAAACACTTATTAAACATAACCTCATAACTCATAATCATGAATTAACACATGATTCACTACTTACCTTTAATTTGTGATAAACCTTAAGAACATGTTGAAGCTTCATAATTAATCAAACCTTCATATCCTTTGCTTCATCTTAATTATGTTTATAATCTTGTCTTGGATCATGCTTTCAAAGAGGATTCTTCAATGTAAAGTAATATGTTCTTCCTGCTTTCTTCTTTTTTTTGTGAATCGTAAAATGAGAGAGAGAGGGAGGGATAATTATCTTCCCAAACCGACATTTAGTAAGTATATAAATTATATCTGGAACTTTTTAATTGTTTGGCTATTTGACACATTTAGCCCTCGTAGTAAAATCGTGTTACAAACTGAATCCGAACTATATAACTCATATTAGTTGCTAAGTCCCGACTACTTATATTATTAATTCCGTCAATAGTGGGAATTTTATATTTATTCCACTAAAATAATAAATATAGCCGTTACTACTTTATTTTAAAATCGGGATGTTACATGAGTCAATATATGTAAGAAAAAGAATTGACTCGTTAGTGGTTAATTAGTACTTTTGGAAACAAATGTCTTAAATAAGTTCAATCCTAACTATGGATAAATGTCATTGGAACTTGTGTTCAATGCCTCATATTAGGTTATTAAGGAAAAGTCAATCGGCACATAAAAAAGATGCACAAAATCCGGGTCTCCCGTGACATCAAACCTTTTGGAGCATGTATACCAATATACCATGTATAATGATTACGGATGCCAAAGTGCATACTGTTAGACAATGATTAGATGGCCAAAGCGTTGTAGGTTTTGGGCTTTCTAGGGTTTATTGTTATATATAATGTAGTATATAAATATTCTTTAATAATGAAAAGTAACCTACGGAGTTTATCAATCTATATGTCATCAGCGGCCGGGTCTGATCCTCATATCTAAAAGAATTGCAATTTATTCACTTTATCATCAGCGGATGCCAAAGGGCATATTGTTAGACAACGATTACAAACTCTAGCCGCCACTATTTATCCATTTTCTCAAAAGAATTGCAATTTCCGGCCAAAGCCCTACCCCACATATTGTTTTGGAGCTGTCGACCAATAACTATCTTTGCTTTTGTTGCTTTCGCTTGTGCTTTTACTGCTCGTGATTGAAGATTTTTGGTGCTTGTTTTTAGATGTCTTCACAACATAATAATTAGAGTTAATTACATAATTGGTCCTTGTGGTTTGTCGGATCTTGCGAGAAAATGTCCCTGTTTTTTTGTGGTCATGTCCTCGTGGTATGCAAAAGTTACGGGTTTGGTCCTTTGATGGTCATCTTTGTTAGTTGACCGTTAACTTGGCAAACCACGAGGACGATTATGTAACTAACACAAAAAAAAAAAAAAAAAAAAAGCAAAAAGCGATTTAAAAAAAAAAAAAAAAACACTTTAAAAAAACAAAAACAAAAAAACTTTAAGAAAGAACATTTAAAAAATATTTATTATACTTAAATTTGGGCTTATTTATAATGTGAGGGCTTAAAAATTTATTAAACAATTTTATATCGTTTAAAAAATTTATACGCATTTAAAAGTATTTTTATACGCTTAAAATTTTTAGTTAATACTTAAAAACATATTTAATAAAAAAAACGTATAAAACAGACGAAAACGTATAAAAATTTTAGTATACTTCAATTTTTAAGCAAAAAATTTAAGTATAATAAACTTTTTTTTTAAGTTTAATAAAAAAAATTTAGGCCCTCATGTTGTACATAAGCCCAAAATTTAAGTATAATAATTAAAAAAAAAAAAAAAAAATCCTCTTAGGCCTCACATTATCGTAGCTCCAATTTAAGTGTAATAAATATTTTTTAAGCGTTTTTTTTTTTAACAATTTTCGTTTTTTAAAGTCTTTTTATTTTTTAATCGTTCTTTTAATAAGTTTTTTTTTTTTTTTTTTTGTTAGTTACATAAATCGTCCTCGTGGTTTGCCAAGTTAACGGTCAACTAACAAAGATGACCGTCAAAGGACCAAACCCGTAACTTTTGCATACCACGAGGACATGACCCGTAAAAAAAAACACAGGGACATTTTCTGCAAGATCCGACAAACCACAAGGATCAATTATGTAATTAACTCTAATAATTATGTTTAATGGTTTGAAGTTTTTACTTTAATCCGAGCTTTCACGATTTCGTCGCTCAAACTAGAAAGGAGGATTAAATAATAGATTAGATGACCTAGACCCGATTCTGAACTTTGGGCTCATTAAGATTTATTGTTATGTCTAATGTAGTGTATAAACATTGAGGTTTTATATCAATCTAACACATACTAATTCATAACTAGCGATAGCAATGTGGAGGTTTTGGAATGGATTAACCGTGGAATGCACTCCATGATATAGGTGATTGTTTCCCGTCCTTCTGGGCTGAGTTATTTACTAATGCTTACTTGAGATTTTTAGAGAACTCAAAACTTCTTCCTAAACTCAAATTTAGTTTACATCACCATCCTTAACGAAGGGAAACACCAAGACTTTTAATATAGGTTACTGTCTTTGTTGATATTAATGATGATTTATTACATACACAAATACCTGAGGTAGGTTCTCTTTTTAACTTTAGTTATGCAAATCTATTCGGGCATCCAAATGTTTTGATCAATGTGCCTATCCTCTACTCGGAAATATTGTTTGGTGTAAAGGAGTATTTCATCTTTAGTATTAAGTCACATTTTTCCTCTGTTGTTTTGAAACTAAAATCAGCATTTCAGATTTCTAAAACATTTGCCGTTCTTTTGAATATCTATTGAAAAAGAAAGTATGATTTTTCCTCTCGTTATTCTTAATTTTTGTTCTTATAAGCATGAAGGTAGATACGCCGTATCATTCTAGACAGATACGCCGTACATCAAGACTTAGACGAATATGAAGACCATTGCCTAACTTTGAAGCATACGCTGTATGGGTTTCTCCCATACGTCTGTGTGAAACCTTTGTCAAATAGAAGATCTGGCTTATTCTACTCCAGATACGCCGCATGACATCCTAGAGATTCAACGTATCAACTTGAAGACTTCACCAAGACATTCCAAGATTACGAAGAAGAGATGCGCCGTATGTGCATTGAAGATCCGCCGTATCCTATGACGGTGTGTGAATATTCCAGAATATAATAATCTTGGACCCCACGTGAAGTTACCTAGATACGGCGTATCGAGTAAATTGATACACCATATCGATGCCATTTTCAGAAACTATAAATAGAGGCCGACTGCTTTCAAAACAAAGAAATACAATATACCATACGAAATCAGAAGACCAAGCACCACAAGACACATCCAAAAGAACGAATTCAGAAGCGTAATGTCACAATTCTCAATTTCAGGTCATTTTACAAACTTTAAAATTTTTACTATTCATCTCGGGAATTTACTATTCATCAGTTACTATTCATCGTTTTTGAGGTCGATTTGATATTTTGAGAGGTTATTTTAAAATTTTACTATTCACTTTTACTATTCATTCCCGAAATTTTTATTTCACATTCTCGTAAGTTAACCTATTTTAGTGATAACCCAAGAAATTTGACACTCATCGGGTCATTTTTGCAAATTTCACGAAACCGTGTCTGAGATTTACGTTTAGGTTTAAACGACCTTTAGGCCACCTGATATGTCCATAAACATTAAAAATAAGAGAAATATAAGTTTTTCACCTTCCGTGACATTTTCATAAGTTTTGGAAATTTACGTTTTCGATCTTTGCGTTCTCTGAAATACGCGTTTTTACCGCGTTTCCGACTTTTAGCGTTTAAGCAACCCGATAGAACTTACCACTCATCTAATATGCTTATATAGAGTATATTTATAAGTTTTAACATATTTTTAGGATACCCAGTTTTAAGTTTCGTGACTTTATGACTTACTGTTAGCGATTACCGGGACCAAAACTCACTCCGTAAAACAAATATCTAGTAAGACTTAACAACTAAGTCACCACTTATGCTAGGTGATGTCTTTCTTATGACTCACAAAGCCACTTGGCTTGGTGAGAATACATCTATCCTAAGATGATTACACATGTTCTTAACTTAACACCTAAGAATAAGATATTTATTTATCAACTCATTTGTGATAAACCAAAAACTCATCCATCTCCCTATTTCTTTCTATAGCAACGACCCAAACCCAAATAAAACACCCTCTATAATCTTGTTCTTGCTTCTTTAATCCATCACAAATTAATCTCTTAGTTCCTTGATGATCCTTAGTTCATTTCAACCATAAAAACACAACAAACACTACCAAAAACTCATCTATTTTCTAAGAGATTTTCATGAAAGTTTGGCAAGGGTTTTTATAACTTATATTAAGGTATATCAATAGCAAGGGTTAGCAATATGGATAAAAGAATTGGAAGCAAAGGGATTGGTTGAAGCTATAGGTTTTAGTGTCCTAGTTCTTGGTTCTTGATTTGTTTCATCACAAGGCTTGTAAGCAAACTACTATACTTACCTTTGATTTCAGTAAATACTAGTATTTCATATATCTAATATGTTCTATATGCTTATTATACTTGATTGTGCTTGGATAAATGGATTAAAACACTAGAAACCGTCGAAAGGACTAGATTTGCAACACAGAAACTAAACAGGAGCTGTAAACGTAATTACTGGGTAAAATTCGTGGACTGAGAAACTTAGGTAATAACATAGGATTATAGATCGATGTCTTGTGGTCGTTTCGCCGGGTGGCTCGTGTCACAATTCTCAATTTCCGGTCATTTTTCAAATTTACTATTCATCTCGGGAATTTACTATTCATCGGTTACTATTCATCATATTACTATTCATCGTTTTTGAAGTCGAGTTGATATTTTGATAAGTTATTTCAAAATTTTACTATTCACAAAATACTATTCATCCCCAGAGAAAAATTTATATTTACGACCATTATCTGCGTATTAGTTCATGCATGGGTTTGCATATTTCAGTAACGTATACTTTTGTTATTAAATAAACGCTATCGTGCGATCATTTATTTTGAATAATTGATCCGACACTTCCAAAATTATCCTAATATATTTTTATACTCATTCTAAGACTATAAAAATTATATTATTAGTTTACTCGATGATTTGGATTTATTTTGTATATAAACTGTTATATATATATATTTACGACGGTTTTCGTAAACTCAACTCGATAATTATTTATTCACTCAATTATTGCGAGAAATGTATTTTTTATAATTTTTATGACATCGATATATTTTATTTTGTTCCATTAAAATCTATTTTTAGTTAACGCTACACTAAATACCTATTTATACCTACAAACTACACATTATACTTAACAAATAATACATTTATACATCAAAATACCAACCCCCATTAGACCTCATGGCGCCACCTAAGTCACACAAGTGATCAATTTGATTTTGATACTAATGTACACCTACACCATTTCACTAGATATTTACAAATATACTCATACTTTACTAGATATTATTTTCCAAAAACACATACATCACACATTGTCAAGGTATAAAACAAATCAAATCTCTCCCACTTCATCACCATATTCGGCCAAGCACAAGATCAAGGGAGAAATCAAAAGTTTTTCAAGGATCAAGTGCTCATATAAACACTAGATTACTTCTATTTAGGTTTTAAAATAAAAACCTAGGAGTATTTAGGAAAACCTTGTTCCATAAATCTCATCATCATACTATTAAGCATTTCATGATCATTTTTACTCTTTCATAATATTCATGAGTTATTTTTATCATTCTAGTAGAAATCATGCAAGTTTCATGTGTATCTCTATACCACTTTTAATGTTTTTAGTACTTATAATTAGTATATATCATCCTATAATTAATCCCTTGAAACATATCATTTTTGATGATGTCTAGGAACCCATGACACCCTAAGAAGGTGTATGGTAGGTTTAGAATAGATTTGATGTTGATTTGAAGTGGTTAGAATAAGTATTACGCAAGAAAAATCACTATCGACAACTATAAAATAGGGTCTGATCATTTTGCAAAGTCTGGAAATTTCGACAGTTTATAAAATATTTTGGGCTAGATATTCAGAAAATATACTTTAAAAGCGAAACCGTGGTCGCTTGAGCGGGTTAAAAGCGGTTTATATTGAAGAAGTTATGCTATTTTCAAGTTTAACGTGAAAACTATATTTTCCGGAAAAACGACATGCTGTCCAGATTTTTAAGGGTAAAAATAAGTCTTAATCGTTATCTAAATGAGTCGATTTATCAAAATATATTAGTATACTTTAACACGAAGCTAAGGACATATAAAGCGTGAAAAGCGGACTTATAACGACTAAATTACACGCGTTTAAATAAGGTTGTCGTAACTACTTTCACAAGTATAACACATATATATTTTCTAATAGCCAAACTAGTTGTCGCTAGTGACCATGTTGAGAGTCGTTTTCACATCGATAGAATACTTTTTAGAAAGCGATGTCTTCTAGTAAAAGTAAGTTCACTTAGCCTATTTTCCAAAATGTTCAACCGTTTGTCAAGCGGAGTTATAACGAATAAAATGCGGTCACTCAAACTTTGCCGAAAACTACCTTTAAACAATATTTTGGTACAAGTACCCTACTTCACCTATGTTTTTCTCCATGATCGAGACTTCTATTATAAAAATTTAAAAGCTAAGACTTTGAGATAATGTTACAAGCTTTTCAAAACCGTTGAGTTTGTTTCCTAATACTCGATATTCACTATTTTACGACTAGCTTTTCGAGGTCATTTAGCCATTTTCATGAATTGTCAAAGTGTATTGTTTTGCGACGAAAAGCTATAATTTCTTGATAAATCACTAAACGACTATCGTAGGATGTTGTTTCAACGTAAATACTTGTAAAGTATTTTATAACATGACGAGATGTCATAAACATATATTTGGGCGATAAACTCTATTTTCAAAAATGTACAAGTGGTATGGATATCATATGAGTTTGCATGTACGACATTGTTTCATGACTTACATTAGAACATATCATTCATATTAGGTTGCAGATAGAGATTGCACCTCATTTCAGTGTATCTACTTTTGTCATCATAATCATTGCATCGGGTAAGTTCGTAGCCCCACTTTTACTCGTTTAATTGTTTTATAAACTCTTTGGGAGATACATGCTCAACTACTTTACATTACTTACCTTTATATGAACTTAAATAAGCATTGTTTTACTACTTATGCTAGTAAGTAGATTGTGCCCGAACTAATTTGATCGCTATGTTATGAACACTATTATTTGAACCACTTTCCTTGATTTTGAGCCCTTCGACATATATATTTGAACTCTTTTAACTTGATAGGAACATATTGGCATAGATTTGAACACTTTAACTTGATTTAATTCTTTGACATATAATTAATCTCTTTTAACTTGATTTAATTCTTTTGACATATAATTAATCTCTTTTAACTTGATTTAATTCTTTTGACATATAATTAATCTCATTTAACTTGATTTAAAACATTTTGACATATAATTAATCTATTTTAACTTGATTTAAAACATTTTGACACATAATTAATCTCTTTTAACTTGATTTAAAATATTTTGACATATAATTAATCTCTTTTAACTTAATATTGAACCTTTTGACTATTTTGAACTTGTTTAACTTAATATTGAACCTTTTGACTATTTTGAACTTGTTTGACTTTATATTGAACCCTTTGACTATTTTGAACTTGTTTGACATAATATTGAACCCTTTGACTATTTTGAACCTTTTGATATGTTTTGAGCTCTTTGTTGTTTTGAACTTTTGAACTCGACTTAAACTCTTGAACTTAATTACGAACTTTTGAATGGAACACTTGAACTTAATTACGAACTTTTGAATGGAACCCTTGAACTTAAAAACGAACTTATGACTTGTTTGAACTTATTGAACCGTACGTGCTATGACCTTGACCTAAAGTCTCCTATGTTCGGAGCATCACTATAAAGTCTCCCTATGTGAACGGAGCAATACTAAGTCTCCCTTGTACGGAGCAGTGCAAATTCTCCCATGTTCGGAGTGTTCTTAATTGTATATTAATAGTTGTATGATGTAATGTTCGTACATTCGCATTGTTAGTCGCCTATTAGTAGGTTGTATGGATAACGATATTAGAGGTCGGCCAACCTCTCGTTCACTATGTTACGGAATCGTATTATTTATTCTAGGGGCTTTGCACGGCATACATTATTATATCGTGGTGCTATATTGTGAACTATTATGACGTATACTCGACCACTAGCCACACTATATTTTGTGCAATGGGTTGTGAACACACGGTTGCAAGTTTTGTATGGGCGGAACTTGGGCCGAGTGGATTACAATGCCTTTGCTTTGTGAACTATTATGATAACGTGTACTTGACTTCTAGACATACTACTTTTGGTAGTGGGTTGTGAACACCCATGTTGCAAGTTTTGTATGGGCGGAACTTGGAACTGAGTGGATTTACAATGCCTTTGCTTTGTGGACTATTCTAAATGACCAAAAACTTTGCCTTTGCTGCATGAACGTTCTTTAAAAGTTTTACATGTTAAACAAACTCTATGAACTCACTCAACCATTGTCTTGACACTTTTTAGCATGTTTTATCTCAGGTATCTAAGGCATTCACTTCATGGCATGCATGTGGACTTATCATAGAGTCGCGTTGTCGACGCGTCTCACATATATTTTATGCATTTAACTATCGTTTGATTGTAACAAACTCATTTTGGTACATTGGAAATCTTTTGGGATCTATGTTTTGTAAACTCGATTATTTTACTTAATCCAACGATATTTTCAAAAGCGACACTTTAGGTCGTTCGATATAATTGTAACTTGATGCTATGGCGGTCATCCCCGGTATTCCATTCCGCGCAAAGCAGGTAATTTGGGGTGTGACTGACTCGTCGCCGTAACTCATCCCGATGAATAAACTAGAGCCAAAGCGGCTAAGCGTGTCCAAAAGCGGGTAATAGATTTTAAGCGGCTAAAACTCATAAAACTTGCATATAACCCCTTGTTGGTCAAAGAATAAAAGTTTTAGGTAACACCCTAACTTGAACGTGGCGCTGGTGGTGCATTAAGCGGAGTTGTAGAACTCGACTTATGACCAAAACCGTGAGACAGTTCTTTGCTTGTTGAAATAACTAGTACATTCAAGGGTAAATTGGTAATTTCACATTAGTTAAATAATTTACGGAGCAGTGGGACCCACTAATCTGTTTAGTACTATCAATTACCTTTCGAGGACATAAAAATCAGTCGTGATCATTTACGGTTTAGAAGTAGCGGGTAGATTTAGACGGAAAAACTTAAATATAAGAAAGCGTAAACACTTATACGACTTCACAAATGTTAAGTATCCAAGCATAATTGATGTAATAACTATATAAGGCATTTTATACATTCACATCGTTATTTTAGAACCTAAGACACAACACATATTCTAGGTTGCGGCGTAGAGATTTCTCGGCTTATCCATCGATTAGTTATATATTGGATATCACATTTATTAAGGTGAGTTCGTAGCCCCACTTTTACTCGTTTAATTGTTTTATAAACTCTTTGGGGGAGATACATGCTCAACTACTTACTTTTACTTTACGCTTATATGAACTTAAATAACTCTTGTTTCACTACTTATGCTAGTAAGTAGATTATGCCCGAACTAAATTGATTACTATGTTATGAACACTATTATTTGAACCACTTTCCTTGATTTTGAACCCTTCGACATATACATTTGAACTCTTTTAAATTGATTTGGACCTTTTAACATATATTTGAACACTTTGAACTTGATTTGAACCTTTTGACATATAGTTGAACTCTTTTAACTTGTAAAGGACCCTTTTGATATATTTTGAACTTGTTTGACTTGATTTGAACCCTTTGTCTATTTTGAACCTTTTGATATGTTTTGAGCACTTTGACTGTTTTGAACTTTTGAACTCGACTTAAACACTTGAACTTAATTACGAACTTTTGAATGGAACACTTGAACTTAATTACGAACTTATGACTTGTTTGAACTTATTGAACCGTACGTGCTATGACCCTAAAAGTCTCACCGTTTTGGTGGAGCGTGCAAAGTCTCCCTTGTTCGGAGCAACCTAAAGCCTCCTAGGACCGGAGCAGAACGTCTCACTATGTTACGGAGCGTTCTCAAGTCTCCCATGTTCGGAGCGTTCTTAATTCTATATAATAGTTGCATGATGTACCGTTCGTACATTCGCATTGTTAGTCTCCTATTAGTAGGTAGTATGGATAGCGTTATTAGAGGTCGGCCAACCTCTCGTTCACTATGTTACGGGACGCATGTTATTTATTCTAGGGGCTTTGCCTGACATACATTATTATATACTTGGTGCTATATTGTGAACTTTTATGACAACGTATACTTGACTACTAGACATACTACTTTTGGCAGTGGGTTGTGAACACACAGGTTGCAAGTTTTGTATGGGCGGAACTTGGAACTTAGTGGATTTACAATGCCTTTGCTTTGTGGACTATTCTCAATGACCAAAAACTTTGCCTTTGCTGTATGAACGTTCTTTAAAAGTTTACATGTTAAGCAAACTCTATGAACTCACTCAACCATTGTGTTGACACTTTTAGCATGTTTTATCTCAGGTATCTAAGGCATTCACTTCATGGCATGTATGTGGACTTATCATAGAGTCGCGGTGACGACGCGTCTCACATATATTTTATGCACTTAACTATCGTTTGATTATAACAAACTCATTTTAGTACTTTGGAAATCTTTTGGGACCTATGTTTTGTAAACTCGATTATTTTACTTAATCAAACGATATTTTCAAAACAACACTTTAGGTAGTTCGATATAAGCTGTAACTTTGATGCTATGACGGTCATCCCCGGTATTCCATTCCACCGCAAAAGGTAATTTGGGGTGTGACAGATTAGTATCGAGGCGGTTATAGAGAACTAGGTTACATCATTGACCTAGACTATAACTACATCATCATAGCATCCCATCATATCATTATAAGTGCATACTCATTATACATGCGGTTTTATCGCGCATTATGTGGATTATTTGTTTTATTTCACATCGATTGTCACATAGATGTCTTGGATACCCATTCCATTATCTTTTCTTCATACCCCAATGTAGAATGCCTTGTCATTCCTTATCACAATTTAACATCGATTGACTCAACACCAAACATCATATGAGTCGATTAGTCCAAGCATTGCATAGTTACTCCTAAATTATACATAGCACGATCACCTATGTCTAATTCGGGAAGAATCATGCAATGAAGGGAGTAATAGTCTCATATGTGAAAGCAATTCCGTGTCGAGCCAAATTTTCAAAGATTTTTCAAACCACTTGTTTCGGTTTGATCGGTGGCGTTCTTGTTTGATGAGTTGCAAAGATCAAGCTAGAATCAAGTTGTTACTCAAACCGATTTAGCCTAATCTCATGACAGTTCTTGTTTGATGAGTTGCGAGATTAAGTAAAAATCGGTTACCTAAAAGTCTTTTGAGGATTTTGCTCGAGAATGGGAAAGTTTGCCTCATCAAACCTAACCATAAGAGAGCATGTCTTTATAATGGGAAATGGTCACGATAGCACAAGAACGTACCTAGTTGGATGAGAAACCCAGATACTTGAGCATTGACATAATCACTTATACTATACACACGAGCATAAACTTTTAGACCCTTGTCGAGGATCAGACCATAGTTATCAATAATTGAATCACGAGGACGTGATTCCTCTAACAGGGGAAGAATGTCACAATTCTCAATTTCAGGTCATTTTACAAACTTTAAAATTTTTACTATTCATCTCGGGAATTTACTATTCATCGGTTACTATTCATCGTTTTTGAGGTCGATTTGATATTTTCAGAGGTTATTTTACTATTCATTTTTACTATTCATTTTCGAAATTTTTATTTCACATTCTCGTAAGTTAACCTATTTTAGTGATAACCCAAGAATTTGACACTCATCGGGTCATTTTTGCAAATTTCACGAAACCGTGTATCGAGATTTACGTTTAGGTTTAAACGACGTTTAGGCATCTGATATGTCCATAAACATTAAAAATAAGAGAAATATAAGTTTTCACCTTCCGTGACATTTTCATAAGTTTTGAAAATTCGTTTTCGATTCTGCGTTCTCACGCAATCACAGCTTTTTTTACCCGTGTTTCCGACTTTTAGCGTTTAAGCAACCCGATAGAACTTACCACTCATCTAATATGCTTATATAGAGTATATTGATACGTTTAACATATTTTAGGATACCCGGTTTTAAGTTTCGTGACTTTCGACTTACAGTTAGCGATTCAGGGACCAAAACTCACTCCAGTAAAACAAATATCTAGTAAGACTTAACAACTAAGTCACCACTTATGCTAGGTGATGTCTTTCTTATGACTCACAAAGCCACTTGGCTTGGTGAGAATACATCTATCCTAAGATGATTACACATGTTCTTAACTTAACACCTAAGAATAAGATATTTATTTATCAACTCATTTGTGATAAACCAAAAACTCATCCATCTCCCTATTTCTCTCTATAGCAACGACCCAAACCCAAATAAAACACCCTCTATAATCTTGTTCTTGCTTCTTTAATCCATCACAAGTTAATCTCTTAGTTCCTTGATGATCCTTACTTCATTTCAACCATAAAAACACAACAAACACTACCAAAAACTCATCTATTTTCTAAGAGATTTTCATGAAAGTTTGGCAAGGGTTTTTATAACTTTTATTAAGGTATATCAATAGCAAGGGTTAGCAATATGGATAAAAGAATTGGAAGCAAAGGGATTGGTTGAAGCTATAGGTTTTAGTGTCCTAGTTATTGGTTCTTGATTTGTTTCATCACAAGGCTTGTAAGCAAACTACTATACTTACATTTGATTTCAGTAGATACTAGTATTTCATATATCTAATATGTTCTATATGCTTATTATACTTTATTGTGCTTGGATAAATGGATTAAAACACTAGAAACCGTCGAAAGGACTAGATTTGCAACACAGAAACTGAATAGGAGCTGTAAACGTAATTACTGGGTAAAATTCGTGGACTGAGAAACTTAGGTAATAACATAGGATTATAGATCGATGTCTTGTGGTCGTTTCGCCGGGTGGCTCGTGCCGTAACTCATCCCGATAAATAAACTAGAGCCAAAACGGCTAAACGTGTCCAAAACTGAGTAACAAATTTTAAACGGCTAAAACTCATAAAACTTGCATATAACCCCTTGTTGGTCAAAGAATAAAAGTTTTAGGTAACACCCTAACTTGAACGTGGCCGCTGGCCGTGCGTTAAACGGAGTTGCAGAACTCGACTTATGACCAAAACCGTGAGACAGTTTGCTGCTGACTGAAATAACTATTACATTCAAGGGTAAATTGGTAAATTCACATTAGTAAAATAATTTCTGGAGCGGTAGGACCCACTAATCTGTTTAGTACTATCAATTACCTTTCCGAGGACATAAAAATCGAGTCGTGATCATTTACGGTTTAGAAGTAACGGGTAGATTTAGAAGGGAAAAACTTAAATATAAGAAATGTAAACACTTATACGACTTCACAAATGTTAAGTATCTAAGCATAATTGATGTAATAACTATATACGGCATGTTTATACATTCACATCGTTATTTTAGAACCTAAGACACAACACATATTCTATGTTGCGCGTAGAGGTTTCTCGGCTTATCCATCGATTCGTTGTATATTGGATATCACATTTATTAAGGTGAGTTCGTAGCCCCACTTTTACTCGTTTAATTGTTTTATAAACTCTTTGGGGGAGATACATGCTCAACTACTTGCTTTAACTTTACGCTTATATGAAGTTAAATAACTCTTGTTTCACTACTTATGCTAGTAAGTAGATTATGCCCGAACTAAATTGATTACTATGTTATGAACACTATTATTTGATCCACTTTCCTTGATTTTGAACCCTTCGACATATACATTTGAACTCTTTTAAATTGATTTGGACCTTTTAACATATATTTGAATACTTTGAACTTGATTTGAACCTTTTGACATATAGTTGAACTCTTTTAACTTGTAAAGGACCCTTTTGATATATTTTGAACTTGTTTGACTTGATTTGAACCCTTTGACTATTTTGAACCTTTTGATATGTTTTGAGCTCTTTGACTGTTTTGAACTTTTGAACTCGACTTAAACTCTTGAACTTAATTATGAACTTTTGAATGGAACACTTGAACTTAATTACGAACTTATGACTTGTTTGAACTTATTGAACCGTACGTGCTATGACCCTAAAAGTCTCACCGTTTTGGTGGAGCGTGCAAAGTATCCCTTGTTCGGAGCAACCTAAAGCCTCCCAGGTGCGGAGCAGAACGTCTCACTATGTTACGGAGCGTTCTCAAGTCTCCCATGTTCGGAGCGTTCTTAATTGTATATAATAGTTGTATGATGTACCGTTCCTACATTCGCATTGTTAGTCTCCTATTAGTAGGTAGTATGGATAGCGCTATTAGAGGTCGACCAACCTCTCGTTCACTATGTTACGGGACGCATATTATTTATTCTATGGGCTTTGCCTGGCATACATTATTATATACTTGGTGCTATATTGTGAACTTTTATGACAACGTATACTTGACTACTAGACATACTACTTTTGGCAGTGGGTTGTGAACACACAGGTTGCAAGTTTTGTATGGGCGGAACTTGGAACTGAGTGGATTTACAATGCCTTTGCTTTGTGGACTATTCTCAATGACCAAAAACTTTGCCTTTGCTGCATGAACGTTCTTTTAAAGCTTTACATGTTAAGCAAACTCTATGAACTCACTCAATCATTGTGTTGACACTTTTAGCATGTTTTATCTCAGGTATCTAAGGCATTCACTTCATGGCATGCATGTGGACTTATCATAGACTCGCTGATGAGTGTCTAAATACTCATCATTTTTGTACCATTTAAACTGCAAAAACATCTGAAAACACTCAGAAATGCATCAAAATGATAAAATATCACAAATAAGTGTTTTATGTGTTTTAAATGCAAAATATCAAAATCGGTGAAAAACGTATCAAATTTGCATAATTGGCGGTTTAGTCCCCAAGTTTCAAAAGTTGTCAAAAACAGTCCCTGGTAAATCTAAATAAAGAGAAATGTTATTCAAGGTCCCTGAAATATTTTAACTTGTCAAAAATGGTCCTTGAATAAATCTTTTGTAAAATGGCAGAAAAGGTCCCTGAACTTTCAAAATTGTCGAGTTTGGCCCCTGGAAAATTGCAAAATGACAGATTTGGTCCCTGTACTATTAAAACTTGTCAATTTTAGTCCTTGTGACAACTTTGGAAAAATGGCAGGAATGGTCCTTCAAAATTGCAGAAATTACAAACTAGTCCTTGTCATATTTAAAACCTTGGTCCCTTGTCAAAACAATGTGAACCCCTGCCATATACCTGTTTTTGACCCCCCTGTCACCTAGCCACTTTTGACCCTACGGTCAAAACAAGTCAAACCAACACCGCTTTTCCTCCCACATGCTTCTTTTGATTGGACCAAGTTACACCTACACTCGGGCCTTTCACCCATCACCTCCCATCACCTTATCCTCTTATCCTCCACTCATCATATACCGTCCACCCCCCTAGTGCTATTTCGGAAGGCCTATAAGTCAAATTTCACCTTTTCCGCCAAAACCATCTAATGGCTAAATTGCACCAAAAGTTATCCAAATGATGCGGAATCAGTGGGATCATCTCGAAACACGTGGCAAGGATTTTGAGCTATAAAAGGAAGAGATGAAGAAAGGAAGCGATAGTTAGTTTTAAAATTTTTTCTTTTATGTCGTTTTTAGTTATCTTAATTAAGTGTTCAAAAATGTAATTCCAAGCTTTAATGCATTAAACTTTCATCACTTTATGATTGTAATTCAATTTTGAGTATCAATTCAAATTTTCACTTCGGTTTCATAATTTCAAGTGTACTGTTGCAAAATCCATTTTCAAAATCTCATCTCCAGGCCTTTGACAGCTTATTCTTAAGTTTCAATTAGCCTATTTGAGCTATTTAAAGCTTTTGATAAACTCACAATTCAGTTCTAAGCAAATGTGGTATATGGTCAATGAAAGTCAATCGGGAAGCTAAAATGGACAATGGTGATCCTAGGTTGATGCGGGGTGTTGCGGTGGTGATAATGGTTGGATTTAGTTAGTTTAGTGTAGTATTGGTTTTGTTTGAGCACTGCGATAAAATTGGACACGAGATGTGAGTAATTTGCTTATTCTCGATTTTCAAGTCAAAATGCGGTTTATGGTTGTATGAGTCTGTGGCCACAAGTGGTTTTATGTGTTCAATAAGTTGCAACTAGGTAATTTATATTGATTGGTCATTGGTACAAGTTTGATCAGTAGCTAATCTAGTGTATTTATATAACAGTTATATATAAGGTGTGTTTGGATTTAGCCCTTAAACTGCACTAGAGGATAGCTCAGTGTCTAGTATCTGTTGGTTCATGGTTGTGTAGCCATTTCATGCTCACTTGAGTCATTCCCTTGTGCCTGCTTAGCCCTAAAGTCAAATTGGTGTTAAAACTGTACAAACCACTTATCTGTTAAACTTTTGAATAAGCAAAAGCTTATTTTATGTTCAATTTTCAGTAATATAGCTTAATATAACTTTATTTTATCATCATATATTAACATCAATCCACAAAATCAACTCAAAGTTGGAAAAAGTCAACTCTTGGTTTTGATAAAAGTCAAAATTGCAAGTTCGATTGAGCACATATGGAGAGATTTTCATGGACTCGATTCGGGTTATAACAAATGAAACTTTGGGTTCTATAAGTTCATTAGGTCTAGTTTCTTATTGCTATTTTTGTTTATTTTAGAATTTTTCAAAAGCTCCAAATGAGCTTGTTAAAAGTGGCAAAGTGCCTGCTCTGGCACATGCTAAGCTAAGCTCCGCAGGCTTTTAGGAACTTGGAGACCTTGCCACAAGCTCATTTGAGCTTGGCAAGGTCTGATTTTGGTTTGCATATACCCAACCAGGTCTAGTTCAGGGTCCCACTTCTGTTTTGAAGTTTCAGCTTATTATGAGTTCTGTGCATTAGCTTAAAGTAGACACCATATTCACTGTTTTAGCCAAAAGCTCATCACATCAAATCTTTTGCAACTTGCAATCCAGTGGATAGGACTAGTTGATTCTCATTGCATTTTGGTTACTTTAGCTTATTGTAGCTTCATCTTCAGTTTGGTAGCCTTTTGGATTACATTTGCTTATCAAAGTGCTTATTTCAATAAGCACTTGGTCATCAGTTCCATAATTCCACACATAAGCACCTGTTTTTCCATTTTTCTTATACTCTTAATATTATTTTAGAGTTTTCATGAAATTTTCAGATTTTTCCTAGCTTGTTTGCTATTTTTCTTTATTTAAATTAGTTTTTAAGCATTTTTAAATAGCTTTTAATACAAATAATTAAGAAAAGGTTCAAAAAAATAATTTTTCAATCTTCTTAGGTTTAGATAAATATAAAAAGTAAAAAAAGTAATTTTCCATATTTTTCATAGTTAATTTTGTAATTTTTAGTAATTTAATTAGTTTTTAATAGTTTAAAATTCATAGAAAATAGAAAAATAATCAGAAAATTACAAAAATAGTTTTGAAAATTCTATTTTGTTATTTTAGATTTTCCAAGTCATAATTTTAATTTTCTAGCTTTATTTCCTAATTTCTTGTATTTTAGGTAATTATTAATTAGTTAAAATAGTTTTAATTAATAATAATTAATTAAATAGTTGTAAAAATAATTTTCTTTTCTATAAAGTTTCTTTTATCATTAGGATTGTAAAATGTGTTTTCATATTTTTAGGATTTATATTGTGTAAGTTTCACTTTTTATTTTGTGCGTTTACGTAATTTTTATTTTTAACGTGGGTTTTAAGTTTTAAACGTTCATCGATTTTAAAAATAGTGATAGCGTTTATTTAATAGATTTTATCTTTTAACTTTCTTTAATTTGCATTTAAGCCCCTGTGGTTTATGGGCTTTTCCTTAGTTATAATCATCTTGAATCTCTTTTCGATTCGAATCTCTCGATCACTACACGTCGACTATTCTCGCCGCATTCGTTGGGACTTAACGACTGGGAAACACTATACTCTCGATCTACATTGCAATTGGTGTGTGAGTGTTTTAAGTTCCTTACATTTGGTCATTCACAAGTGATCATTCGGCGTGAGAAAACTTGGCGGTTTGCCGATCAAATTTTGGCGCTTGCTGCGGGGGCGATGCTAATAGTCCTACGTATAGCAGTTAGTGATTTGACATCACTCCTTGTTTATACCATCTATAAAATCAAAAACCCAAAAGATTTTCATTCTTAGTTTTTACATCATGTTTTCAAAAATACCAAAAATATTCCTCTTTACCCTCTTACCCTTTTGATTCTTCATTTCTTACCCTCTGTAAACCTTTGATTCTTTCTATGTCTTATCCTCACCCTCTTGCATGTCAATGGTGTGGTGGTCCTTATAATGGTGGCAATTGCCCCGGTTGTAGCATGGTGGAATCGTGGAAGCGGGTGCTGTCTATAACCGGGATCCCTATTCCTACCATAACACAACCGATTCATTCCATCGCCTACTACCACCTTTGTGAGACTCGGCGATTTCTTGTTGTGAAGTCTTGTGGTGGTTCACACTACTGATTCGATTGTCAATCGGAAACACGCTTGTCTATGGCGGGTTCACGATAACAATTATGACTACAACACATATGACTCGCGGCCGCATCAGTTTCTTGTTGTGAATATTGTGGAGGTCCTCACTCTAGCTACGATTGTCAAACAAGGGTCCATTTCCTTGTAACAATTCGACTCTTAGTATCATGACCAACCTCCACAATACCAAGTAAATCGAGCACCACCTCGGCTGAGCCACTTCCTCAAAATCTTCTACTTGATCTTTTGGATTTAGTGAAAGATTTGAAGGAATGTAAACATCCCAAAATAATCCAAATGAAAAATCCATGGAAGTTTTGTTAGTGAAGAAGATTGCTAAATTAGATTCCCAGTTGCCTTTGAAAAATCATTGGGAATCAATTGCAAAAGAAAAAGCGACCAAATCTAGCTCTCGATTCCGTTTCATTCCTAATGGCGATGATGATGAAGTTATCCTTGATATTGGTCAACTTTATGCAGATTCATCAAGTTCATCGGTTGAAATTCCTTCCATGAAAAGTCGGGGAGAAAAGACTATGATGGAACTACTAGCGAGAAGAACAAATGGAAAGTATAAAACATATGTATGCTAGTCCTTCTAAACTCCTCGATCGGTTGATATCCCGGCAGTTGAGATTCCATCTCAAACAAGCGCTATCACACCAAGCTCCCACTCGCTCTACGAACATGGGGATGAGCTTCTTGACCTTGTTCACGAAAAGGAATCGGACGAATTCATAAAGTCTAGTGTTGAGAACTTTGTCCCAATCCCAGAGAGTCACAGGAACTTCGAGCATATGTGATTCTATTTCCCTCTTGAGTGTTCAAAAGATCATTTGATACTTTCTCCGATCTTAGCGACGATTGTGCTTCTTATGAAGACATTGAGTATGTTGAGGCATCACTCCCGGTAGATGATCCTCTTCTTGAGGAGTTCACCGATGAACTCACTCACATCGATCCACTTTCATCGTAAAGTGGCGATGATCTCTTTGATTTGAAGCCGATCTTGGAGAAACTAGAAATCTCTTATATAATGATCATTCACTCATTTCTTGTCCCATTTCCGACTCTTCCATTCCTTCTCTTACTCCGGATGAGGAAGATGATAACTTTGGAAGGAGGTCGATGATTTTCTTAGTGATGAGTCAATTCCAGCAGGATTGACAATACTTACTATGATTCGGAGGAGACATCCTCTTTCTTGAAAATCATTGATTGAAGAACCGTTTCCAACTCTCCTCCGGAAATTTTGTTGCCAATCACCATACAAGCTTCAAGTCTAAGCTTAAAAATCTAACAAATGGTGATTTGCTCCTCACTAATGAAGAATGGGATTGCATTGTGATGCACATCTTTATTCCATTTTCACAGATGGTGTGGTTTCGTTCCGTTTCTCCTTGGGAATGAAGACATTGTCTTTGACCGGCATTTTCATTTATCATTCTTGAGCGGTTCTTTACATCTCATATCTCATCGGTGTGGAACTTTCACGTACTTCAATGTTTATCCAAACATCTTGAATGAAAGTCCGATGGAGATTGTCTATTCCACTTACTTCCCCATGAACCAATTAATTGGGTCGAGTCAAGCTAGCGACTCGGTAATCAAAACATAGCTTAACATGGGTTTTCACCCGTGTGTACCACCACTAGTGTGGGGAGATGCCCACATGTTGTATATAGATCTTAAAAATGAATGAAAATTGTAAATATTAAAAGAGAATAATTGTTGTGTTTACCCCACTTAGTTTATACCACCGACTTCAGCGAATTTGATTTGTCTTTACGAGCCGTACCATACGGACTAGCCAACTCTTAGATAAATTATCAATATTATCTTTGGTGGTGATTACCAATTATGGTTTTCCTTTGCCTTTGCCACAAGCCATAAACTTGCGGGCTAGCCAACTCTTTACTTTTAAGGATATGGTGGTGAATACCATACAATTTTGGGCAAATTATGGCCGTCAACGGATTTGAGATATCTTTACCAAGAGCCGTTTGCTCTGGATTAGCCGATCCTTATGTGGGTTAGACATGGTGGGTGATTACCATTTTGTGTTTAGTACATAGTACTTCCACTAAAAAAATTTTAATTTGGCCATTTTGGGGAAAAAGGACTAAAAGGGTACATTTATGATCAAATTCGCGAATTTCCCCCACTTAGAAATGAATATTGCAAAACATCGAAAACACTGAAATGCATCAAAATGATAAAAATATCACAAATAAGTGTTTTATGTGTTTTAAATGCAAAAATATCAAAATCGGTGAAAAACGTATCAAATTTGCATAATTGGCGGTTTAGTCCCCAAGTTTCAAAAGTTGTCAAAAGCAGGTCCTGGTAAATCTAAATAAAGAGAAATGTTATTCAAGGTCCTGAAATATTTTAACTTGTCAAAATGGTCCTTGAATAAATCTTTTGTAAAATGGCGAGAAAAGGTCCTGAACTTTCAAAATTGTCGAGTTTGGCCCCGGAAAATTGCAAAATAATGATTTGGTCCTGTACTATTAAAACTTGTCAATTTTAGTCCTTGTGACAAATCTGGAAAAATGGCAGGAATGGTCCTTCAAAATTGCAGAAATTACAAACTAGTCCTTGTCATATTTAAAACCTTGGTCCACTTGTCAAAACAATGTGAACCCCCGCCATATACATTTTTTTGACCCCCATCACCTAGCCACTTTTGACCCTCTGGTCAAAACAAGTCAAACCAACCTTGCTTTTTCCTCCCATGCTTCTTCCCATTGGACCAAGTTACTGCTACACTCGGGCCTTTCACCCATCACCTTATCCCTCTTATCCTCCACTCATCATATACTGTCCACCCCCCTAGTGCTAGTTCAGAAGGCCTATAAGTCAAATTTCACCTTTTCCCGCCAAAACCATCTAATGGCTAAATTGCACCAAAAGTTATCCAAATGATCTGGAATCAAGTGGGATCATCTCAGAAACACGTGGCAAGGATTTTTGAGCTATAAAAAGGAAGAGAGATGAAGAAAGGAAGCAGTAGTTAGTTTTTAAAATTTTTTCTTTTATGTCGTTTTTTTAGTTATCTTAATTAAGTGTTCAAAAAATGTAATTCCAAGCTTTAATGCATTAAACTTTCATCACTTTATGATTGTAATTCAATTTTGAGTATCAATTCAAATTTTCACTTCAGTTTCATAATTTCAAGTGTACTGTTGCAAAATCCATTTTCAAAATCTCATCTCCAGGCCTTTGACAGCTTATTCTTAAGTTTCAATTAGCCTATTTGAGCTATTTAAAGCTTTTGATAAACTCACAATTCAGTTCTAAGCAAATGTGGTATATGGTCAATGAAAGTCAACTGGGAAGCTAAAATGGACAATGGTGATCCTAGGTTGATGCAGGGGTGTTGCAGTGGTGATAATGGTTGGATTTAGTTAGTTTAGTGTAGTATTGGTTTTGTTTTGAGCCTGCAATAAGCTGGACACAGATGTGAGTAATTTGCTTATTCTCGATTTTCAAGTCAAAATGCGGTTTATGGTTGTATGAGTAATCTGTGGCCACAAGTGGTTTTATGTGTTCAATAAGTTGCAACTAGGTAATTTATATTGATTGGTCATTGGTACAAGTTTGATCGATAGCTAATCTAGTGTATTTATATACTTGATTATATATAAGGTGTGTTTGGATTTAGCCCTTAAAGCGCACTAGAGGATAGCTCGATGTCTAGTATCTGTTGGTTCATGGTTGTGTAGCCATTTCATGCTCACTTGAGTCATTCCCTTGTGCTCGCTTAGCCCTAAAGTCAAATTGGTGTTAAAACTGTACAAACCACTTATCTGTTAAACTTTTGAATAAGCAAAAGCTTATTTTATGTTCAATTTTCAGTAATATAGCTTAATATAACTTTATTTTATCATCATATATTAACATCAATCCACAAAATCAACTCAAAGTTGGAAAAAGTCAACTCTTCAGTTTTGATAAAAAGTCAAAATTGCAAGTTGATTTGAGCACATATGGAGAGATTTTCATGGACTCGATTACGGGTTATAACAAATGAAACTTTGGGTTCTATAAGTTCATTAGGTCTAGTTTCTTATTGCTATTTTGTTTATTTTTAGAATTTTTCAAAAGCTCCAAATGAGCTTGTTAAAAGTGGCAAAGTGCCACGTGACAAGCACTAAGCTCTTGGGGCTTTTGCGAACTTGCAGACCTTGCCACAAGCTCATTTGAGCTTGGCAAGGTCTGATTTTGGTTTGCATATACCCAACCAGGTCTAGTTCAGGGTCCCACATTTTTGAAGTTTGACTTATTATGAGTTCGTGCATTAGCTTAAAGTAGACACCATATTCATTTGTTTTAGCCAAAAGCTCATCACATCAAATCTTTTGCAACTTGCAATCCAGTGGATAGGACTAGTTGATTCTCATTGCATTTTGGTTACTTTAGCTTATTGTAGCTTCATCTTGGTTTGGTAGCCTTTTGGATTACATTTGCTTATCAAAGTGCTTATTTCAATAAGCACTTGGTCATCGATTCCATAATTCACACATAAGCACCTGTTTTCCATTTTCTTATACTCTTAATATTATTTTAGAGTTTTCATGAAATTTTCAGATTTTTCCTAGCTTGTTTGCTATTTTCTTTATTTAAATTAGTTTTAAGCATTTTAAATAGCTTTTAATACAAATAATTAAGAAAAGGTTCAAAAAATAATTTTCAATCTTCTTAGGTTTAGATAAATATAAAAGTAAAAAAAGTAATTTTCCATATTTTTCATAGTTAATTTTGTAATTTTTAGTAATTTAATTAGTTTTTAATAGTTTAAAATTCATAGAAAATAGAAAAATAATCAGAAAATTACAAAAATAGTTTTGAAAATTCTATTTTGTTATTTTAGATTTTTCCAAGTCATAATTTTAATTTTCTAGCTTTATTTCCTAATTTCTTGTATTTTAGGTAATTATTAATTAGTTAAAAATAGTTTTTAATTAATAATAATTAATTAAATAGTTGTAAAAATAATTTTCTTTTTCTATAAAGTTTCTTTTATCATTAGGATTGTAAAAATGTGTTTTTCATATTTTTAGGATTTATATTGTGTAAGTTTCACTTTTTATTTTGTACGTTTACGTAATTTTTATTTTTAACGTAGGTTTTAAGTTTTAAACGTTCATCGATTTTAAAAATAGTGATAGCGTTTATTTAATAGATTTTATCTTTTTAACTTTCTTTAATTTGCATTTAAGCCCCTGTAGTTTATGGGCTTTTTCCTTAGTTATAATCATCTTGAATCTCTTTTCCGTTCAAATCTCTCGATCACTACACGTCGACTATTCTGCATACATTTCGTTGGGACTTAACGACCTGGGAAACACTATACTCTCGATCTACATTGCAATTGGTGTGTGTTGTTTTAAGTTCCTTCACGGTTGGTCATTCGCAGTGATCGACTCGCGTGAGAAAACTTGACGGTTTGCACCGATCACTCGCGGTGACGACGTCTCACATATATTTTATGTACTTAACTATCGTTTGATTGTAACAAACTCATTTTAATACTTTGGAAAATTTTTGGGACCTATGTTTTGTAAACTCGATTATTTTACTTAATCAAACGATATTTTCAAAGCGATATTTTAGGTCGATTCGATATAATCTGTAACTTTAATGCTATGCGGTCATCCCCGGTATTCCATTCATTGCAAAGCAGGTAATTTGGGGTGTGACACGTAAGAAGGACTTGCAAGTGCGTAATTACATAGAGAGATTCGCTTAATTGTGGTAGTACTCTTTAATCGTTTGGTTAGTGTGCTATTTCTTTCATTAGATTCACATTAAACATACTACATGCATTCAAGTTTGTAAAAATCGCTAGGCGCTAGTGAGGCGGTTGGGTAGGGCCTAGCGATTAATCGGTTAGGCGGGGATTAATCGGATTGGAATTTTTATGCGTAAAAATGTAATTTTAGATATTATATTATTTTATATGTATGGGATAAGCATATTACATCAAAGTTCAAATATTTCAAGTATTTAAATATAGACATAATACATAATTCTTCAAAGTTCAAAGTCAAACATAAATATTACTCGGTTTGTTGACCATTTTTAAGCGACATTTGACCGATTTTGTCCGATTAATCAGTTTGTTGACCGATTTTAAGTGATTTTGTCCGATTTTTAAGAGACTTTGTTGACCAATTTTTAAGCGCTTTTGTCTGATTAGACCGATTTTTTCCGATTAATCGGTTTGTTGACCGATTTTTAAGCGATCTTTGACCAAACCGATTAAATAGGCCGATTATGATAAATCAAGGCGCTTAGTGAGCGATCAGCGATTATGCGGTGATTAATCAGCCGCCTGGGCTGATTTTTACAACAGAGCATGCATTAATGATTATATGATGTTTTATTGGCTTTAATGTTTGGTGTGTAAGCATTGATACCTCTTGATTATCGTGCCTTGTCGACTCGGCTCGCACAATTACTTCATTAACATTTTTGCATAGTTAATGTAAGCCCTAACGGGATAAATAGTTTAACAAAGTATCATTAAGGAAAGATTAACACGAATTTCTAGTTAGTCGTGACAGGACTTTTACAAGAGATCTAGGTGATTTAGTACACTACATAACAAGCAGCTATAGAGTAAGTACCTATTTAGTACTCATCATATATAACTAACCGATTAGCGAGCATATCTTCTTTACTATCGGCTTGACCTCTAATTGCTATATGTTTTCTTTCTGTGTACATGTGTGTCTTGTTGTCTTCACGTTTATTTTATTAGTTTTACTTAATCTACACATCGTGCCAGTCTCACAGCCTGAAAACCCCCTGTGTTAGATTAGGTTTAAATAAACTAACTTTAGGATTAAAATACTGATAGATATTTAAGTGTTAACGTTCCACTCTTAGTGATTGAAACTCTACTTACCAACTAGGCTACATTGATCGGGTTTACTGCTCGTTAGTGTTTGTTATAGGTTAAGTCGGTTAAATATAAATATTAAAACTTGAATTCACAAATAGACCTATACTAAACGACACATCACTTATAAAAAGTACAAAAAAGGCTGTTTTACTATGGAATGCATCTTAAGTTAATAAGAAATGTTAACATATCAGCAAACCCATTTGCTAATACAAAGCCAATTTTGAAAACGAATTTGCTAATACAATATTGTTGACCCAAACACCCATGAACATATATGCAAAACCAATATAATGATACACAAACAAGTTACTTTTCCTTTTTGCAAAAAGAAGTATTAAAAATCTAACCAAACACCCATTTGCAATACCCAATTGCTGAGCCAAACACCGACTAATTTAAAATGATACAAGTTAGAAGTATAATGATACAAGTTTGCTGACCCAAACACCTACTAACATATCGGAAAAACACCCATTTTAAAATTCTAACTTAAACATAACTTCAAATGTATATCTGACCTAAACACCCATTTTATATAGCGGCAAAACATGTTTATTACTATAATTTCGTGTTATAGTATCTCTTACCCAGACACCTATTTTACATGTATAAATAATATTGATGGAAAACATGGGTTATAATTTAAAAATTATTTTAACAATTGAAAAAAAAAAAAAAAAAAAAAAACAATTAGAATTGCAACGGATGCATTAAAACCATTTAAGAAAACTTTTCCATAAGCACCGATCCAAATACATCTTTTTAACAGCGCGAGTCCATAACATGTTGGAGCGATGCTCGTGTATCTATGCTCTCGGTTATTAAAAACTTGCTACCGGGGGCATTCATGTTTGGGTTTTTAGTGGAGATGCCGATAGAAGGATTCTAGTGAATTCAACACAAGACTCTTGAGAAAACTTGGCTTGAAAACACTTCAAGAATGAACTATATGGTAGAGTTATTTATTTATTTATTTTTTATTATAATTTTTTTAATAAAATGGTCATGTTTCACAAAGTGGCCAGACAATCTCTTAAGCGTGTCAGCAAATAAATATAAACATTGTCTTTCACATATTTTCTTGTAATGGAGTGTGTGGCGTGGTCAGCGTTGCCGGTTATCAATATTCAAAAATAATAACACGCGGATGAGTAATTGGTTAAAATCGATAATAATATGATTTTTGGCAATATAATTGTAGGTTGGTGGATGGACAATAGCATATGATGGATTGATGTAGGTAACTAGGAATGGTAATGGGGCGGCGCAGCCATCCCTATCTTCAAATCTGATTACAAAAATCATCCCCAAATCCGCCTCAATCCCATTGGGGACCTTATCGGACGCTCCATTGGGGCGAGATGCTCCCAAACCCGCCCATTTTCCATTGGGGTTTTACGGGTTTTTTTTTGTGTGATCTCCATCATACTACGTACGCTTTCCCGTTTATTCTTATTTTACACTATTAACAATATGATTTTGTGGAATAACTTAAAGAATTGAGAACCCATTAATAATATATTAGGCATTGGAATAAATGACAACTTTTTTAGAATATTATGACACAAAACAAGATTTTATGATCACACTTTGAAACATTACAAAGATAAAAATTAACAAAAATTAAAGAATTATATTTAGTACATAAATACTAGCACAATATTTAAGGTATATAAATATATGTATATGTATATATATGTGTTTCGGGGCGGGGATAGTTTGCCCCGTCCCCGCCCCAAACCCGATAAGAATCTCCGTTAAGGCCCCAAAACCTGCCGTGAAACCCGATAAGCATGCCCCGCCCCAAACTCGATAAGAATCCCCGTTTAGGCCCCAAAACCCGCCGTGAAACCCGATAAACATGCCCCGTCCCACCCTAATAAGTTCGGGTTTCGAGTTTCCCCGTCGGGTTTGGGTTTTTTTGACATCCCTATATGTAACCGTAAGAGGCGCTTCAACTTGTGAAGCACTTTTTGTCCAATCAAAAGATGGCAACTGTACCCTTTTAGAATTTGTGAGACCAAATACAAAATGCTGCAATGATATAAATATCAGTTGGTCATGATCGATTTATATAAGCCCACATAATAGTCATGGGTGGTTTTCATAATCTCATTTGCATGTTTTAGCACCTGAGATCTTTTATTACCTCCAGTATATGAATCGGATTGACACAAACATAGTCTGTTTATTTAAGTTTAATTTAGCATAATAGACGAACACAAACATACAAAGAAACAAGTTTTTGGTGCTTGTGTTCATTGTACTTGAGATAGCATGAACGAACATGTGTATTTACGAGATAGCTTATCGTCTTGTTGAAGCTAAATGAACATGGGTAAATGAAGTATGAAACCTTCAAATGTTGTGTCATATTTTGACTTGAATCAACATGCTGAATTTTTTTAAGGAAAATAAATCATACCACTATGTAAAATCGTAGCGTATGTATAACATTATGTAGTTTCATAAATCATAACGATTGTTGGGAATGGCCTTACGTATACAGTCCATAACTAGTGTCAGTTATGGACTATGAGTTCTTGTAAAACACACCAATAAACTAAAATAAGTAAAAACACCGCAATAATTCACCACGTGTCGATGCATCATAAGGGTAAGATCGTCATATGACTCATATCCATATTCTAATATGGCTGACAGTTTCTTCTGCATCACTAAGCACATTTTTAGGAGCAGATTTTCTTTAATCTTTTAGATTTTTATTTCAAGATTCATGATGTATTAAATTAGATCTTGAGAACATCTGGATTTGCAAACGATGCATCTATTGGCACCATATGCGTCGTCACTATCATAAAATCATCTGCCTTTGTTTCATCCTTGATTTTGTGAGATCATATTCCATGAAGATGCAAACATGGAGATGCATACATGAAGATGCAAAAGATGAATCTAGTGATAGCATATGCATCATCATCATCATCATCATACTGCAGCATCATCATCATCATCCATTTTAACATCATGAACAAATAATTTAAATATAGAATTATATCAGAGAAAATCTTCGTCGTCGATGATCAATAAATTCGAATTTGCAGATGTCAAAGATTTTTGTTATCTTCTTTTACAAAAGTTACAAAATTTACAAACTTAAGAGTTAAGATACATCTATCAATCTTTTTAGATCAATTATTAGAACTCTAATGGAGGATTTGAAGATAACATGGTGGAGTTGACTTTAATTTATAAGCCCAATTCATACGTGTGGTTGCATTGCATTCTAAAAAGACATATGTACCCCTCTATAGTTAGTTTCTTAAATTAATCAATATAAATGAAAGTCAGAATAATTGCGAAAATGCCACAATCTATCTTAACCCTCGATCTCCTAATCTAATGGTTGGAATTGTGTCTTACCCTTTTTACAATAAGAAGCTTTTTTATCTTACCTATGGACTACTGTATACAAAACTGACATACAAAATTGACATACTTGTATCACGTAATCTATCTATATCTATACTACATTATAATTCTATAAAAGGAAGTACAAAAATATATGTTCTGCGTATTCTTATAATTAGTAATTATATGATAAAAAAAAACATAATATCAATCTTTAATGCGTATAATTTTCAGACGTCTGAGGCGAAGCGTAAGCGTACATCACTTTAATGCGATATTAAAAAATAAAACACCACATTAATGCTATTTAATATAGTCGATTAATAAATACAATTAATCTGATTATTAAAACACCCTAACATAATAAATACAAATTATCAGCGTATTGTGCAACCAAATTAAACATAATTCCTATATTAAATGTCACTAATACAAATAATATTCAAGCTCAAACGGACAACACGCCAATGGGCTTGCAGTCAACGGCACTATTTAAAAATTTTTGAAATCAGTAAATTTATTGTAAAAAGAACATAATAAACTAAAATACATGATTCACGAAAATTTTATTTCGAGTGCATGTCATGCATAACAGCGGTACTCGCATTAAACGTCACTAACACAGATATAGCACATTATACAAATATTAAAGCCTGAACGGGCAACAGGCAAAATGGGTTTGAGCCCAAACAGGCACGTGTTAAACGGGCTCGAGCCCGAACAGGCGCGGGTCAAACGGGCTCGAGCCCGAAGGAGAACGGGCTAAATGAAATTCTTGATATCCGTAAATTTATTATCAAAATGTTAGGTCACTAGTTTTACAAACACAAGTTATAGAGAAAGAGATGAAGGCGATTGAACAAGTATATCACACACACACACAATATAGTATACGGTTAGGCGTGAGGCATATGTGAAAGAAAGAACTTGAACAACCAACCCTCAGTGAGGGTTATTACATAGTTTATATAGGCGAGGAGCTAGGCAACACTCCTCTCCTTCCCTATTCCTTATTGGGCTTGGGCGCAAGCATGGGCCTACGTAAAACTTGACCTTAAACAAACATAAAGGCGTAATAAAGCTACCTATTACATATGAAATATAAATACTTGAAATCTTGTTTAGGAGTGATTCCAACAATCTCCCCACCAGTATATATGAATGTAAGCGGTGAAGGCGTTGATGTAATAGTAGGCGTGACGTCTTCGACATTCTTCTTTCTTGTGAGAAGAATTGTCTTGATTCGAACAATCTCCCGGTGTAGAGATAGTTATCTTTGAACAATTATGCTTGACGTCATCATTAACTTTGTTCTTTGATCATTGTTCTTTGTGGTGAAAGTGATAGTATGTTGTTGTCTACATCGATCGCCTCAGTGCGCTTCATTTGCTCCGGTGTCTCCACGTCATTCTTGACATGCTCATGCGCTCTTTGGCGTTGGAAATCAATCTTGATGAAGTTACGTAAGTCTTTGACTTTGTAGATTCTTTGATTGATGAAGAATCATTACATTGTTGTGTTGCATTGAATAGAACTTCCATTAGTGATGATGTTGGCGTGAGCATGAGAAGAGTCAAGACGATCATCCCGCCCGGAGGTTCCATAAGAAAACATTTCAAGCGGTTAGTAATAAGCGGTTTCGGCACTTACAAGTTTGAACTTGAGAGTGTTAATGACATAGTGTGAAAAAAGCTCTAATTCTTACAAAGGCCGTTCTGAACCGGAGTCCCACAAGTGAGATAACGCGATGTACCGAAGTACATCTGATTCGGATGAGTCCGAGGTACGAAGCATCACCTCACTGACCGTAGGCGTTTGAGACACACTCCGCGTAATCCACGGGAGTTACCGAAGTGACTGCTTTGTCGAGGTGTTTGATGTTGACCTGGCGGGAGTTTCCATTCAATCGCGAGGATCGCGGATGTGAACCTCTCATAAATGTTCTCGACAGTTGCTAAGATGCGTGAAGGACTCGATATGAACCATCGATAATCTTATTAGTTGATCATCAAGTGATTAAATGTCAAGTGTTCTAAGAGATCTTTTGATGAATCTCGTGGCTCTAGACTCAATAGTGCGTTTTGGTTTTCTGGCGGAGACTAGGAGAGGTCTCATCTTCAATACCGGCGATCTCTAAGAGAAAGCCAATAGTTCACGTAGGGTTCCTGTGAGAATGAAACAAGCTTGATTGAGAAAAACTTGAGTGGCTAAGAAGGTTTAGTGCATGCGTCCTTTGGGTCCATGGCGACTTTTAATCTTCAATACCGGTGTCATTTGGTGACAACCGGTATATGAATTGAACCCGGTGTGCGCCCTAAGTTGAATAAACGGAGGTACATTTCTTTTCACCCTTTACTTTACATTTCTTTTGATTCTTCAACTCCTTCTTTCTCCGATTCTCATTTCTCCTTTTACAATCATTCCTAAGGACTTCTAACAACGACTAATGGTAGTGTCCTTGGGTAGATCCCTCGACTCTGGCGGATCATAGACAGTTATTCCTAACCTTAGTCACCTTATAACTCCATGACTAACCTATGTTTGCCATTTAAACCCTTGTATGTGAAAAATATCTCTCAAAGGGTTTGTAAATGAAAACATGTTTGAACCTTGTGAGAGATAAGTTTTTGCATAAATACTCCCCTCCACATGTGCTTAATAGATTTAATGGTTAAATGCACGGTGAGGAAAGAGCGCGACTTTTGAATTGATCCACTAAAGATAGACAATCTCCCGAGACACGGTTCGTTGAATAGTTAAAGAGTTACATTGTCGACTTTTAGGTGACAACTAGCTCTAATAACTACCTTGAAGGTGTAGACAAACCTTGGAAGGTTGTCAAACCCGTCGAGTTCATGTCTATCAAAAGTTTCTCGAATGGTACTTTCTACTTGGACAAGTCGCTGCGAGACACGTTTACATTGCTAGCGAACTAGCTTGAAATTATTACCGTCCGAGACAAGTCTTTTCGAGTTACAAGCAGTTTAGTACCGTCGATTCGTTGGTTAAGTCCGAGGTACCTGATTCATTTGCATTTTGTACAACATATTTCTTATCACACAAATTTTCTCCCCTCAAAATGGCATATAAAATGTTATTTTTGAGCGGTTGACAATAAATATGACCATTTCGAGTGTTGCGGAAGATGACCACTATGAACAATTTGTGAACAAAGTTTTAATTCAAATACTCCCTCGACTAGTGATATAAGCGGTTGAGGTTTTAAAATCATATGGGAAGTACTTGTCTTTTTGAGCAAAACCTTGAAAAGTGAAAGGTTTGATAGGTTTTACTCAAAAATAAAGCTTTAGCTCCTTTTATAAGGATTGTGGCGAGGCGTACCACGGGGTCCTTTCTTGACAATTACGGGTTGTACATCTTGTTATGTGTGCACAAGCCATTGACACATATAATCACACATCCAAAATTATATGAAGGAAACCATTTAAGGGGTACCGGGAAGTGCAATGATATTCCGAGTGAGCTTGCAGGCGTTGAAAGCGGTGATGTTTCTCTGGGTCGACCACCAACATAGCTCTCAATCGTGCAGGCGGTCCGCCACGAACAACGTTCATCAATCATGGTGATGATCCTTCTCATCCCTCCTTTCACGAGAATTCCGGTAGCTTAGGAGACCCGACTTTCGGTATATCCTTGACTGTCGCCAATCCATCCCTAACCATCTTCAAGGTATGATCCCGAATTTGTGGAGCTCACTACACGCCATTAGCGATTTCTTTGAAGTTCACTATGGTAAACAACGCGAAAGGTTTCTTGATGAGTGTATATTGAGGTAGTTGGTTAAGATCGGGAAGAGTAGCGTTGGAGGTGAGGTTGAAGCAGCGTTTGATAAGATTCAGCGACCATCGGATATCTTCAACCGTTCTTTGATCACGATCGTCTAATGAAGATGAGAACCGACTTGATAAATTCGTTGAGCGTCGATCGAGAATTGTCTCATCGACCACGGACTTTGGCAAGGCGCGTGTCTTCGATGTCGTTGAGAGATAAGTTCTCAAAGTCGACCTCGGAGAATCCATAGTCATGTTCATCTTGTCGTTTGACTATGATATTCTTCAAGAATGTATAGTCCACTTAGACTTGAGATCAACGTGTTTGATGGCGCGATGTCCTTAGAACTATACTTTGTATGTTGAGACTTGAACCGAGCGACACGTAGTAGATTCTTGACGTTCGGGCCAATGATGAATCCCGTACAATGCATCTTGGTCGTATGCTTGCGTTGTCGAAAACAAGTGATTTGCGTTCCTCGATAGCTATGCGGTTTGAGTAAATAGCCATTTGGGAATGGAAGAGTCAATGATGTAGCATATTTTCGCGAACCATCGCTACCGTGTAAGAGAAAATCGGTCTCTGTTAAAAAAGTATCGGAAGGGAATCCGTGGTTCGTCTGCTTGGCCAATGGTCGGTGGGGTTTGGTCAATCGATTGTAGTATGGAGGTTGTCCTTTGTGTGAAGTCAATGTTTGCTTCGGATTGAGCCAATCCATGTTGTTGACATAGCTCGAGATGTTCTCAAGATGATATTCGACCTCGAGGCGCTTTCGAGCTGTCTTGTAGAAGTTAAACGCTTCATTCTTGATTCGCGAACTCGGTTTCGTCATTTTCTTCGCATGGAACTTTTCTGCAAAAGTTTTGCGTGCTCAATGTAGAACCGTCTACAGTCTTGACCTTCATCGGGTGGGGAGTTTGATTGACAAGTGTGGAGAACCATTCAAACTCTTGGTTTTATCGTCATCTAGCCATGATACGACTCGGTGAGTCATCTTCTTCTTCTTTTGGAGGGCCTTGATGATGGCTGGTTTCGCACTTGTTTGGGTGAGGTGGGTTGTTGTCGGGCTCGAGGACCTCTTCATCGTCACCACCCGTATACTCAAGTGATCACTGTTTTATTAGTCGGTGGTAACTCGGAATCGTCCCGAGGTTTATCGATGAAAGGCAGGGTGGAGGAGGCGTTGTTGAGAAGAAATCCGTGGTGGAGGAGGTGGCATGAAGTAGATTCACCGGGCCCTTCGGCGTTTAGGTGCGAGTCCTTGTCCTTATCATTGTCATCTCTTGATCGTTTGGGTTGATCGGTGACTCCTTGCATGATGATCGAGTTGAAAATCAAGTAGATTTTGAAGAATTTTGCTTCATCCGAGTAAGCGTTCGGATCGCTTTGACATTTGCATCACTAGTTTAGCGATTAACTTTCGATTCGAGAGATCGGCTTCTTTGGCGTTGTATGTTTAACCAATGCGGCGATGTTAGGAGTGAGTTATGCGGAAAATACTTCTCTAGTCGCACCGGGACGATGTCGAGAAGAAACTTGTGGGTATGATCTCTTCTTTGTCTTCTCCGGTTCCTTTTGGACTTTAGGAGCGATATCACGAAGGTACTTGTTAGTGTAACCTTGATCATTTCGTTTAGTTCCTCTTTACGATGACTCTTCATGAATTTGAACAAATTCCTTTCTTTCTCCATCTTGTCTTTCTCATCATTTAAGTCTTTGAATTTGGTCGACAAACCAATTCGGTTTTACGTAAAGTATGTCCTTCTTTCTTACTTGTTGGATGACTTTCACAATCTTTTCATGAGTCGAGAAATCCAAGATTTAGGTGGTTTCTTCACGATTTGGATGATGATCGGTTGACTTCGTTGATGGTGGTATTGATGAGTGAGATGATGAGTCGATGAGGAGGAGACATGAGGAGGCTTGGGGTCCTTAGGCGGTTCGAAGTTTCCTTACGAGGCGTGTGGGACTACCCGAAGCAACTTGTCATAATCATCATCTTTATCTTTCTCGGTCATCTTAGTTTGAGGTTCTCAAACTCATATCGATAGTATCCTCCACAGTTGTTGTTGTTGCGGAAGAGTGGTGGCACGGATCCACTACGGGTTGATTAACGTGTCGAGGATCGGTGAGGTGGGCGCACCACTTGATCCTCTGGGCCGCCCATTTGATCTTTAGCAAATTCTTGACCTTTTGAAGGTGTCGGCGTTGTGAAACTTCTTCTGTATGATTGATCCGGTTGCTCTTCTTCATCTTGAGCTATCATCATGTGGCACAAGTCTTGCGAGTCTTCCCTTTTCCTTTATTAGTTTGAGGACTTGGAGGTTTTGATGCTGAGGATTTTCATCCTTTGCGGTTTGAGTATGTGATCTCTTCATACGTGTCGGTAGCATCGAGTCCTCGTCCACGAGCTGTCTTTGCGGTTCGGTGAAAGGATCGGAGTGGCTTCACGAGAAGGAACTTTTTCTTAGGGTAGGTTTCCTCTTTGGAATAGGTTTCTTCTTTGGAATGTTCCTCGACTATCTCGAACTTGTGACACTTCCGGCACTTCCTTTTACGGTTCTCCTTACAGGTGTTCAGAAGATTTTTCGTCGAGATGACCAACTTTGCCTTGTCATTGCTTCCGGATACCTTTTATGCGTTTGAGCTTTCGACATCTTGATTAGAAGAAATCGGCGACTGACACCTTGTTTCTTTGTAGGCGTTTCCTTAATTCAGCGGATAGAATAGGTTCCGTCAACATATCGTGATTGTCGGGGTCATTGAGCCTCTTAGGAATATCGGGATGAAGTCAAGTGCTCTGGATCAACAATTTAGTATATCGATGTAGGAATCTTTGAGCCAAGTTTGTTGAGAAATGACATCATGTCATCCCAAATCGAGCTTCGATAGCGATGTGTTTCTTGTTGACCAATGCCGAGAATATTTGCGGTTCCATGAGCTTAGGGTGCTCATAGCAGCATTGTCGCGACCCGAAGCAGACTTGGTGATGATCATGTAGAGAGTTCTCGGGGTTGAGGAATACTCTTAAGCTCTACGTGAGAATGCTTGGTGATTACTCCTGTAGCCTCGTCATAACCGATATCGATTAAGAATTGGAGAGTGAGCTCTTGATAGGTGTGGCATATAGTTTGGTTGGATCGACATCGGGAATTGGGAGAACGACCCTTAAGTCTGCGGTGTAATGGTGACTTGTTTGTGATTTAGAGTCACCGTCGCGTGATCGTCGCTGACCCTTTCCATAGTGTTCCAGGCTGTTGGATGTAGATCTCGGGAGCATTGCGGTGAGTAAGCATGTTACGATACGGATGAGTCCTCGAGAATATCAATAGCAATAAGACACGAAGATTACGAGCAAGTAAGGGTGTCAAAGTCAACACGGAGATTGTTTTTCCTATCTTCATTGGATAGCCATGAGGATAGATATCGGCAATGGAGAACTTGAGATGCATCCACATTCATATGTCCGACCATGTCGTGATGCGAAATAACATTAGCCAAAAGAACCAACATATCGAAAGACATCTTGTTAGTCAACGAAGGTCTTATTGTCTAGTTATTGAATGTACGGTGTCAATGATTATTCTGAGTCCTAAGTCACTTGTATGTTCAATAGTTCAATGACGCGATGAAATGTTTCGTGAGTTAGTTAACTTTAAGTTTTAAAGTTTATTTTATCACTTATTGTTCACAACATATCAAGCGATTTAGGTTTATTAGTGACATTATTGGATTCGTGATGATATGATTAGTTTATTTACAAGTTTGTACACGTAACAATTCATAACGAAGGTGTGATCCGAGGCTTATGCGTGGGATTGGTAAAGTTATGCGTGAGCAGGAATGATATATGCTTAGGCGTAAACTTACGCGTAGAATCCTAACTACAGCGTGAAAGTGTTGCAGCGTGGAAAAGGAGACCTTATGCGTAGAGCTTATGCGTGGCATATATTAACCTTACACGTAAGGCTACTCGTGAGTTGACCTTATGCGTGAGGTCCTTGTTTACGCATATCCTTCACGAGGATCGCGTAGTCCTTATGTAACACCCCGGCCGACAAGGGTAAAGATATCTGTCACGGTTTCATATCGAACTTTAACTAATGTACAATAGCGGAAGCCTTTACAAAATATCCAAAAGATAATATAAATAACATATTCAAAATAAATCTAAGATCTCTATGGTAAAGTCTTGCTCTCGACTCTACTCTCAAACCCGGATCGGCTATCCCATAAGCTCATCTTGAAATGCTTAATACGCGCAGGGAAAAGAAAAGTCTTGGTGAGCTTACAAAGCCCGGTGAGCAGATATATGAAACAAAAGCAAAACAAATATCGAATAACAAAATAAAATGAAATAATGACGAAGGATCTTTCGAGGATTCTGCGGAAACACAAATATCTAAATCGAGCAGAACATAACAATAGACATCACATAGCACATTAAAGACACAAACACAAACACATCGAACAACCAAAACACATAGCATATCAAAATAACAGTTACATATAAGCCAAGCGGAAAGTCTCAAAACTAACGGAAGCAGTTTCTAGCAAAATAAACATGGCATTCATACAAATCAATTAATCAACAATTAATGTACTTAATTCAATATTGCGTGAAATAGCGAGTTCAAATCATGGCGGTCCACAAACAAATAGAAACATAGCGACAACTATAATTAGAAAGACCAAACAAAACATAGCATAACCATTAGCAATTATCCAAACAGATATCATAAGCTAAACCAGTTCTCAGATCAAATCCTAACATCAGCAGAGTTCAAACATGGCAGATCACATAGGCAATAAAACACTAACGTATAAACAAAGTTCCCAAAATAACTGATCAGACTAGGCAAATTAAACTTATAAAATACTATCTATCACACTCATACATTCATCCCATAGTTCAACGAATTCACATAACGATAAACAATCATAACATCAGATAACAACATGCACATCATATTTAAACATACTAATCATATCTTAGCATAGCAGACGGTAGTCACATAAACATACAAAAGCATAACCACATATAATAGCATAATATAAACCGAGCACATAATCATAAGCATTTAAACATACCAATTCATAATCGGAACTTATCATATAAATAACAAATCTGATTTAGTTAACTACCTCGAGCCCGAACATATCATATCCGATACATCATACTTATCTGAAATAATCTCGGAAAATAATTTGGAGTAGCTAGCTCCCGAAGTTGTGAAACGCGCGTATTACGCGACATCATTCACCAGACAAATCATATCGGATATGAGCGGATCTAGGATGCATCCATCGCCCCACAGACAAATATAGGTAATATAATACCAAGCGAGCTCATAACAAATAACGAGAAGGGCGTGGCGAACATCGCTCTCGCGCCTAGAGTCATATCGAGGTGCATCAACGTCACGGACATGGAACCCCATGACTAGTTATATTTGGCTCGGTGTCAAACTAACAGGTCAAACAAATTGTCATAAATGACACAGATCATACATCATCATAAAGATTTCATATCACTTATCAGATAACATCTTATCATAAGGTTCATATTCAAATATAGCAAAGTTCATCAATTACACATATCAAAGTCTTCTTAACATAAAGTTCACATCAGATATGGCATAGTTCACTAGATCATAGGTTCAGATAAGTAACAAATCAACATTCAGAAACAGGGTTCATAGCAATGGCATAGGAAATCCTAATAAACATAAGAGAATGACAAAGAAGGGAAACATGAGGGACCTTTACTGAAAAGGTCAGAATATCCGTACCTTAAAGCAATTGAAAGGAAAACAAACGAATGAACGAATACGAAGATGTAACGTCGCGTCTCCTCCAACGAATCTACACGGATTATGATTATTTAATACTTATTAGTATAACGGATTAATATCATTAATGCTCTTAGGGTTGTCAGATTATTCCCATTTTTAGTGACAGACGGAATTCCAACGTTTTAGGGTTTTAATTTTTAATTAGCCAAACGTATGGGTTTAATATGATAAATATCTTCTTTAAGAGCTTATATGATCATTATTCATAGTATAGGGTTTACAAATATCAAAGACGGATTTTAAGACTCTCTTTCAAAGTAGTTTACATAATTTATAACTCACATGAAATAACGAAATTACACACCTAGCTTTTAACCCTAATCATTCCCTATTTAGATTCTAGGGTTTCCATACTTTTAACATCATTTATTACGCATTCAATTAACATGTTACTTCCTTTAATGATTTCACATTGACCTAGAACGTCTGAAAACTCAAGCGGAAAGTGCTTTCAAACTCGCGCGTGTCCTTACGAAATTCATTTACACATGCTTACCCATAGTTACCCAAAATTACATGTTGCACCTTTAACATCTTTAATTATCGATCTAACCTTCTATTTTCATATTTTACACTTTTAGCCCAAAGGTTTTAGAATTTACAAAACACACCCTTTTAAATTAATAACAATTCGAATAGCCCTCTAAATATTCAAAATCACACGTTTAACCCCCACACTTATTTTATACGTTTAGTACATGTCTTTTACTGTTTTTCAAAAATAACCTTTAAGTTTCAATATTTACAAAACCAACCCAAACTTTTATATAAATCCGATTAGGACAGAAATTCAAAAGCAAGCCCTAAACCTAAGTTACACCAATCATTAGCTCATTATTAATACTTCATTAATTACCTTCCATGATTATAAGGAAACCCTAGTTCATGAAAAACCCTAATCGCCCCTTTTTTAAAACCTTTCCTTTTTATGCTTTTCGAATCAAGAAAAACCCAAAACAATTTACACAAGCTTCAAATCCTTGGACATGTATTTTATTCAGGTCGTATATCATATACTAACTTCTGGAAAAATAGTTTCATAATCTCTAAAGATATTATAAGCTCATTCGTTATATTCATACGCTTTTTAGGGTTTTAGGTTTCGAATAATTTCATACAACTTATAAATCATGCATGGCTAGTTTTTATGTGTTATATACGACTTATAGGACTGAATTAATCATTAGAAACATACCCTTGATGAGCTTGAATCGTTGGAACAAGAAAACACAAAAAACCCTTTTTGTCGAAACCCTAATTTCTTCAAAAACACACCACGACTAAAACAGCAACTCTGGAACTCGATCACTATTTTTCCCACCTTCTAAACTTTAAATCTCGTCCAAGAAAAATGGTCCCAACCTCTGGAAACTGGAAGTCGACTTGTGAGAGGTTTTTAGGTCGGTTTAGGGTTAATCGGCAATAATGAGTTATAGGAACCGAATATATGTATTTATACTTGAGTTTCTATTTTTCTTGTGGGCTTTAATATGTATTGGACTTGGATTAAATGGTCTTTTAATAATATAACTTATATTGGGCTTTAATTTAGTTTTATTTCTTTTATTAAATATTTTCGGTAATTATAAAAATACAAGACTAATTTTTATAAAATCATAAACTATAAAAATTACCCTTACAAAGTGTTTAATATTTATTTAGGTCAAGTAGGATATTTCTTAAAATTCTCTAAATTTACATAGCTTACTTAGTATTCTTTTGAATTAATCTTTCATACTTTTAATTGTAGGGTTATTTTGGTCTTTTGTGAACTTTAGAAATTTGGGTATTACAATTCTTCCCTCTAAAAGAAAATTTAGTCCTCGAAATTGGACAAGGCGAACAGAGGAAAGCGAATCGGTTTGAACTTCTAGGAATATAACGAGCGTTAATCTTATCTCGGAACAAATGGATTTCTTATCGAATATACTTGTTAAATCAAATCAATAGTCAAATACTTATAATAGATAATTATATACGTGTATCGAATAATGGCGGAGAGCGAGATGAGGCGGAAATCAAGCGACAAATTCCAACTTATTCGGATATCTAATGATGAGGACATCATGTGTATAGGCGAAATAAATCCTATTGGCCTCAAAAGTCGCAGAAATATGTGGAGACATATAAGGTTAAGGTAGTCATAGCAATCTATAGGTTCACGCACATCATAACAACTTCGGATTCCATACGTACAAAACTTATATGAAACAGATACCGACGAAAATCTCACAATAGGTACGGAATTCAAACGAACATGAGGAGCACCAAATAACAGATACAAGTCAAAGTCTAAACACACATCAATCACAGGCATTTCCCAGACGTCGTATACCTTCAATAAGTTCAGATTATATGATCTCGGTATTATTACGTTGATCAGGCGTCATAATACTTGCATCACATAACAAGTTCTTATTGTCATTATATTCGGCCTCAGGTCATGACAAAACACATAGCTAATATCATAACAAAACATACTACATACAGATAATACACAGATATCAAGTAACATACAGTAACAAAACAGATACACCTGAGTATACCATCATGATGGCCATACCTCATTCAAACAGAAATTAAACAACATCACCACGAAAACGAATAGCAGACGAAACTTATGAGGACTAACGGAAACCCAACGAATCTATCAGAAAGAAAACAATCATCAGACAGAAATTATACCTCCAAAATTTTGTTTTATTTCCACTAATCAAACAAAATTCGCAGAATCGTCTTACGATGATCTTCCAAAACAAAACTTAAAATCCCAGATTCAAACGTCAAATGAAAAACAAAAGGCTTAGCTCAAAATCAAACGTCAGAAAATTCTCATAAAGAGAGTAACAAATCGGAAAACAAAACTCCTATTCTCGTGTCGGGTTGAACCTACTAGTAGCCGTAGACTCCGTTTCCGACTCCACCTCGTACTCTTCCTGGGGTTCCTCTTCTTCCTCCTCCTCTTCGCTTATCCATCCGTTCTTGTTTCCTTTAGGCTGTGGTAGGAAGTCACTAGCAAGGCCACCTTTACGCTTCCTCTCTTCCTCCTCTTGCACACGATCCACGAAGGCATACAGATCGCGACTCTCAGCTCGTCCTTCTCCTTCATTCTCAACTAACTTGGGGCACCTATCATGATATGTAGTAGTGAAACCTTCGTTGTCAACCACCTTAGTTTCATATTCTTCCACCACCTCTCCGTCAGCGGTCCTCGAGTCGGCTTCTCCTCGATGGTACATGGCCGCATATTGGCGGAACTTTTATCCTCTTGTTAGTCCTCTTCACCTTACCATACCTCGTGCGGCCCGTAGCAATGATAACGGCCCGCCGTCTTCTCCTTATGTTGCCTAGCGGTCCTCGATTACTCTGTCGGATGAACTAGCGACGGGGAATAACCATCTAAAGAATACCAACTATCAAGAAAACTTAAATACGATGGGGCGCATGAAAGAGTGCAGAAGGAAAATCCTAAATCTACCCACTTCTCACGGGTCATAGCCTAAGCTCTAAGGGTCCTAAAACCTAGAGCTCGATACCATAAATTGTAACACCCAGGCAGACAAGGGTAAAGATATCTGTCGGTTTCATATCGAACTTTAACTAATGTACAATAGCGGAAGCCTTTACAAAATATCCAAAAGATAATATAAATAACATATTCAAAATAAATCTAAGATCTCTATGGTAAAGTCTTGCTCTCATTCTACTCTCAAACCGGATCGGCTATCCCATAAGCTCATCTTGAAATGCTTAATACCGCGAGGAAAAGAAAAGTCTTGGTGAGCTTACAAAAGCAGGTGAGCGGATATAACGAAACAAAAGCAAAACAAATATCGAATAACAAATAAAATGAAATAATGACGAAGGATCTTTCGGGATTCTGCGGAAACACAAATATCTGAAATCCGAGCGAGAACATAACAATAGACATCACATAGCACATTAAAGACACAAACACAAACACATCGAACAACAAAACACATAGCATATCAAAATAGCAGTTACATATAAGCCAAACGGAAAGTCTCAAAACTAACGGAAGCAGGTTTCTAGCAAAATAAACATGGCATTCATACAAATCAATTAATCAACAATTAATGTACTTAATTCAATATTGCGGACGAAATAGCGATTCAAATCATGGCGATCGCACAAACAAATAGAAACATAGCGAACAACTATAATTAGAAAGACCAAACAAAACATAGCATAACCATTAGCAATTATCCAAGCAGATATCATAAGCTAAACCGGTTCTCGGATCAAATCCTAACATCGTGAGAGTTCAAACATGGCGGATCACATAAGCGATAAAACACTAACGTATAAACAAAGTTCCCAAAATAACCGGTCGGACTAGGCAAATTAAACTTATAAAATACTATCTATCACACTCATACATTCATCCCATGGTTCAGCGAATTCACATAACGATAAACAATCATAACATCAGATAACAACATGCACATCATATTTAAACATACTAATCATATCTTAGCATAGCAGACGGTAGTCACATAAACATACAAAAGCATAACCACATATAATAGCATAATATAAACCGAGCACATAATCATAAGCATTTAAACATACCAATTCATAATCGAACTTATCATATAAATAACAAATCTGATTTAGTTAACTACCTCGAGCCCGAACATATCATATCCGATACATCATACTTATCTGAAATAATCTCGGAAAATAATTTGGAGTAGCTAGCTCCCGAAGTTGTGAAGGCAGCGTATTGCATACGCGACATCATTCACCGGACAAATCATATCGGATATGAGAGCGGATCTAGGATGCATCCATCGCCCCGAGACAAATATAGGTAATATAATACCAAGCGAGCTCATAACAAATAACGAGAAGGGGCGTGGCGAACATCGCTCTCTCGCCTAGAGTCATATCGAGGTGCATCAACGATACGGACATGGAACCCCATGACTAGTTATATTTGGCTCGGGTGTCAAACTAACAGGTCGAACAAATTGTCATAAATGACACGGATCATACATCATCATAAAGATTTCATATCACTTATCGGATAACATCTTATCATAAGGTTCATATTCAAATATAGCAAAGTTCATCAATTACACATATCAAAGTCTTCTTAACATAAAGTTCACATCGGATATGGCATAGTTCACTAGATCATAGGTTCGGATAAGTAACAAATCAACATTGAAAGCAGGGGTTCATAGCAATGGCATAGGAAATCCTAATAAACATAAGAGAATGACAAAGAAGGAAACATGAGGGACCTTTCTTGAAAAGGTCGAATATCCGTACCTTAAAGCAATTGAAAGGAAAACAAGCGAATGAGCGAATACGAAGATGTAACGTCGCGTCTCCTCCAACGAATCTACGGATTATGATTATTTAATACTTATTAGTATAACGGATTAATCTCATTAATGCTCTTGGGGTTGTCGATTATTCCCATTTTAGTGATGAGACGAATTCCAACGTTTTAGGGTTTTAATTTTTAATTAGCCAAGCGTATGGGTTTAATATGATAAATATCTTCTTTAAGAGCTTATATGATCATTATTCATAGTATAGGGTTTACAAATATCAAAGACGGATTTTAAGACTCTCTTTCAAAGTAGTTTACATAATTTATAACTTCATGAAATAACGAAATTACACACTAGCTTTTAACCTAATCATTCCCTATTTAGATTCTAGGGTTTCCATACTTTTAACATCATTTATTACGCATTCAATTAACATGTTACTTCCTTTAATGATTTCCACATTGACCTAGAGCGTCTGAAAACTCAAGCGAGTGCTTTCGAACTCGCGTGTCCTTACGAAATTCATTTACATGCTTACCCATAGTTACCCAAAATTACATGTTGCACCTTTAACATCTTTAATTATATGATCTAACCTTCTATTTTCATATTTTACACTTTTAGCCCAAAGGTTTTAGAATTTACAAAACCACGCCTTTTAAATTAATAACAATTGAATAGCCCTCTAAATATTCAAAATCACACGTTTAACCCCCACTTATTTTATCGTTTAGTACATGTCTTTTCTTGTTTTTCAAAATAACCTTTAAGTTTCAATATTTACAAAACCAACCCAAACTTTTATATAAATCCGATTAGGACAGAAATTCAAAAGCAAGCCCTAAACCTAAGTTACACCAATCATTAGCTCATTATTAATACTTCATTAATTACCTTCCATGATTATAAGGAAACCCTAGTTCATGAAAAACCCTAATCGCCCCTTTTTTAAAACCTTTCCTTTTTATGCTTTTCGAATCAAGAAAAACCCAAAACAATTTACACAAGCTTCAAATCCTTGGACATGTATTTTATTCAGGTCGTATATCATATACTAACTTCTGGAAAAATAGTTTCATAATCTCTAAAGATATTATAAGCTCATTAGTTATATTCATACGCTTTTTAGGGTTTTAGGTTTGAATAATTTCATACAACTTATAAATCATGCATGGCTAGTTTTTATGTGTTATATACGACTTATAGGACTGAATTAATCATTAGAAACATACCCTTGATGAGCTTGAATCGTTGGAACAAGAAAACACAAAAACCCTTTTGTGAAACCTAATTTCTTCAAAACACACCACGACTAAAGCAGCAACTCGGAACTCAATCACTATTTTTCCCACCTTCTAAACTTTAAATCTCGTCCAAGAAAAATGGTCCCAACCTCTGGAAACTGGAAGTCGACTTGTGAGAGGTTTTTAGGTCGGTTTAGGGTTTATCGGCAATAATGAGTTATAGGAACCGAATATATGTATTTATACTTGAGTTTCTATTTTTCTTGTGGGCTTTAATATGTATTGGACTTGGATTAAATGGTCTTTTAATAATATAACTTATATTGGGCTTTAATTTAGTTTTATTTCTTTTATTAAATATTTTTGGTAATTATAAAAATACAAGACTAATTTTATAAAATCATAAACTATAAAATTACCCTTACAAAGTGTTTAATATTTATTTAGGTCAAGTAGGATATTTCTTAAAATTCTCTAAATTTACATAGCTTACTTAGTATTCTTTTGAATTAATCTTTCATACTTTTAATTGTAGGGTTATTTTGGTCTTTTTGTGAACTTTAGAAATTTCAGGTATTACACCTTATGTAGAACCTTATGCGTAGACGCTACGCGTAAGACTAATCTTACGCATAACAAGCTACGCGTAAGGTGATCCTTATGTGTAGATTAACAACAACCTTGATTCTGAATATTATGTGTTGCAAGCCTGAAATAAAGCATCACATCATCAATGATTAACATATAGCATTCAGTTTATGATAGATCAAAACACAATTGGACATTTTTTTTAGTTACGCGTAGAAACTCTTACGCATAGTTTTAAAACCCTAAAACTACGCGTATGAATTTTAGCCATGGATTATGCACCAAAGTTTTTCTGGTATATCTTAGATGTTGTGAGAGCATATTGACCAAGTCTTAACACTTAGTTTGCAGTGAATCAAAAATACCCAATTTTTAGAACATTAAACCCTAATTCCTAATTCTGAATCAATTAAGGTTTCTGGGTGGTTATAAGGCATGGATATCATCAATTCAACATCACATAAGCATAACACAACAATCTTTTTGACCAAAACACTTCACATTCGAAAATACCCAATTCGACTTATAAACCCTAATTTTCAAAAATCATCAATTAGTGTTTCTGGGTGGATTTTGATGGTTAAAATGGTATCATTGATGTATTATGAGCGTTTTGACACAAATTATTTCACCACAAACACACATATTGATTGTGTGTTCTTACGCATAAGCGTAGAACACCTAATCACGCGTAGAACACGTTTTAGCCGTAGGATTTACATGAGATTCAAAACCTTATCATAAAAACATGTTGTGATCACGAAAACACTTACAAGATGAAGATCAAAAACACGGTTTTCTTGGTGAATTTTAAGCGTAGGATGGTTTTAGGTATTTTGCAATAAATGAGAAGTGAAAGTAGGTGGGAGGTGTTTTATTAAAAAGGAGTTTAACCTTTTGATAGTTTTGGTCCTCCACCTTTTCCTTTTCAAACAAAGCCTTTTAACTTCCATTTTGGTTACCAAACAAAGATTTTAGGAAAGAAACATGGCGACACTCCCCTCGACTTGAGAAAATAATGAAAGGTTATTAATTTAAGTCAGGGTGTCTTTGAACGAAAATGTACCACCATTTGTAAAAGAATCAACCGAGATAAGATAACATGCAAGTACAGATGTTTTGAAAGCAGTTAATAGATTATTTTCTCCCTCATCACTTGATCGGAAAATCTTGAATTTTGAAAGATTAAAGTGTTGATGGAAGAAATGTACTTGCCATGTGGAAAGAAAGATAGATTAGGAGAATATTTTGTTGTTTTATCGGATTTTATATTTTTGTATTTTGTTTTTGAAAATTTATTTACAAAAGATGTTTTGGTGTTTGACGGGTTTTAAGATCATTTTAAGAGGTCATCCAATTCCTCTTGAGTCAAACACCTCATACCAATCCGGTGGACCAACTCATTAAACCTAGCGGGAGGCAAGGCTTTGGTGGCGGATCCGCCAATTGGTATTCGATACCACAAAGTATAATTCAACGGTACTGCTCCACGTGGTCCTTGATGAAATGATAGCGAAGATCGATGTGCTTTGATTTGAGTCTTTGACGAGTTGCGAGATGGCAATGGCACTCCGATTGTCGCAGATACATCGGGATTCATCAAACACGTAACCATAGTCTTTGAGTTGTGTTCTCATCCGGATGACTTGAGCACAACACGCGGACATGGCTACATATTACGCCCGGTTGATGACAGCGATGTACAATCCTGCTTCTTTGATTGCCAAGACACGGTTTATCAGAAATTGTAGAGCTCACGAGGTACTTTTCCTTGAGTCTAAGCATCCTGCGTGATCGGCAAAAGCGATTAGTTCAAAACCGAATCGCCGGATACGGATCCCCAGTTAATGGTTCCGCGATGTATCGGAGGATTCTTTTAGCCTCGAGAGGTGGGTTTCGGTTAGTCGCGACGATAGCGGGAGCATAGATAAGCGGCAAAGACAATATCGGTGCGCTAGTGTTAGATACATGAGAGACCCAATAATACTTGGTATTTGGTGGGGTCAACCAATTTCCCATGTAAATCGACATCTAATTTCTTGGTATGAGTCATTGGTGTGGCATAAGTATCACGGTTTTCATTCCAAATTTGTTTAACAATTCAAGGGCATATTTGGATGACTCAAGAAAATACCACGGGGTGATTGATGAACTTGCGATCCTAGAAAGAATGTAAGTTCACCCATCATGGACATTTCAAAATTTTTCTTCATTAGTTTTGCAAAGCGATTGAAAACTTTTATGTGTAGACCCAAAATGATGTCATCCACGTAAATTGGAACAATTAAGATATGTGCCCGTGATATTGTATAAAAGAGTTGGGTCAACCGAGCCTTTGGTGAAATTATTGGCAATGAGGAAAGATGATAGCTTATCGTACCATGCAGGGGCTTGTTTGAGACCATAAAGAGCTTTGTTCGGTTTGTAGGCGTGGTTGGGAACTCGGGATCAACGAATCCATCGGTTGGGCGACATAGACCGTTTCTTTAAGTTGTCCATTGAGAAACGCCGTTTGACATCCATTTGATAGACCGTCATATTCATATGAGCGTGACGCGAGAAATATCCGAAGCGACCTCAAGGCGAGCAACCGGAGCAAAAGATTCTTCAAAGTCTATTCCTCTTCACCGCGATAACCTTAGCAACTAGGCGTGACTTGTTTGGATAACATTCCTTGACATCAATTTGTTTTCCAAATCCATTTTAGACCAATAGCGTAGACCCTTTTGGTCTTTCAACCGGTTCCGTACTTCAAGGCGTTTGAATTGGTTGAGTTCTTCCTACATGGATTCAATCGGTTGTCTTTTGTCATTGCGTCTTTAATGTTTTAGGCTCGAGTTGGCGGATAGTGAGAGCATAAATCGGTGTTCACCATCCGTGTGAAGCGTTGTCTCGTAACGGTTGGTTGATTCGGGTTGCCAATAATGTTAGCGGAGGATGGTCTTTGTCCATCTATGTGTAGAGGGTTGATGTTGGTATACATTGTGCGGATTCGTGGATTCAAATTGTTTGTTGAAGATTCGCGACATCGGTGTAGATCTCATTAGCAAGCGGGTTGAAGAACGCATTTGGATCAAAATCTGCGGTGGGGTACTTCATTCGAATATCATCGGTGGTTCATCATTGTTGGGCGGTGTGTTCAAGCTGTTGTGTTGGAGTCAAGCTGGTGTAGGTGCATCTTCAACGAGAGTTGTTGTAGCAGTGTATCGGTATAGGAATATTATCGGGTTGTGCAATGTGAGCAATGGATACACACGAGCACGTTCATCAATATCGTCACGAGCGGAGGAGCAAATAACCTTTCCATTTGTTGTGAGTTAGTGAGGGCTTTCTTCGGTGATGATGGGGTTGAGGAAGTTTAAGCGGTTGTGTCCGGTTCTAAGTTGTTATACTCGAAGCCATTTCAGTGAGTTCATCGAAATGAGCATGAATCGTTTCCATTACCTCCTTAGTTCGACGATTCAGTTGGAAACCTTTAGAATTGTCACGATTATCAATAAAGACTCAATATCGCTTTGGCTTTGAGCTTTCCAAAATTATCACGATCATTATTCGGATAGCGAGAGGGATCCAAATACATGAAAGTGTTTGAGGTTCGGTTTATAGTTGTGGACAAGCTCGAAAGGTGTTTTGTTGTGGCGTTTGTGATCATAGAACGGTTTTGAGTATAGCATGCGATGAATCGACACGCCCATAAGTGTCTGGAAGTTTAGCATTGATTAACATTGTTCTTGCGACTTCCACTAACGTTCGGTTTCGTCTTTCAACAACTCCGTTTTGTTCGGTGTCGTGCGATAGATGTTTGATCTTGAATTCACTTTCTCATAGAATTCACGAAGGGTTTTGTTAACAAATTTAGTTCCTTTATGCATTACGATTATTCGGCGGTGTTGCGGAGTTGAACTGTATTTTTGTGAGAAAGGTGATGATCATTTGTGGAGCTTGGTCTTTGCTACGAAGAAAGTAGACCCAAGTCCATCGTGAGTAGTCATCAACAATTACTAAGATGTAGCGTTTGCCATTGATCGTTTGCACGCGCATCGGGCCACACAAATCCATGTGAAGAAGATGTAGCACATCTTTGAGGCGTGTTCCACCTTTGAAGGAAAATGAGCACGAGTGCTTTTCCCTTGTTCACATCTTGAGCAAAGATGATCTTTTGAATCTAGGAATCGTGGGAGTCCTTCAACTAGTTTGTGTCGAGCAAGGTTGGTGATGGTTTGAAAGTTTAGATGTGAGAGCAGCGGTGCCATAGCCGAGGATTTTGTAGATGTTGCCTTTGAAAGTAAGCAAATGGGAGAGGAAGCAACCATGTCTTGCATAGAGATAGTGTAGAGACTAGAATTACGCGAGCCGGACATAAGGTCATTTCCTTGTAGATCACGAATGAAACAAGTTTTCTCCCCGAAAGCAACCTCCAAATCTCCATCACAAAATTGACCTCTCGAAAGCAGTTGTGACGAGGCCTTCCACATAGTAAACCCTACTTGATTTCGATGTTCCCATTGACATAATCTCCGTAGCCCATGATAGGCTGCAGTGATCATTCCCGAATCGGCGGTGCCAATGAACTTTGCAATAAAGTTTGATAACAGTTTAAGGTTGCTGTCATGTCGGGAACATCCGCTATCAACAATCCAGGAGAATGATCATATCACCGCATTACACACAGACGACACGGATGGAATAGAAGTAGATGTGGAACCCGAAATGTTAGAGGGTTCCAAGGCGTATGTCGATAGACACACATTGATAATTTTAGGCATCCATTTAAATCCTAGTGTGTTGTATATCCATTTCGCCATCTATAACTACTCTTTGCTTTAGTCTTAGTGAAAGCACTAGGTGGTACTACATTCTTAGGAGGTGAAGCGGGAGCTCTTGTGATAGCAATGGTTGCCTTAGAATTTAAAGAAGGCGGTCTACCAAGCACAGACTTAGAATGATTAGTGGGCCTAGAGGTATTCCGATTCTTAGGATTTCGTAATCGAGAGATTATAGCTTTAGCAACACATTTGTCATGACAATCGAATTCATACTCTTCCGACAAATAACACAAGGTGCATCGATCGAATATCAAAAGTACTTAACGGTTTAGCATTCGTTACATCACTATTTGTATTACATTTGCCATAATGCAACATCTATAGTGGAAGCAACATGAGTTTTATTCAGAGTCCTAGGGTGTTCTTTTACTTTAGCATTCCTTATTGATCTTTTCTTAGTCGCAACTTCCTATTCTTCGATTGAGTGCTCTAGGTTGTGAAGTGCGGACGTTTGGAAAAGATGCAACTATTCTGTTTCAGAGAGGAAACACATTAGCAACTTGTGATTTGGCGGTAGGGATTCTAGGTTCACGATTACTAAGTGTGTTGGTGCTAATCTCTTAATCACAATGGAGGAAGTTGTTCATACTTTCCTAACATTTCCGTAACTTATAGATGGTGTGAATCGATCTTGATTTTGAGCGAATATTACCAGAAAATTCATTACTTCTCTAGTGTGAGCAAGATAGTGATCAAGTTCGTTAGATGCTTCAAGTCGAGTCTTTTGAGTAAATCAAATATGACACCATATTCTGTTTAACTTTTAAAAGTTCTTGTTCATATTTTGAGATTTGACTTTTCAAAGACACGTTTGATCATCCAGTTGCTCAATTTTAGGATCGAAGATTTTGCACTCAAGCGAGTGATTTTCTTTTGAAAACTAAGTTGATGATTGTGAATATCTTTTCACACCAATGAAGACGACGTTTGCATTGTAAATTTCGGTGAGTAATCGTTTATTTTCGACTTTTAAAGACTCGATCCGAAGCACATTATCGGTGTTTTCATGATTACAACAGTTTCAACAATATCGCGAGAGATGTAATCGATGCAAATGGCAAGGCATGAAGTAACACAACATTATGGATATCGACAGATAACATCTTCCAAGAGTCGATCAACATCTTTTCTCAGCGGTTTCTTTTGCGTTTTGTGTTAGAAATAGATGTTTACTTTTCTCAACGTTTTCATTACCCAAGTTCCTTATGAAAATCCTTTTCCCGAGCAATTGCACAACTTTTCAAGTTTTAACATTAGGTAAAAGATTTTTACGAAAAATGTCTCTTTGTTCTCGCGCGGAGGCGATTGAAAATGTTCAACTTTGATTTCGGAGCGATATTCTATCTCATGTTGTAAAATTTTGAGGTCGACCATGAAAATGTCAAAATATCGAAGGATTTTTCGATTTTCGTGTTTTGAGTTTACTTCACTAATGGAAGGTAAAGGACCATAAGTTTGTGCAAATTACATTTTGGGATTAACATTAGAAGACTCGGTGTGTTTTGATGATAACCCTTGGTGTGTTAGAAGAATCCGTTGGTGACGAAAGTGACCGCGTTTTTATAATTAAAGGTTTGTTGTAAACAACATTTTTAATTTTGATCGACTCTCGTCTTACGCATCTAATTCCTTTTGACGATGATATTCAACAACACTCATGACATATTATCAATTTTGTATTACAGACGGAAACTTGTGAGTTGTTTTGAATGTTTTAGTGAAAGCTTTGGTTTGTAATCGCTAGATTTTTTCCATATCCTTTTGGATTGGGTTTTAAGGTAAACTTTTCAATAGTCATTATCGATTCACCATGTTTGTAAACAATGCTTTAAACTCTTTAAGTTTGTTTTGCAAGTCGATAATTTCTTCAAGAAGGTCATCTACCCGATTCGTTGAATGCTTTTGTGTCACGGAGAAGCTGTTTTTGACAATTTAACAACTCACCTTAGCTTTTTGATTTTCAAGGTGAGGCGTTAATTTGCTTTTTATGTTCATGTTTCGATTGTTCTAATTCGGACAACAAAGCATTCTTCGAGGCGGCTAGATCACGATTTGTCTCTAAATATTTTTCATTTTGATGAGATTTTGCAAAGCGGCTTCAAAACCTTTTTCACGGTTTTCTTGAGTTTTGAAAAAGTTGAGTTGCATTTGTAAGCATTCAAAATCCTTGGTTAACGATGCATTTTACTTTTTAAGGATGATTTAATGCAACACATGCGACAATTTGGGATTGTTGGTCTTTAAGTAACAGAACAAGATCCGGATGGGGCAAGGTTCATCTTGTTCAACGTGAGTCACAACATGATCATTATTTAGATCCTCAAGTATAACCACGGAGTCAATTTGATTATCAAGGAAACCATAAGGTCTTACGGATCGTCAAATGTAACTACGGGTTTATTTAATCGTCGAGAATGAGATGTAGATGACTCATTTGAACATTCGAGCCGTCGGATTCGAATGTTGATGGAGATATTAGTTCGGATATGATGATGGTTTGTTCGGCACACGAGACAAGCCATCGACGGGCTGTTTCACTCATGTGTAACTCTTGCATATTAGCCATCAACATAATGTTGCATTGGCTGCAAGTCCTCCATATCATCATCCAGTGCGCATACGCCATAAAGCTCGTTCTTTGTCGTGAGAGATCCTGACTTCATCCTTAAGAGCCAAAAGTAAAGCCTCTTTGAAATAAGCCGCCCCTAGTCCTTGGCTTTGGGCATGCATTAGCCAGTGTCCCTTCTCATTGCGGTTGTAGCATCTAAGACCATTTAGCGATTACGAGCATTTCCTGTTCCACCACGAGCTCTGTTGTTATTCCTACCCACAACATTAAACCCTTGACCACCGCCCATCGGCGACCATAATCACGATTACGAACTTCAACCGTCCATTGTTCACAATGACTTGAGTCCGTGTGTTAGATGAGGAGCGAATCGATTGTTGGATTTGTTGGTGTAACGGCAAAAGCATTAGCAATCATCACAAATCCTTGTTGCAATGCTTGAATGGATCGATTTCCTCGGAGCTTCAACGACATATGCTTGAGCATTGTTCCGTATGGAACCAATTGATTTTGTTGAGGTTGATGTTGTTCTTTGTGAAGGTGTGTTTGAAGCGATTGGTTGAGTTCTTTGGTTGAGAGGATAATTCGCATTGAGCATACAAGGCAAGTTGTTGATTATCCGGTTGTATTGTTTAGCAATTTGAGCACGGAGAATCCTTTCCCGATCAACTTCCTTTTCATGAGGCTTCAAGTAATCGTACAACAATCCATAAGTAGAATGATGCATATTCTTCGCTTGACGGAGAAAAATGACATACTTCTCCCATTCGGGACCAAGACTACTCGAGAACTTAGTATTCACTGCAATTCTTGGCATGATGATGTTGTGTTTATCCAAATCATTGATGATGTCGAAAATCGATGATGATTGATCCGGCCGCCGTCAAGTTTTCTCGCATGGTGACCACTTGTGAATGGCCAACTCGAAGAAACTTAAAACAGCTTAAGCACAAATGCAATGAAGATCTGGGAGTATAGTGTTTCCCAGGGTCGTTATGTCCCAATGAGCTATGCAATGGATCACCAAACGTATAGTGATCGAGAAATTGAACAGAAAAAATGATTGATAGGATTATAACTACATAAAAAGCCAACAAATTATAGCGGCTTAAATGCAAATTAAAGGAAATTAAAAGATAAAAATATTAAATAAACGCTATCACTATTTGCAAAATGATGTTTTGTTTTATGTTTTGTAAAGCGAAATTAAAAACTACGTGACGTCTGAATGTAAAATGTGAAACTAAATCAATATTAATCCTAAAAATATGAAAGTGATATTTTACAAACCTAATGATAAAATAAAATTATTAGAAAAGAAAATTATTTTATAACTATTAAATTAATTATTATTAATTAAAACTATTTTAACTATTTAATAATAACCTAAATTACAAGAAAATATGAAATAAAGCTAGAAAAATAAAATTATGACTTGGAAAAATCTAAAATAACAAAGAGAATTTTCAAAACTATTTTGCATTTTTTCGATTATTTTGTATTTTCTAGGAATTAAAACTATTAAAACTAATTAAATTATTTAAAATACAAATTTAACTAAGAAAAATCTAGAAAAATATTTTTTGGCTTTTATATTTATCTCAACTTAAGAAAAATGAAAATTATTTTTGAAACTTTTCTTAATTTTTGTATTAAATGCTAATTAAAATGACTTAAAAACTAATTAAAATGGAGAAAATACTAAACTGACCTAGAAAATCTGAAAAATTCAAGATAAGCTTAAAATAATGTCTTGAATCTAGGAAAATAGAAAACAAAGACTTGTGTACAAGAAAATGGGCTGCTATACCAAGTGCTTTAAAATAAGCACTTTAAATAAGCTATTGAACACAAACAAGCACCAAAGCGGAACGAAGTTCTAATATGCTAAAGTTATCCAAATGCAACAATTCTCAACTGCTTTTAACCTCTAAAACACAAAATGCACATATATGATGATTTGAGCAAAAGTGCTTAAACTCAGTTCTGGGGCCTACTTTTGAGCACAAGAATAAGCTATTCAACCAGCTTAAAGTCAAAACCAAAAGTTGGAACTTGGAAAAGACCTGGCTAAGAACATGTACACCAAAAACTAGACTTTGACAAGATCTAATGAGCACTGTGCAAGGCTGCACAAAACTGAGAAAAACTCAGTTGATGCTGATTTTTGTGTGAACAGGGCATATGAGACCAAAAAGACAAGCACTTTTGAGACTTCTAAAAAAATTGCAAAAATCTACTAAAATGGCTATAAGAAAATAGACCAAGGGAAGTTTATGAAATACCAAGTTTCACTTAATATGGCTCAAAAATGAACCAATGAAAAATCTCCTCAGTTGGCTCAAAATAGCTTTTTTCAGTTTTTTTGACTTTTGACAACAGTTATGAACTTTGACCAAAATGAAATTTGAATCCAATTTTTAGGCTGATAATGATGTAATATGATGTAATGAACTCACTGCAAGCAATGTTTATGTTTTTTGAACTCAAAGCAAGTGATTTGATTTTCAAAATTACAACGATCGTGATTTAGATGATTTCATGTAAAGTTGACTTTAAGAGTGTGTGCAGGCTCAAGTTATTGACAGCTATGAGTGCAAAGGGACTACACAAGCATAAACCAACAAGCAACTACCACTGAATACACCTTAAGGACAGTTAAACCAATGGAGCCAAACACCCTTTTAACTATTAATTTGCAAAGTAAAACTAAGTTAAACACTTATCTTTCTAAAATTAATGATCAAACTGAGTATAAATAACCTAAATATTACTAAATTAACAGATAAAAATCAACCAAGACTACAAAAACAGTTTTGCCATGAAACTTGGAATTAACTTACAAATGTCCCACCAACGTGGCTTGCCATCATTGAAACCGAACTACTAGCCTATCAAAACCAACCATTTGAACTCAGAATCAACCCATTTCCATGTCTGCATTAACCCATTTCCATTTCTCCATCACTTTTGCCCCATGTTGACTTTTGTTGACCAATATTCAATATTGTTTGAAACTTAACTATGAGCTTATAGAAAGCTTTAATAAGCTAGTATAAGCTTGTTTGAGTCTACAAATAAACTGTTTAGAACATGTACACAAGATTTGGACACTGAAAATTTCAACAGTGCCACAGAAACATGAAACTGTGACTATAACTTGAATTGAGATTTAAAAAGAGTTGCAATACATTAAAACTACTGAGTTTGATACAAAATCAACTTGAAATTACAATTGAGAACTATTTAAGACATGTTAAGATTAAAACGACATACATTCTAAAAAATAAACTAACTACTCTCCTCTTGTTGCTTCCTCTTGGTCTTTTATACACCCAAACATCTTCTCTCACCTCTCTCTTCAAATCCCAGCATTAATACTGACCCTTGGATTGCTAAAATAGATTTTGGCCATAGGATGAGTTTTGGCGCCAAAACTTGTTTTAACAGCTGGTGAGGATTGAGTGTTTGGTAGAAGGTATTAAATGCATCTTGGCTTTGAGTGTGAGGTGGAGGGTAGGATTAGGGGTATGATGATGGAGGAGGGGGAAGGTGTTGCAGGCAGGCGTGTACAGGGGTGATGATGGGAGGTGTTTCTCGTGACTAGGAGGGAAAAGAGGAGTCAAATGTGTTTGACTGGTGTTTTAATATTAAAGGGGAAGGGTTCAAATGGCAGGGGTCCAAAGGTAAAAGGCAGGGGTCAATTTGTATTGTGACAAGGGTCCAATAGGTTTAGGCTTTAATAATAACAAGGACCTTGTTTGCAAATTCTGAAAGTTAAGGGACCAATGCTGCCATTTTATCAAAGTTGCTCTAAAGGACCAAAAGTGACAATCTCAAAAAGTACAAGGACCAAACTTGCCATTTTCCAATTTTCAAGGACTAAATTTGCCAATTTTTAAACTTGAAGGACCAATTTTGTAATTTCTCAAAACTTTTGATATTTTTCACCAAAGGACTAATTTTGACAACTTATGATTTTAAAAGGACCTTTGGTGATTTTTCTTTGAAATTATGTGCTCGGGGACTATTTCGACAATTTTTGAAACTTGGGGATGAAGCGCCAATTATGCAAACTTTGCTCATTTTTCATCGATTTTGAACATTTTGCATCTGAAACATATAAATGCAATTTTGGAATATTTTCGATATTTTGATGCATTCGAGCATTTTAGGCGTTTTGCGATTCAGATTTAACAAAAATGATGAGTATTTACACACTCATCAATGATAGGACTCTAGTGTCTCTCGGTTCAATCATGAAGTGTTCATAAGCCAAGTAAATTTTGGATTCCAAATCCTCCCGATTGAGCTGATCCTTCCATAAGTGAGCGAATATGATCCGCATTTTTTGCGGTCTTTTGAGCATCAACACTACGAATAATTGGGTTTGGTAATCCTAAGAGGATGTATTCCATTGCAAGTTCATCGACTTCATAGTGTAGAAGTTCGTAGGATTTAAATCGCAATGATAGCAATGTTGGTTTGTTCATCTCTTGGTGGAGCAAAGATTGGATCTCCGCACAATGACGGTGAGGCATCTCAAATGGACCTTCCAAGATAACCTTCTTTAAGAACTTTCCATGTGGCTTCTTGGATCACAAAACCTAAAGAACCTTATCACCCATTGATCGTAGTTTCGGAGTGAGCATTGGAGGTCTATCAAGTGATCCACTTCATGAATTGATTGTTGGTCGCTTAAAGCTTCACACATCTTTGCAAACCAAGTGGGTTCCTTCATAGTGTTCCTTGATGGATGTTGATTGAAATCATTTGTGTAGGTTTGAACTTGAAGGCTTGGTGGTGGTTGAACCATTTGTGGTTGTGGAATTGCACCAAGTTGTGGAGTATGTTCTTGATTAAATTGTTGTTGATAAATAGCTTGTTGTTGATTCCATTGTTGATGTTGTGGAGTTAATTGTTGTTGTTGTTGATGATTATAAGTGTGAGGGAAATAGTTAGAGTATGGTGGTTGAGACATGATGATAAACTTGTGTGGTAAAATGGATCTTTGTAGTCGAATGAACCTTTGTTGATGAAGTGTCCTTAGGCGTAGAAAATACAAGAAACCAAGTAGTACTTATCGTAAAAACACCAAAGATACGGCGTAACAATAAGGAGTTACTGGCGTGGGATTTAGCTTACGCGTAAGTAGAATAAAAGCACTAAAGTTAGGCGTAGACAAAAGTTAGGCGTAGAAAGTTAGGCGAGGATTACCTTATGCGTAGACCTAAGTTTACGTAAAGTGAATCTTATCGTAGAATTTCTACGCGTAAGCTTATCTTATGCGTAATTTTAGGGTTTTGCCAAATGATCTTTTACACTTCACAAAGGCAAAGATATCCAAAGTCGACGTATTTTCGGACTTATCCAAGTAAGAAACACGGAATAAACCGGAAAATGAAGATCAAACCAAGGAAAATCTTACGCGTAATTTTAGGGTTTGATACGGCGTGGGATTACTCGTAACTTTGATTTTGCCCAAATGTGTTTCTAAACCGGTTTTTGTTATGGAATAGCTTCAATAGCACCAAAAGAACACAAAAATGTGAAATTTGATGTACCAAAAGCGCTAGACGGGTTATCGTAGAAACGACACCCACGAACAAAACAAGCTTAAAAGCGAGATCCACGCGTAAAGTTTGAAACTTTTGCCAAAACAAGTATTTTAACACCTCAAAACATTGAAAGTACAAGAATCTTGGATTAAAAGTGTAAAAACGTGTTTTAAGCGAACAAAGTATCACTCGTTAGCCTTACGCGTAGGACCAAAACCCACTTCAAAAGCAATAACGATTCACCCAACTATTAGGCGATTGATACCATTTGCTAGGTCACTAGTTTTACAAACACAAGTTATAGAGAAAGAGATGAAGGCGATTGAACAAGTATCAAACACACACACACACAATATAGTATACGGTTAGGCGTGAGGCATATGTGAAAGAAAGAACGAACAACCAACCCCAGTGAGGGTTATTACATAGTTTATATAGGCAAGGAGCTGAGGCAACACTCACTCTCCTTCCCTATTCCTTATTGGGCTGGGCGCAGAACATGGGCGCCTACATACAAACGGCTTAAACAAACATAAAGCCATAATAAAGCCTACCTATTACATATGAAATATAAATACTGAAATCTTGTTTAGGGTGATTCCAACACAAAAGAAAATAATAAACTAAAATACATGATTTATCGGAAAAATTTATTTTATAGTGCACTAATTGCCGCATGACCATGGATCACTTCTTAAGAACTTATATTAAGAGCATTCATTTTATCTTGATAGTATGAATGATTTAAGATTGATCCTAAGTCCATCAACTTAAGATTTATCTCAAACTGGAGTAAGACAGTTAGTATGAAGAAGTGGGAAGGGATATTTGAAAAAGTTTCTACTATACTAGAAAAAGTTAAAGAGGAAAATATTTTCATAATGTAAGCTTATATATCTAACAAGTTTCCTCCTCTTAACTTTTTATATTTACTTTTTTAATAAATTAGATGACATTCTAGCAAAATAACCACAAAATAATTAAAAAAAACTCTTCAAGTCAACCATAAAATTCGCTATGAACAATCTAAAATCAACGATTTTTTTCAGGATTTTGAGTTTTTCAACTTTTTTATTTGAGTGTTAAAAGTTTAATTTTACGTTTCAGGGTTTTTTAATGGTCCAGACGAGGAAAAGGAGAACCAGAGGAGTAAGGTTCATTTTGTGTTCAGATGGTCCAAAAGCGGGTTGCGAAGTTCATACGAGAGTTCAGGGTTCGCAAAATAAGGTTCGAAATAAGATAATAGCAGTTCAAAAGAGGGTGTTTAGCAGTTCAAAAACTACGTGTGTTGTTTGGAACTTTCGATTGACGAGGTAATAAAGAAGATGGAGAAAAAGATAAAGAAGGAAAGAATGTGTAGGACGGAGGATGATTTTGAGGTTCAAAAGTGGGTTCATAATTGCGAAAGAATGTTTTAAAAGGAGTTAGCCCACAGTTGGCAGTTTTATAGCGAATCAGTTAACCGGTGAAAGCACAATTAAATTAAATTAACCTAGTTTATTGATTTCTACCAAGGTTTGTGTGAAGCAGAAAAAATGGCGATGAAAAGTGAAACAGTAAAAAAAGCAGAGAAATTAGTGGAAGAGATGATGAAAGGTAACGATGCATCTCACGACGCTGCTCACGCGTTTCGTGTGCGTGACCTTGCTCTGTCTCTTGCGCGTGAAGAACACCTACTCGATTCATCACTCCAAGTTGTATGTCTTTTCTAACTTGTTTTTCTTTTTATGGCCTGACTGAACTTGTTGAAGCTTTTTTAAATCAAGGTGTTACAAAACTGCTTATCTGTTGAAGCAGGTAATAAGCAAATAAGGGTATCAATAAGCAACACCAACCAAACAGCCTTAATGTTTCTTTCCAGGATCATACTTGTTCAAGCTTATTTATGGGCTTATCAGCTTATATGTTTTCGGCTTATTTTGATATAACATACCCCGCTTCGGCGGGATTGGGTATGTTTTTGTTATGACATAATAAACTTATATAACCCCATAAGTCCCAAAATAAGCCAAAGAAATGGGGCTTATGAAACATAAGCCGAAAACATATAAGCTTGTAAGCCCATAAATAAGCTTTAAACAAATACCCCCTAACACTATAGTATTGTTATTATAGTTGGTGCAAAAATTGTTAACATGTACAATGGTTATAAAACTATTGTACTTAGTACTCTTAGTTTAAGTATAAGAGAAATGTTTGCATTTCGATTTCGACTGGATTGTCCCAATAGAAATGTGTTGCTTATTGTGTTGGATGGGGCATTTGTGAACTCTGGTTTTATGATGGGTGAATAAGTATTCTTCTTAATTTGTTTAAGACGACAACCTTAAGCATTCGGTTTTATATTACAATAACAATAGTAGGTGTCTTTATTTGACTACAAAGTGCCATTTTAGCTATTTGATTGGGGTCATTAGTATAGCTGCTAGGAGCTAATAGTTAATTTTCGTTTTTAGATATCTGATATTCTGATTAATTCATGGATCATGGATGATTCTTGATATCGTTACTACTATTGCAGGTTGAGCTTGCTGCACTCCTTCATGATATAGGTGAGTTATTTACAACTGCTGATTTAGGATTTAATAAACCAAAACCTCCTTCTAGCGCAATTTTAGTATACATTGCCATAAATAACACAAGAAAAACATCATCCCATTTTTATATATGCCTTTTTTATTTTTATTTTTTGCTATTGATGGTAATTTCTTTCATATTTTATGCAGGGGACTACAAATACTTAAGGTATGTTGCCTATCTAACTTTAGGCTGATGCAAATCTGTGTGTATCCACATGTCTTGATCACTGTGCCTCTCGTCCCCTCGGAAAGATTGTTTGGTTTTTTTCAAAAGAGAGTATTTCATGTATAATATTAAGGCGCAATTTGTCTCTGTTTTTTTTCCAAAAAAGAAAGTTTAACTCTACCCCAACTCTTCATAACTTTTTCCTCTTATAATCATCAATTTTGGACAGTCAAATGATTTTTCTGAAACATTTTATATTGGTTAAGTTTCAGTGTTATTATAGCTTAATGGCGTTCTGTAGTGTATCCATACTGTACTCAATGGCAGAAAAATCATATGGTTTCATATACGTTGTACTGTTTTGTGGAATTCTTCACTTCCTTCGGTCCAATTGCAAATAACTTCTGCTATATTCCATGATGCAGGGATCCATCGGAGGAGAAAGTCGTAGAGGAGTTTCTTGCAAAAGAGGGTGTGGATATTGAAAAAAGTAGCAAGATTTTAGCTATTATAAAGGGAATGGGTAAGTTCCCTATACTGAGATGTAGCCAACACGCACACGCATAATTCATTGATTATCTATACTGCTTTTAGTGAAAATTGTGCATTCATATTGTTGACAAGGTCAATTGTTGCTTTATATAAATGTAAGGTTTCAAGGAGGAAATAAATGGAGTTGTGAATGCCTCTCATACACCGGAGTTTGGAGTTGTGCAAGATGCTGACCGTCTTGATGCAATTGGTGCTATTGGTATAGTAACATCTGCTCTTTTATGCTCCAAACTTATCAGCTATGCTATTTGAAATGCCACATATTCATTCAAGATAATGGGGTTTTATAATTATGCATACATATTAAGCCAGCTTACATATTTGATGTTCGTGTAAAGGATTTTTGTTTTGTATTACTGTTGACATAGATATTATCATCATTGGATCTTAAAATTTCCGTCTGAGCAATTATATCTTCGTCCCCAGAAATTATTTACTTGGCCCCAGAAAAGAGTCGCAAATAACCCATTTTTTACTTCAAGCATGGGTAAATGACATTTTAGTTAATTGCATTGAATCATGTGCTGAATTGTCTTTAAATTCCTTTTAGTTCCTTGGTGCATTGTTGGGGTCTGTCTTGATTACTTTATCCTGAAGATTCATTTAAATGATTTTGGTTCCAGGGATTGCTCGTTGTTTTACCTTTGGTGGAAGTAGAAACAGAGTGCTTCATGATCCTAATATTCAGCCTCGGTTGGATTTGTCCAAGGACCAATACATGATGAAAGAAGAGCAAACTACTGTCAATCACTTTCATGAGAAGCTTCTTAAGCTAAAGGATCTAATGAAAACAAAGGTTGCTATATTTTTGCCAGATTTGCTAAGTTCTACGATATGGTCATATTTTCATACTTTGGTAAAGGCATTAAATTCTTAACAAGTTCAAGTTCAGCAGCACTAGATACTACCAGAAGCCATTTCTTATGTCCCTTTTTTTCCAACTTTGCATTCATTTTCTATTGTTTTTAATTTGCATGTAATTTTTTTGTTTCTTATTGGAATTTCAGGCAGGGAAGAGAAGGGCTGAGAAAAGGCACAAGTTCATGGAGGAGTTCTTGAAAGAATTCTATGAAGAATGGGCAGGGAAAGCTTGAAACAAGGTAGAAGCACTAGACATGTCAATTGACATTGTCCAAGACTACTAGGAGGTATATGTACAGATGTACTAGAACATCATTATAGGCTAATAAAGCAAAATTCAGGCCCACGAGAGATCCCTCCAACCTTAGGAAAACCTAGAAGGCTAGAATAGACCACCAAATCGTTTATTTATATGTAAGTTAGAATAAAATGCATATCCTTCTTTTGCCTGTCTCTATCTATCGTCTTTCTTCATTTTGTGCAATTCTGTATTGACTTGTTAATATAAAATGGCTTATAACAAAAAATAATACTAGTAGAAAAAGAATTAAGTTAAAAAAGAACAGATAAACGCCACACATCTTCACTAGGAGCTCAGTGTATGATATTCTGATACATTTTGGAGTTCAGACTCACTACTCTTGAAAAGCTTCACCTTTGGATGATTTTCCGCCACCATCATTTTATAGCGATATAAATTTGAGGCGGCAGTAAATTTCATCTGATAGTAGGCAAAGTCTTTCCCTAAGCACAACCTCGCCATTAAATTTTGTGAACTTGTATGCTGATTCACTCATAAAACGCCCGTCCCTTAACCATCTCTCTGGCCTGAACTCTCTGCAGTCTTTCCCCATATTACTTCCATTAGATTGCATAAACAACTTTTGTTCCTTTCTTTAGCACTGTCCCGTCTGGAAAGACATCATCTTCAACAACCTTTATAATTTAAGATGGGTTGGGTAAGGTTTAGTTGACCCGGAACTCTTGTTTCCATTTATTTTTTGTTTTTTAATTTCTTTTATAAATAATAAATGCGAAAATATGATATCAATAACACTCTTAATTATTTTAAATGAAACATGTTAGTAGTTTGTATGCAGTTGCGCATTAAATATATAATTTGGATGGCTCACGACCTCATTTGACCCGTTCACTAGTAAATGGGTTGAAACTGTTACCTCTAAGCTACATTAACCCCCTGGACGGACTAGTTACGCTGAACGTGTCAGATACCATAATCAAATGTGGTTATGATATTAGATATATAGATAGTAGCCAGTCTTACCTCCTTATGATCCACTGGTACTAAAGGGTATAATCTCTAGGATTCTGATAGAGCAGCATGCAGATAGTCCATCTTTTTCAACTCTTCTGGTATGAAAACTAGATCCCCCTTTTCATCGTTATCTTCCATATTCTTCACGATCTCTTCCATAGTTCCATATTCTTCACGATCTGACATCTCTCTTAGAATCTTCTCTTCCACAGTTGGATTACGATCAAAGGCCAGAAAAACCAACTCAACGCCACTGATGAAGTATCCCTTCCAGCTAGTAGGGCCGTAAACGAACTCAACCTTCAGTGAACATGTCATGAACCGTTCGGTAAAAAGTTCGTTTATGTTCGTATATTTATTAAATGAACGAACATAAACAACATTTTACCTTCATTTAGTTAAATGAACGAGCATGAACAAAAGTATTGTCATTTCATTTATGTTCATGAAGGTCCGATTATGCGTTCCTTTATGTTCATTAATTTGTTTTTGTTCGTCTATCGTATTTTTTTATTATATAGTTTTACTTAACAAAACAAGTCTTGTAAAACCTAATATCATGTATATTTATAAATTTTATGTTTATTTTTCTATGTTCATTTAAGTTCGTTTAGTGGCTTAATGAATGAACATAAACGCACATGAATAACCTTATTTTCTTAATAAACGAACATGAACAAGAAAATTCGTCCGTTAAAGTGGTCGTGTTCATTTATTTGTTCGGTTAAAATTAAACAAACGAACATGAACAAGGCTCCGTCCATGCTCGTTCAGTTCGTTTACAACCCAGCCAGTTAGTATAAAGATTACACATATATCACCTAAAAACTTATCTGAAAAAGGTTTTCGCTGTTCATTTTTATGTCTCAGAAAGATCGTCAAGTGGCCAGACCTTTGTTTTTTGCTCGAATCACTTAATCTGCAAAGTTATCTAGTCCTTTTGTCGAATGCTTCAGTTTCTATTCAGATCCTATGTTCAGATGCCTCATGATCTTCCATAACAAACCGTAGTATAATTGCTTTTAGCTGCTTCAAAGGCTTGATGGGCAAATGGTATCTCAGGTAGGCCAGGACTTACGTGTAAAATGCCTCATTGAGAAACTTGAAAACACGTCAAGAATTAATGGATTCCATGGTACAGTAAAAGCCAGGTAATTAACTAATACTCTTCTTAGGTCATGTTCGGCGCGAGAGATTGTCGAAGATTATGAAAGTTTAATATTATTTTTTTTGAAAAATAAGCTTTGGTAAAAAAATAATCTTTGTTTGGCAAACTAAGATTATGAGTTATTTTAGAAAAATAAGTTTCCAAAACCAGCTTTAAAAAGATTATGGGAGATTATTTCTCACAAATTAACTAATGTTAATCTTTTTCAGCAATAACACTATTTAAAAGAAAAAGCTACAATTTTAATCTTTTCAACCACCAACATGAGCATCAGCAATAACATCATCTATTTTTGCCAAACATAATTGTGTTCCACATATTTTCCTTTTAAGCGTTGCTGGATAACAATATGATTTTTGGCTATGAGATTGTAGGTTGGTAGATGGACAATAATATGATGGATTGATGTAATGTAACGGTTAAACCAAAAGAAGCTCATAAAGCACTTCAATATGTTAGCCCCTTTTATACCAATCAAAATATGCCAACTGTACCTTTTTTAAGGATTTGTGAGACCAAATACAAATGATACAATTATATAAATATCATTTATTATTGTTATTATTTTTTTTGGCGAAAGTGAATATAGAATTGATGAAGAGACCAAAACGATCTCATAAGGATGATACATTGAGGAAATTGTCACAATTACAAACCACTTGAACCTAGTTATGCCTTGAATGAAACTTGAAATTGTGCTGACAAAGACTCTGAAACATGTTGATAGTACAAATAGTCGTGGTCGTGGGTGCTTTTCATAATCTCTCTTGCAGGTTTTAGCACCATGAAATCTTTTTTAATCTTGAGTATAGTGTCGTAAATGAATCTTCAGAGTTTGTTTATTGAAGTTTAATCTAGCAAATTGACGAAGAGAAACTAGTATAGTGGTCAAAATTAATTGAGTTTTAGGGTGTTTGGGATTACTTCCTAAAATTAAGCTGTTACAAAACACATTTTGTCTGTGTTTGGGAGATGGGAGCTTAAGCTTTCAAAATAAGCTTTGTTTGCCTTTTAAAAGCTTATAGAAGAAGCTTGAGCTAGCTTTTCAAGGGGTTAAAAACACAATTTACATAGATACCCGTATGGTTTAAATCACAATTATAAGCTATTTTGCCAAACATATCTTAAAAGTAAAAGCTCCAGCCCAGCTCTCATAAGCTCCAACTCCTGCTAATGCTAATTTGGCCAAACATATCCTAAGTGTTTGACAGTCAAGGATTTAAGATTAGTAGTTTGAAATTATTCTGACAGTTAGAAACTGCTAATCTATTGTATCCTAAGGCAATGAGCAAATAAGCAGTTTTAATAAGCAACACCAATCAAACGGCCTTATTGTTTCCAGGATTATACTTGTAGTCTAATTTTCTGAAACTAAGCTAACACTACTGAATCGTTCTATAGTTCCCTCCTGCAATAAAGTGTTTAAAAGTACAGTGGTCCGAAAACTAATGTACTCTTTAGTTTATTGGTAACACATACTTTGAAAAGAAAGGTTGCATTCTGATTTTCACTGGATTGTTTCAGTGGTGCTTATTTGTGTGGGATGAGTCACATATGAACTTTCGTAAAATAACAGTATTATACATTACTTGACTTAAAGTGCCATTTTGGATATTATTTGGTATTTTGGGTACATTAGTATGGTTGTATATGTGTTGATAGTTAAAAACAGAACCGGTAAACGGATGAGGGTTTACTGGGATGTCCCCATGACCTGTTTTTGACCCTTTCCTTGGCCACCCCCCAAAGATGTGTAGCTAGTGAGGTTTGAACATGAAGAGGGACATTACAGTGCCTGACCATTAAGCCACCTTGGTGGCGGTTATGTGGTGATAATTAATTTTCAGTATAGAACATGTACATTATAGACATTGTACGAGACTGCTACGAGGTATATGTACTAGAACTTCACTATATTAAACAAAAAATCATGCCCACGAGAGATCCCTCCAACCTTAAGTAAAACCGATAATAGCACCCCAATCCGTTTATTTTTATGTAAGTTACAATAAAATGCATATCCTTCTTTTGCCTGTCTCTATCCATCATCTTCTTCATTTTGTGCAATACAATATTGACTTATAAATATAAAATAATTTAAACCAAAAACTAATAGAAAAAGAATAAGTTAAAAACAACACATAAACGCCACACATCTTCACTAGGAGCTCAATAATTGATATTCTGATACATTTGGAGTTCAGACTCACTACGCTTGAGAAGCTTCACTTTGAGCCCATGTTGCATATACATAGTGAGTGCAAGCTTTGGCACCACTGGATGATTTTCCACCACCGTCACTTTATACCGATATAACATTGAAGCAGCTGCAAATTTCATCTGATAGTAGGCAAAGTCTTTCCCTAAGCACAACCTGGGCCCGCCATTAAATGCTGTGAACTTGTAGGCTGATTCACTCATGAAGCGCCCATCCCTCAACCACCTCTCAGGCCTGAACTCTCTGCAGTCTTTCCCCCATATCGCCTCCATTCGTCCCATGGCATAGATTGCATAAATAACCTTTGTTCCTTTCTTTAGCACTGTCCCGTCTGGAAAGACATCATCTTCAACAACCTGTATTTTGAATTTCCGCAGGAAATAATAGTTAAGCCAAATCTTTGAACTAGTCGATTCATTGTGACTCATTTTTTAGGGCCACAAGCCAAATTCTTTCTTTGCTATTTGGAGTGGATGCTTATCAGTAGAGGTGGAAGTATGGGGTGGTCAGCCATGTTGGTAATAGGTCAAAACAACTGATTATTGTTATAAATCAAAATGGGTTGGGCCAGGTTTTGTTTGACCCGGAACTATTTTTTCATTTATTTATTAATTTATTGAATAGATTAAAAATGTGAAAATACGATATCAATAACAATCTAATTATTTTAGATGAAACGTGTTAGTAGTTTGTATGCAGTTGTGCTTTAAAAATATACTTTGGTCGGCTTTTGACCTCATTTGACCTGTTCATTAGTAAACGGGTATATAGATAGTAGCAATTGTTACCTCCTTATGATCCACGGGTACCGAAGGGTATAATCTCAAGGACTCTGATAAAGCAGCATGCAGATAGTCCATCTTTTTCACCTCTTCTGGTCTAAAAACTAGATCTCCCTTTTCATCGTCTTCTTTCCTATTCTTCACGATCTGACATATCTCTTAGGATCTTCTCTTCCACAGTTGGATTACAATCAAGAAGCCAGAAAAACCAACTCAACGCCACTGATGAAGTATCCCTTCCAGCTAGTATAAAGTTTACACATATATCACGTAAAAACTTATCTGAAAAAGGTTTTCCCTGTTCATCTTTATGACCCATAAAGATCGTCAACAGGTCAGACCTTTGTTTCTTGTCATCTGACTGCAATGAGATTTCTTTCTTCCTGGTTTGGATCACTTCATCTGCAAAATTATCTACTCCTTTTATCGAATGCTTCAGTTTCTTTTCAGATCCTATATTCAGATGCCTCATGATCTTCCATACCGTGGTTGGACTAACAAACCGTAGTATAGCTGCTTCTGTAGCTGCTTCAAAGGCCTGAGCAAATGGTATCTCAGGTAGCCCAGGACTTAAGCAACCAGGGTCCACACCAAAAGCTATCATACAAACATTATCGAACGTTAGTCTTAGGAGAATATCCTGTAGATCAATCTCAGTAGATTGTTCAACAGACTCCTTCAATACAGGCAACAGTCTTCCATGAACGAGCTCTAACAAAGACTCGGTAGTCATGTTTCTAAACTTGGCCGAATGAAACTCAATGCTAGCGGTCTTCCTCTGCTTCTGCCAGATGTCATCATCAGCATTAAAGATCCCATTCCCAAGAAGATCTTGAAGAGCATGTCTGAAATAAGGTCCTTTTGGATACGCTTGAAACTTGGTTTTGAGAAGATGCTCAAGGTTGCGAGGATCAGCAGTAACAATACAGTTCAGATTTGTAAACCAAGGACCCATAAAAGTAAAGGTCCCGTTTTGTCTACAAAGGATTTGAGAAATCCATTCATATAGATCGACACGAAGAGCAAGTACTAAAGAAGGCAACATTCCAACAAATGGCCACACGGGTAGGCCTTTTCGTTTACGTTGCCTTAGAGAATTTATAACTACGAAAACCAAAAGTGCAACAAAAAGCTCTAGAATTTGAACGTCCTGCAAGAACCCGAACCTCAAGCCGGTGGCCGGAGTGAGAGAAAGAGAAGAAGTAGACATGGTTTGGGTGGAGTTGAGAGTAGAAGGTGAAAGGTGATAGTCCATGCTAAAGATATGTTAAGGGAGAGGCAAGTCATGTATTATATGAGGGTGAGGGGTAAGGTGTTGTTGCTTGTTGTGCATGAGAATATGATTTGGTGAACAGAAATATGAAAGGTGGTGTGAGTACAAGTGGGATGATTTTTTTTGACCAATTAGGTGAATTTAGGGTAATCAAGAAAATAGGTTTGTCTTATTGGTGTTAAATTGTTTTTTTTGAATAGTTGGTATGGAGGTTAACCTAAGCACCATAAGTCTCAACAAAGGCTAACAACCTCCATCTGTACACATTTAAGAATGTCTAATGGCATGGATTATTAATTTTAAAGTACTTTTTTATTAAACTTAATAACAATTTGTTTGATGATCATCTAGTATCTAGATGCTTAACAGGTTTTAATCAGGCGAATGAAAAAATCGTGAACTTGTGACTTTATGTGATTGTGTGTAGCTATTATTTTTTCTTATTGTATGTCTTGAACTTTCAATTTCGATCGTTATGTGTATTTTGTGACTATTCTGCACGTGTAAAATAACCAATTTACCCTTTGAAATTTGAAAAATTAAGGGTAAAATGGTCACAAAATACACACAATAATCGAATTTTAAAAGTTGATGCACACACGATAAGAAAAAAATAGTTGGTACACACAATCATAAAAATGTCAAGTTCACGATTTTTCATTATTCGTTCTTTAATCTACTATAACTGTTTTGAGATGGTTAGTAAGATGGGTCGTAAGTTTTGGGTCGAAATGATTCTGGCTATCGTGTCGGGTCGACAACAAAACCTTTAACAAGAATCATGAGTACACAACTATGTTTCGACCATTTTTACTCGATTTAATCATATCATAATTAAGGTTGTATAATTTGTCCTTTTATAATTAAACACTTTACTTTTCGTAGAAGTTTAATACTTTTACACGTCAACCTATGGTCTTAATTTGTTCAAGAGTTTGAACCATGTCAAGTTATAAAAACTTTACTTTTCGTATCATTATCATTCTATTTATAGTATTTGTTTTGAACTTTGAACCATGTTAAGTTATAAATGAAAGTAATCTCAAATACTTCTTGATCATTCGGTTACATCTAAAACTATATCTGGTTATATATTATGAGACCTAAAACTAGACCTACTCTATTCATCTTTTGACAAGTGTAATACACTTTTTCTTTTTCATCATTTCCCACCAATCAATTTTTTAAATGCACCAATCACATCTTTAGGTCTAATATTAGGCGTAGGCTTTAGGCACCCAAATCATTTTTCTATTTTAAAATTACGAAAGTTAAATGTGAAAAACAAAAACTACTACTGTATATGTGATCATTTCGATAAGTAAAATGTAAAGAAAAAAAACATGTGAATACTGAATACACAGCCACGGGATTAGAATTCATGACCATTTACCAGCTTTCGTACTTTAGAGATAAACTTGGAATTTGATTAATAAATACGTCGAAATCAAATCTAAGCCCATATCATTTATTAGTTTAGAACACAAACACAAATTAAATGGTTCGGGAAACGCCACGTTAAACTAGGTCGCATCATTATAGAAGCATGATATCGATGTTAAGTTAATATAATTATTGCAATTGAATTATTGCGATGAAATTAGTATCAAATGAGAAATATCGTAAAATAAGAAACATGAAAAATAATTATAACAAAACATTAATATGCATCGACTTGAATTAGATGCACTACTAGTCTTTTAGATACATTTTAATATATTTTATAACTCAAAATTAGATGCATACACATATATTAAATGTCATTCATCAAGTTATGTGAATCCTATGAATTCATCTCATCTACTCGTTCAATTTGTTGCTAATACTATTTCGTATCGGTTTCACTTTAAAATCATTTTCAAAAGAATTAGGATGCATCTGATTTAAGTTTATACATCTCAAATGTGTGGTTATTGTTATTTCTCGTTCTACGGTTTCTTCTCACTTAATCTCTACCGTGTAGAGTTATACAAGTATGTTCTACTAAGTAATTCATAACATTTCGATACCTCTTACCAAACTTTAGAGAAAATCATGGCTACGGTTTTTTTCTTCAAGTTTCACCGTAATAAATAAAGAATAATTAAAAGATTTGATACGTAAACGGGTAAACGGATAACGTTTTCTCTATTTAGGCTACATGGGATGAAACTTTTTTAACTTAGATGTACGTGATCTACCGATGTATGCTTGTAACCTTTTTCGACTGTTTTCTTAGCTACCCTTAAATGTGTATCTAGTGAGATTTAAACCCTTTGAATAGGTTTATCTCATCAATGCAGTTTCCAGTAAGAACAATGTCATCCACATAAACAAGCGAGCAATAAACTTGTTATTCTCTGTTTTGGTGAACAAAGAATGATCATTGATGATTGAACAAAGTTATTTTCTTTAAACAACGACAAGCTTTTCATTCTTTTCACGGGAGCTTGTTTAAGGCCATATAGGGACTTGACAAGTTTACAAACTTTATTCTTATTGTTCTCATTACTGAACCCTTAGGGATGGTCATATAGACATCCTCATCAAGGTCTCCATACAAAAAGCATTGTTAACATCAAGTTGGAAAAGAGGCCATTTGTTTTTCACGCCTAAGGCAATAAGACATCTAATAGACATTTTCACAACAGGGAAAAGTTTCATCATAGTCTATTCCTTCCCTTTGGTTATAACCTTTAGCAACTAATCTAGCCTTGTATCTATCAACTTCACCATTGGCTTTATATTTGATTTTAAAGATCAATTTGTAACCAATGGAGTTCTATTAGGTGGAAGATCGGTTATATCCCAAGAATGATTTTCATTTAAGGCCTCGATTTCGAGTTCATAGCATCAACCCGATTCATCGTCAAGGATAGCTTCTTCATGTGGTAGGTTCAATACTTTTATTAAGATTAGAAGTAAAGCAGTAATTATCTTTGTTAAGGTTAGAGTAATTAACAACCTTTTCAACACCATATTTAACTTTTCCTTCAACAATAAAGTCATTAAGATTACTGGGCAATTTAGAAACTCGGTTGACCTTCTAGCATAGTGGTGGCAAGCCTTCTTCTGTATGCACTCGATTTGAATCGGAAGAAGTATCAAGCAGGCGTAAGATGCATCGGCAGGATGTGATTCATGTGATATAGTGCCTCGTGGTGTGTATTATCATCTATGAAGTTGCAACAAGTTCATCATCCCTAGTAGGATGACCCAACACTGTGCCATCATCATAGGATGTCACTCTCCTTCATCATTGGGACTTATTGTGAGTCAAAGAAATTTTTGTGATTTAAATCTTTAGGCACATAAGTTTCAACAAAGGTTTTGACAAAGTATTTTTCATTTGAAGGAAAACGGTTTCATAAAATTTGACATCTCGGAATAAAAGATATTTTTGTTTCTAAACTTAAAGTTTATAACCTTTTTCATTTGAATAACCAATAAAGACACTTTTCTCGGTTACTACCAAATTTGTCGAGATGTTGAGAATGGTGGCATAGCATAATGACCAAAGACTCTAAGGAGAGAGTGAAGGGTCATGCCCATACACTGAGGAGAAGGGAGACTTGCAGACAACATGAAGAGGTAACTGTTTATGACATATGCAAGTTAGAACACATTCAGCCAAAGATATAAAGGTAATTCCCACGAAACATAAGGGACCTAGCCACATTAAGGAGATGCCTATGTTTCTTTTCTCGCAATACCATTTTGTTGAGGTGTATAAACACAAGAGGTTTGATGTAAAATTCCTTTTCATGAAAGAAGTGTTGAAGTTTGTTATTGACAAATTCGTCCCATTATCACTTCAATATCTTAACATTGTGTTCAAATTGATTTGATAGCATATGAGTAAAGTTAACAATGGAAACATAAACGTCATCCTTTCCTTAAGCATATAAACCCGGACCGCCCTAGAATAGTCATCAACAATGGTTAAAAATATTTGTAACCATCTCTAGTGACTTTATATGGTCCTCATACATCTAGATGAACAAGTTGACCAATTTTATTTGATTTATGTTCACTTAGAGGAATGGTTCTGGTTTATTTAGCTTTATTGCAAGTATCACAAAGATGGTCGATTCGGATGTACTATCAAGCTTAAGAGTGGGTTTAAGTATATGTAGGACTTGGTCGGAGGGATGACCAAGTCTTTGATCTCAGATTTCTAGAAACATGACAAAAGATATGCGGTTATTAGAAGTAATCTTACATTTAGAATCAATATCAAACATGTATAACCCATTGCATTGTTTACCAATCCCCACAATCCTTTTTGATGTAAATCTGTATATAGCAATTAGATTCATTAAACCCAACAAACATCTTATTGTCTCTAGCAATCTTATGAAGCAGACATGAGATGACATTGTACTCGGGAACAACCGTAACATCAAAAAGTTAGGTCATTATTGACCTTTAAATCACCAATTTTAGTAATTAAGGCCTGAGTACCATTGGTGTAACACCCCCAAAATACCGCAGCGGAAGACTGTGTCAATGGGGTGCTACTTCATAATACAAAGTACAAGGTATAGAAAACGACCTCTAAATGAGACGTCTTGAAAAGTTACCATTCGATTAATGAGAAAAGAGTTACAACATAAGTTCTGAAGTACAATACATAAGTGTTTTTAAAATATATCGAATGGTAATAATAAAAGCATAAGTCTTCAAAATATGCCAAGCGACTCTATGCTCCATGCAACGACTATCATCTTATAGACACGAGATAAACATGCTAAAAGTGTCAACACGATGGTTGGTGAGTTCATAGAGTTTGTTTAACATGTAAAGCCTTTAAAGAATGTTCACACAACAAAGGCATTGTAAATCCACTCGGCCCAAGTTCGCCCATACAAAACTCGCAACCCGTGTGTTTACAACCCACGCTAAAATATAGTACATTTTATAGTTAAGCACATACGAGACATAATAATTCACATTATTGCACTTAGTGTTGCTCCTTCTATATTGGGAGACTTTCAAGTTGGACCGCTCCGTTTATGTTGGAGACTTATCATCGCCGAACAGGGACCGCTCCGTGTATGTTGGGAGACTTATCATCGTCTTATCATGTGAGCGAGGGACCGCTCAGTATATATTGGGAGACTTATCATCGTCTTAAGTATAACACAATCAAGTATAACTCAATCAAGTATAATGCAATCAAGTATAACGCAATCAAGTATAATGCAATCAAGTATAATGCTTTGGTATTTGTAAAATAGTATAAAGCAAATGTTTGAGCATGTATCTCCCCAAAGAGTTTGTAAAACAATTAAACGAGTAAAAGTGGGGCCACGAACTCACCTTAAAATGATATCACAACGATAATAGGAGTCGATGGATAAGCACGGAAGTCTCTACGTATAACCTAGAATATGATGTCAACTCTTGGGTTCGAATAATGCCTAAGAAAACATGAACGAGCCTATATATGCCATTATATTGATCATGACGTAGTATTTGTATGTTTGTTTATAAAATGGTTTTCGTTTGTATATCTCAGACTACCGTTCGGGCCATCATAATTCAGAGGTCATGCGATGGCGTTCGAGGAGCTAGGACACTTTAATTCGTAAATCAAAGAACTCGTCGATCCGCTTACCCAAATGAACCCCTCACATGAAGTTCCCTAGTGTTGTAGTGCTTAATACGTAAAATATGTATTTTAATTATTTGATTATATGCTATATTAAGAGTTTATAAATATAATAAATAAACTAACAAAGTTTATAAGTATTTAAATAAGTTTGAGTTATATATACTTACCTTAAAATAGAATGCTTGAATATTATGGAAAAATAAAATATTAGCAGACTTCACGTAGACTTTGCAATCTTTGAAAACCCACGACTATTAGAAGATTATAACAACGCCTTCTTGAGAACCCGAAAAGAAAAGAAGATTATAACGACGTCTTTTGGAGACTTGAAGATATTTGAAGATTATAACGACTTTTCTAGAAAATTCCAAGAACGAAGATCAAACGCTAGTTTTCTTCAAGAACACATGAATGTTCTTACAAGATTTATAAGAAATGCCTTAGGTTTAGGACTTTAGATGTTAAGAAGGTGTGGTGCAAGAAAAATGAAGTGATTTGCTTGGTATTTATAGGCTAGAGATTTTAGTTAACTATATATTGGGTTAAAAACTAACCATGGTTAAATTTACACATGTAAATGATCTAAAGGATGCATACTTAGGATTTTGACACCAAGGTGATGACTCCCCTAGGTCGGCCAAGATGTGATAAGAAGACTTGTGTGGATAGTTTTGGTATTATCTTAAGTTTAGAGTAAGATTTGGTTCCGTTAAATGCCAACCGAAGTCATAAAACGTAAAACCGGTATCGTAAAAATATGAAATTTGTAGGAATGATGAAACTCATCATTATACTCCATATAAAAATATAAAATGGTTGATAAGTCTCATTGGGTGCAAAAGCGCTTAAAGTCGAAATACGGGTCAAAAAGCGCGTAATTGCAGTTTATCGAAAAGAACGAAATTTCGGGAAACGACCGTGAATTTATTTAGAGTGGACTAAAATTAGTCTAAAAGTGATATGAGATATAAAACTTTGGTTTTAGTAAATGCAGCGGATAACTTAATGATTATTCACAAGTTTAAAATTACGCGATTTAAGAAAAAGGTAGAACGTACAAGGTTAATTTCTTTATGGTCAAAGGAGGAGGAAATATGTTTGACTTTTCTAAAAATATAAAAGTTTCTATTCATCTTAGGAAATATAGTGCGAGAATCGTTAAGTCCGGATGTAAGTAGAATCGTTTAAAACGTAAGTTTAGTTTCGTCTTCTATATTGGGCTTATTTGGTAACATAAAATAAATCTTAAAAATTCTCAAATTAATCATTAGTGATCTAAAATTTATCGATGCGGAGAAAATTGTCTGAGTTGGTTTTCGATATGCGCGGGATATTTAAATGGTGTACCGTCCAAAGCGAAACTTTAAAACGATGTTTTCTTAATAACTTTTTGAAAATGATCTAACGATTGTCGAACTCGGTCATTACTAAAATAATTTATCCTACGAGAATGTGAAATAAAAAGTTTACGGATGAATAGTGAAAGTGAATAGTAAAAGTGAATAGTAAATTCTAAAATGCGAATTGTTACAAGACTACCCTTAAAAGAAATTTCGTCCCGAAATTTAATGCATCTAGGTTTCTAATCTATCAATGCATGAATAAAGCTAAATTGTGTACTAGAATAGAACAATGCGGTAGGATAAGGCACGTACTTGTTTATGTATTGCGGGCTTCCTTAGTACCTAAATAGTATGCTCGACCCGAAGGTGGACTAACATTGACTCCATGGTTTGGGTTATTTCCTTCAAGCATTACGGCTAGAGTCGGGTTATCCAAGACTTGTCTCATGCCCCATTCAACTTAGGACAATTAATTCGGAAGTGGTTTGAACACATTACACTCATAACATGTCTTTTGGTTATTTCTCATATTGACCGTATTCACCGGTGTTACTTGCCTCACAACTGATTTACAATGGTTTGAAAAATGGCCAATTTGTTTGCAATTATAACACGTAGGGCAGGGCTCAGACCCCTGATGATGATAAGGACATTTAACACATTTGGGTGATGTACCCTCATAACGTCTCTGACTAGAAAGAGTTGCCGCAAATCCTCTTGCCCTCTTGTTATCAAACATTGTACCCATTTGCTCGACTGATTCACCTCCTCCCTTCCTTTTATCATTGTTCTTCAAAGCTCCATTCCTAACCATCTCATCGGTTAAGGTCCCTGCTCTTAGTATCGCACTTTGAATTGTAGAAGGCTTAGTTGTTTTTATTGTCCCACGAATCTAGGAACAAGACCATAGATGTACCTTTCAATCCTCTTGGATTCGGGGTAACGGATGAGGAACTAGTTTGGCTAATTCATGAAACCGATCCGTGTAGGTGCATGACCAGCCCTACCATAGAGTGATGATAAAGTTCATCTTCTAGCTTTTGCATCTCATTATCCGGCAATACTCCTCTTTCAAAGATGCTTTAAAGTCGTCCCATGTCATGCCTACAACCGCTTCTCTTCCCTAGCTTGAATCTGCGTGTTCCACCATGTCAATACTTTTCGACATCAAGCACGAGGCATACTTCACCCTTTGGTGGATTGCACGATTCTTCGATGTCGATCATCGACTCCATCTTCTCGACCCATCGTGTATATGCCAATGCACCTCCTTACCATCAAATTCAACCGGCTTACATGTCAGTAAATTCCTTATACGTACACCCATCCTATTGTTGTTGTTATTACCATTCCTCCTACATTATTGGTGGTGTCATTTATGCTTAGTGGTTTCCCGAATTATTGATGTGATTGCCAACTTGGGTGACTATAGTGGGAAGTAGGTTTTGTAGTTGTTGGGCAATAATGGCGGAGAAATCAGGATTTCCACCATCGTTACTATGGTCACTATTGTCGTGACCATCTCCTCTACCTCCACGTCCACCAGTTCTTCCACCCGTGGTGTTGCACCACCTCGGCCAGTGCTACGAGTTACTCTCTTTGGTCCCATGATTTCTACAAGGAAGGACATTTGTCAAGATATGAGGTAAGTTCCTGGACTGCTTAGTCTTAAATCATTCTAATTTGAGTCAATCTTGATTAATGCAAGCATGATCGAGATATGTCCACGTGGGTCGTGATGCATTTATAATTATGTTGGCCACCATAATTATAATTGCCTCCTTTCACACGTGTACATATTACCACACACGCATATCTCAGCGATAGACATTCCTTAAATGAATGGACATTCTACCGCTTGATCCTAAATGATGGAGGAGTGGTGTAGTGTGGGTATCTAGTGAGTGTCACACACAGTACATAGAAATTTCCCTTAGGTGCTAAAATCACATAAAGATTAGTCTCTAACAGTTCTTAGAAGTATCCACAGGAGGACTCCCATCCTTGGGCAAATCATCAAATCTCTACAGCTAAATAATAACCTTTATTTAACTTAATCTCGTGTCTCATCAAACAAGAACTGTCACAAGATTAAATTAAATAACCAGTTATTACCGAGCTCCACATTTTTGAAGACTTGACTAAATTATGGGATTTCTCCATCAGTACAAAAACATATCATCCAATAGTGTAGATCTAACAAACAACTAACAAGAAGCATATGCGCACAAAGTGTGTGTAAGGCAAATAAAGAGGAGAGTCTTAATGTATAAAGTAGTTATAGTCTAGGTACTAAATGCAACCTAGTTCTCTATAACCAAGTCTCTGATACCAATCTGTAACACCCCCAAAATACCGCAGCGGAAGAGTGTGTCAATGGGGTGCTACTTCATAATACAAAGTACAAGGTATAGAAACCGACCTCTAAATGAGACGTCTTGAAAAGTTACCATTCGATTAATGAGAAAAGAGTTACAACATAAGTTCTGAAGTACAATACATAAGTGTTTTTAAAATATATCGAATGGTAATAATAAAAGCATAAGTCTTCAAAATATGCCAAGCGACTCTATGCTCCATGCAACGACTATCATCTTATAGACACGAGATAAACATGCTAAAAAGTGTCAACACGATGGTTGGTGAGTTCATAGAGTTTGTTTAACATGTAAAGCCTTTAAAGAATGTTCACACAAAGAAAGGCATTGTAAATCCACCGGCCCAAGTTCGCCCATACAAAACTTGCAACACGTGTGTTTACAACCTTTGCTAAAATATAGTACATTTTATAGTTAAGCACACATCTGAGACATAATAATTCACATTATTGCACTTAGTGTTGCTCCTTCTATATTGGGAGACTTTCAAGTTGGACCGCTCCGTTTATGTTGGGAGACTTATCATCGTCGAGCGAGGGGCTGCTCCGTGTATGTTGGGAGACTTATCATCGTCTTATCATGTGAGCAGGGATCGCTCAAGTATATATTGGGAGACTTATCATCGTCTTAAGTATAACACAATCAAGTATAACTCAATCAAGTATAATGCAATCAAGTATAACAATCAAGTATAATGCAATCAAGTATAATGCTTTGAGTATTTGTAAAATAGTATAAAGCAAATGTTTGAGCATGTATCTCCCCAAAGAGTTTGTAAAACAATTAAGCGAGTAAAGTGGGGCTACGAACTCACCTTAAAATGATATCACAACGATATACTGAGTCGATGGATAAGCACGGAAGTCTCTACGTATAACCTAGAATATGATGTCAACTCTTGGGTTCGAATAATGCCTAAGAAAACATGAACGAGCCTATATATGCCATTATATTGATCATGACGTAGTATTTGTATGTTTGTTTATAAAATGGTTTTCGTTTGTATATCTCGTACTACCGTTAAGACCATCATAATTGAGAGGTCATGCGGTAAATGTTCGAAGAGCTAGGACACTTTAATTCGTAAATCCAGCAACTCGTCGATCCGTTTACCCAAATGAACCCCTCACATGAAGTTCCCTAGTGTTGTAATGCTTAATACGTAAAACATGTATTTTAATTATTTGATTATATGCTATATTAAGAGTTTATAAATATAATAAATAAACTAACAAAGTTTATAAGTATTTAAATAAGTTTGAGTTATATATACTTACCTTAAAATAGAATGCTTGAATATTATGGAAAATAAAATATTAGCAGAGCTTGACGTAGACTTTGCAATCTTTGAAAACCCGACTATTAGAAGATTATAACAACGCCTTCTTGAGAACCCAAAAAGAAAAGAAGATTATAACGACGTCTTTTGGAGACTTGAAGATATTTGAAGATTATAACGACTTTTTCTAGAAAATTCCAAGAGCGAAGATCAAACGCTAGTTTTCTTCAAGAACACATGAATGTTCTTACAAGATTTATAAGAAATGCCTTAGGTTTAGGACTTTAGATGTTAAGAAGGTGTGGTGCAAGAAAAATGAAGTGATTTGCTTGGTATTTATAGGCTAGAGATTTTAGTTAACTATATATTGGGTTAAAAACTAACCATGGTTAAATTTACACATGTAAATGATCTAAAGGATGCATACTTAGGATTTTGACACCAAGGTGATGACTCCCCCCCCCCTAGGTCAGCCAAGATGTGATAAGAAGACTTGTGTGGATAGTTTTGGTATTATCTTAAGTTTAGAGTAAGATTTGGTTCCGTTAAATGCCAACCAAGTCATAAAGCGTAAACCGGTATCGTAAAAATATGAAATTTGTAGGAATGATGAAACTCATCATTATACTCCATATAAAAATATAAAATGGTTGATAAGTCTCATTGGGTGCAAAACGCCGCTTAAAGTCGGAAATACGGTCAAAAGCGTAATTGCGGTTTATCGAAAAGAAACGAAATTTCGGAAACGACCATGAATTTATTTAGAGTAGACTAAAATTAGTCTAAAAGTGATATGAGATATAAAACTTTGGTTTTCATCATACGCGGGATAACTTAATGATTATTCCGAAGTTTAAAAATTACGCGATTTAAGAAAAAGGTAGAACGTACAAGGTTAATTTCTTTATGGTCAAAGGAGGAGGAAATATGTTTGACTTTTCTAAAAATATAAAAGTTTCTATTCATCTTAGGAAATATAGTGCGAGAATCGTTAAGTCCGGATGTAAGTAGAATCGTTTAAAACATAAGTTTAGTTTCGTCTTTACATTTGAGCTTATTTGGTAATATAAAAATAAATCTTAAAAATTCTCAAATTAATCATTAGTGATCTAAAATTTATCGATCTGCGGGAAAATTGTTGAGTTGGTTTTCGATATGCGCGGGATATTTAAATGGTGTACCGTCCAAAACGAAACTTTAAAACGATGTTTTCTTAATAACTTTTGCGAAAATGATCTAAAGATTGTCGAACTCTCAGGTCATTACTAAAATAATTTATCCTACGAGAATGTGAAATAAAAATTTTACGGATGAATAGTGAAAGTGAATAGTAAATTCTCGAAAATGCGAATTGTTACAATTGGGATGTCCAACAGTTAGACCAAGGTTTGAAATGTCAACAACATTAATTAAAATTTTTGCGAGATCTGGTCATGTCTTGATTGCACAGAGTCAACAATCCAACAAAGGCGATGTTTCGGATAAGGTCTTTGTGTTGTTGTTAAAAATTTTGTTGAAGTTTATGTTAAACTGACACCGCCATTAAAGAAAGTTCTGAAAAAATTTTACCCGCCATGTTGGCATTAGCAGAGGACACATTGTTGTCATTAAGAAGACTCATAAGTCCGGAGAGATGTTCATTAGACAAAGGCGGAGAGTTGCTAGCTCTATTATCGGTGACATAATTAGCATCGGTGGAAACATTATGCGAGGTTTAGCATTAAAGTTCCTTTTGACATATCCGGCGGGATAACCAACAAGATCATAACATCTATCAACGGTGTGACCGGGTTTTCTGATTAGTACATTTGAGATTCATGTTTGGTCTCTGTGTATTAGAGCTATTGCCGACATTAAACCGAACCTTTATTGAAATTGTTGTTGTTAGATCCTTTTTGTTATCAAAAATTTTCCACTATCAAAAGTTTTGCAAAGAAAAGATGGCATTGGGTTTAGCGAGTTATTCCCGGATGACACATTTCGTGAGATTCTTCTCGAGACAACAGATAAAGCGATTTTGACATTAGGCAAAGGGTCTCGTTAAAATATTACTTGATAGGAACATAGGTGTCATCAAGACCCATAAATTGCATTAATTTGATTAGTTGATTGTGTTTTCAAAATGTTTTGCGACCTCACAAGTGCAGAGGAGGCAAGCTAATCATACAATCAAATTGTTTCCATAAAGAGTTAAGGTTGTTGTAATAATCGCAAGAGAGGACCCATTTTGACTAAGAGAGTTTATATTTTTATGCAAATTAAAATAGTGAACCATCAACCTTATCATAAGTATCTTTAAGATCATTCCACATTTCATAAGCGGTTTAGCATAGATAGCACCGATGAATAATTAGGGGATGAGAGAGTTAAGAATCAAGTAACCACAACGAGTTGCGGGTATCCATTGATTAGCAAGACTAGGATTTGAGTCATCTCTTATGCAAGTACCATCAATAAACCCTAACTTATTATGATTCCTTAAGGCAAAGGTCATGGCCATATTCCATATTTTATAATTTTACATTCGATGAGTTTGATGGAAATAATAGGAGTACCATTGGTGTTATTAGGGTGTAAATACAAAGCATCACCAAAGGATAAGCTTTTCTCGATTGGAAGAACCACCACCGATATTATCATCACCAATAGCCATAATGCAAACAATAAGCGAGCAAATAACACGACAGAGATAACAACAGAGCGAGATAGGCGGATAAAAAGAAATAAGACTTTGTAATTAAGAAACAACAAGCACCAAGCACGTGGTGGGGTAAACCGAGGCGGTATTCATACCACTCGGGGGTGGCGATCAAGATGTTAGTCACCCGTTTGCACCACGAAGACTTAAGTGCGATGATTGAAGATGAGAGTAGACTTACGGAGCAATATCGTGGAAAGAACAAATCATAATTACCTCGATTCACTTAGTCTAGGGCTAATTTTGAATAGAAAATAACCGTGATTACGCCAATAGCAATAACCCCAAACCACCAATTGTTGAAGAGATGTCCCCAGTTTCTACGAAGAAACCCTTGGATGGTGAATCAACAATGATTATGAGCTGACGCTCGATACCATGTCACGAGTATCGCAACAATAGATTCAAAACAATACTTTATTCAAACCTAAGCCTCAATAGTCGACTTAGATTAAACCAACAATAGTATCAAGTGTTCTAAGGTTAGATTAATGTCAATGAGACAATAACAAACAAATACAAAGAAGATACAGGATCGATTACACGATCGAGAAAGAAAGAGTGTGAGACAATATTGCCGCTACAGTTGTTTTAACCCTAGATTGGGGGTGATTAAATAGGAGATAAAGTTACACAAGGACCCCGCCGCGGCTATAAGAGGCATCGCGAGAAATGAGATAGGCTTAGATGAAATGAACTTCTAGACACTTAAGACAATTTATGCTTTGTCCATGATTAACCCCGTAATAAGCCTCGTTGAACATAACTTGAAAACCATTATGATTGATAGAATAGCGTGTTTGCTGGATTATTACCCCAAAATTTACTGATTTCACTTTAAAATCATTTTCAAAGCAATTAAGATGCATCGATTTAAGTTTATACATCTCAAATGTGGTTATTATTTATTACTCGATTCTACGGTTTCTTCTCACTTAATCTCTACCGTGTAGAGTTATCTGAGTATGTTCTACTAAGTTCATGGATAATGTTTTCTCTATTTAGGCTACATGGGATGAAACTTTTTTAACTTGGATGTACGTGATCTACCGAGGTATGCTTGTAACCTTTTTCGACTGTTTTCTTAGCTACCCTTAAATGTGTATCTAGTGAGATTTAAACCCTAAACGGCTAAACCTAATGTGAAGAGGTCATGTGCTATATCACTAGGCCACTTAGTGATGGTTATATATTAGCGTATCAAAACGTGATAGTGGAAAAAATAGAAATTATTTATGAAAGTAATCAAAGGAAAGAAAATGCTTTAAAATACACGAAAACGTAAACGTACAAGAATTCTTGCATTGTATATGCTCGTTATGTTTAATGGTAAGTTGAGACGTTGAGTATGTTAATTGGGTAAAGAAAACATTGACATGTTGTTAGGATAATAACACCGTGATTAATAAATAACGATATGTTGTTAAATTTGGTTAAAGGACTAAGGATAACTTGAATGATTGTCACCAGGGTCTCTTTGGTACGCATCTTTTGTAATGCTGTAAGTTTTTTCAACAAGTAGCAAAAATAATCAACTTCAAACTTTTATTTTCAACAAAAATAAAAGATACAGCTTGTAGCTCATGTTGCAAAAATAATCTCTTTTAAAATAAATAACTTCGTTTAGATATATCAACTTCAAACTTTTATTTTTAACAAGTAGCTCCAAAATGAAAAGCTGATTCATAAAGCTTTTAAAATATTTCGCATATGTTAAAACGTAAAATAAGCGCATAACAATTTATAATTATATTTATGATTAATTTATCAAACACTTTTATGAAAAAAAAAAAATACGAGTTTGTACGCTCGTATTACTTGTTTTGAAGTTCACAACTATTAGTTTATTTCTTACAGACATCAACAATGGTTTTACTAAATATCGGCCGTCAATGATATACCTGCAAATTAAACTCATATGAACATAGAAATTAAATGCACTAGCATTTTATAAAGAACAATCGTGATTAAATACGGTTGGGAAAAAAGGGACTAAGGTGATCAATAAATTTAATGCAATAACTCTTTTTTCAACAATCAACATTATTGAATGATTACAATTAGTTTTTCGGCATGAAACACCTGAATTATAGTTTTCTCTAGTCTCGTTAAGGCCTAGATTGTTCTTACTCCAAAAATTTAAAAATATAAAGATTATTGTGTTTGGCATATAATAGCGTACTATAAACTAATTTCACTTTTATACGTTTTTTATACTCAAAATATGCACGTAAAACCGTTAAACTAAACTTCTATCTACTTGTTTTGTTCTTTTTGTCTCTTTAAATCGTTATTAGGTGCCTACATGGATAACCTTGATTTTACTGTTAGGTGTAATAAGGCTTCCAACCATGGGTGATGAGCAATCAAAGACACGTTGTTTCTCCCTTCTTTTAACATATGCGCATGATCAATGTGATCAGCAATTCTTTTGAAAGGTTCGGTGGTCGCAGCTAGACGTAAAACAAGAAAGAAAAAAGGATATGTGAGTGTTTTGTTGAATATATTTGTGTTTAAGTCTGATATAATTGTGTGGTGGTTTGATGTTAATTACCACAGGGTTTAGTGGTTAGTTGATGGTGACTGGTGAGAGCTGATGCTGATGCGACACTAATGCATGTGGCGTCACACCAACGACCACACTCGTTATTACACCCAGTCTAGCATATTATCAAGTGCTACAATAAAAACTTACGAATTTCTATATTTTTGTCATTTTAGCTAAAAAATGTTACACACTTACAAAAGAAATTGTGAATAAATAATTAAATATACATCATTTCATATCTCTTATATAATATATAGTAAGAGAATATACAAAATCAGAAAATGAATTTTTCTATTGATTGATTGTAGAACTCAATTTTCAAATCGAATCTTTTGATTAGCTAATAAAAATCAAAATTAGCTTCAATTTAGTCAAACCCATCTAAATTTTACTTAGAGTTAATTCATAAATGGTCAACATGGTTTGGTCGTTTTATTTCGGTCACTAAAGTTTTTTTGTTGGTTCGATCATTATATGGTTTGCATATATTCTGAGGTTCGATCCATATCCAGAATAAAATGCGAAAATGTCCTTCTTTTAAAAAATTCGCTATGATTAGTCTACATGACACAAAAAAAAAAAAAAAAAAAAAAAAAAAAACTTTTAAAAAACTTTTAAAAAAAATTACGCTTTTTTTTAAAATTTTCGTTTTTTTTTTTTTTTTTATTTTATTCTTTTTTTTAAAAATTTTACGCCGTCCGTTTTCTACGTTTCGTCTTGTATTACGCGTTTCATTCATGTTTTACGTTTTCGTCCGTTTTACACGTTTTTGTTAATTTTTACGTTTTAGATTCGTTTTACGTTTCGTCTGTTTACCACGTTTTCATCCAGTATTTACACGTTTTAAATACGTATTTACGTTTCATACTTTTTAAACCAAACACGTAAAATTTATTTTAAAATTAAAAAAAAAAAAAAACATAAATTTTTTTAAAAAAAACTTAAAAACGTTTTATTTTTTATTTTACGTTTTTTTAAAAAATTTACGTTTTTAAAATTTTACGTTTTTTTTTTTATTTTTAAAATAAATTTACGTTTTTTTAAAATGAATGACGTGTAAGCAGATTTAAAACGGCGTAAATCTGAAATGGTAAAATGTAAAAACGCAAAACGGACGTGCGCGGCAACGTATAAAACGATAAAAACGACGAAAACGATGAAAAGCATGAAACGCAGATAACGTCGATTTAAAACGTGAAAAGACCTAAAGCGTAATTTAAAAAAAAAAAAAAGGCGTAATTTAAAAAAAAAAAACGTAAAATTTTAAAAACGTAACTTTTTTAAAAAGTTTTTTTTTTGATCGTTATCATGTGTACTAACTCACAATGAATTTTTTAAAAGGACATTCGTCATTTTATTCGGATATGGACTCGAACCGTAACATATGCAAACACATGTGAATGAACCGTCAAAAAACTTTGTAGTATTGAAGTGAAAAATGACCAAACCGATGTGACCATTTATGTAATTAACTCTTTACTTATCAACATATGTCGATGTTATTTAAAAATTTTGAGATTAGAAAAAGGGTAATTAATTAAAGACTAAAATACACGTTGGTCCTAAAGCTTGGCTCGAAGGATCGCGATGGGACGAACTCTCGCCTTTTCATCGTCGGGTCCTATTTCAGGGTTTTCATCATCATTCTGAGTCCTTTGACCAAGTCAAAGTCGATTTTGTTTTGTAGTCGGGGTATTTTAGTCCATACACATTTATACTTTTATAACACATTTATATTTTACCCTTCATCTTTCATCATCTCGCATCATCTACCCAAATCATTCATCTCCCAACATCATCATCTCCCAACAATCATCCCGGAAAAATCATTGATGAACATCGCACATTATTCCTCGGTCTCGTTCTCGTTCGGTTTGCTCATTATTCACTTTCTTTCGTGTAAATGACTTGCTTCACCTTTTCTAATTAACATAATGGTAAAAGTAGTGAAACATTGTTACATTATGTCATTTAATTTAAATGACATAATTGCTTGAAGATGTAACTTTGTCTTAAATAAGTAAAAGTTATAATGTTGAATTTTGAAATTTTGATGCAATTAACCTTTTAGTATATAAAGACAAAATTAGATCAGGAAAGTTAAAATAAGTTTCCAGATTTGGTATGAATCTCATTTCAAGGTTGTCCATTTTCTTGTTTTATAGTACCAAATTTGACTTTTGTTTTTGTATTTATTTAAGTCCATGATTCTACATGTTACTGAATTGTCTATACATGTGAGTGTGCATATTCTCTTTTTTGGCTGTTAAGTTTTGCTCAAATATTGTTATTATTCAAATTGCATCTAAAAGATATTACATTTACAATTAATAGTGTCTTGCTTCAAAATGATCTCTAAGCATGTTGAATGAGCTGGTTCCAATTTTTTGGAGGAAACATGTCATCAGGATGATCCTATGGCTTAGATTAGCTGTGGTGATGTGAATGGATCAAACGGCTGTGATTAAGAGATGGAAACCCGAAGCTTACGAGTGGCTATAAAAGCTCCTTCATCTCCGCAGTTGCTTTGTCCGGTTTTCAAGCTTTTAGAATCTGTTACCATGTCTAATTTTTGTCATTTTAGTAGTAGTTAATTAGCTTATTGTATTTCAGTTAAAGTTGTAATTTCTATTGATAATTCAAAATCAGATTCACTTTTTATTTCTGTCTCAATTGCAATTTATCATCAATTACTATTTGTCAATTTCATAAGCTCTTTTTATAGTTAGGATAAGCTCATATAAGTTTAGCAAAGCTTATATGAGCTTATTGGTGTTTTAACTTTCTCAAAAGTCTAGTTTTGCAAAAAGTCAAACTTAGTCAAATTAAACGTTAAATTCAGTTTTGTTCAATTTTTACTTGAATTGTGTCTAAAGTCTGTTTCAGTGTGTTTAAAAGTTGTTTTAAGTCAAAAAAATAGTGAAGGTTTTAGTAAAAATTTGTTTCGAGTCTATTTTTAATCATTAAAAGGGTGTTTGGTTTAAACTTATATTCCTAATTAGCGTCATTCTAGTGTGTCAGCAGTGAGTCATTAGGACTTGATTACTGTTTTATTGCTTTTTCAAACAAAGTTTTCAAGTATGTAGAATTTCATTTATGATTTCAACTGTTTCAGTTTTTCTGTCATTAAATTGTCAACGGTCCTAAAAGTAGTTTTTCCCAGTTTTCTCAAGCATTTTATGTCATTTCTAGTTGTTATAAAAAAATTTAAAAAATAAAAATTACAATTTCAATAGCTTGTTTTTCTTTTTCCAAAAGGAAAAAAATCAAAAAAATCGATTACCTTGTCTGCCAGTAGCTCAAAGTTGGTGGTTTGGTCTATTTATGCCCTGCACCATCAGTAAGTTGTTGTCCTTTTCAGCTTATTCCTTAAGTTTATCTATTGGAATTCAGTTGTAACAAGTTAAATTAAGTGTGTTTAAGCTTGTATTTGCTTGAGGATGCTTTTGGTAGCTTATTTGAGCTTTCGGCTTATTTTCTTAGAGCTTATTTGCAACAGCAACCGTAGTACCTTTTTGTCCTTTTTGCTTAGCTTATCTGCTTATTAGTGCTCCCCAAGGATTCCCACTTAGTCCCTTGTAGCTTATTATAGGTGTTTTAGCTTATTGGTTATATAGTAACTTATTGCAATTTTATTATCCTAGCCTAGTTTAGATAGGAGCTTTAGCTTTTTAGATTCCTTTTAGGTAGTTAAGTGCTTGTTTGGTTTTATGTGTTCTTGATCCAATTTTCTTTAATCTGACCTAAATTTGTCTTAACTTCTGCTTCTAAACTGATTTTTAGTGTTTGTTTATTAAGGTTTTGTTGAAATAGTTTAGATGTAGCTTATTTTTAAGTCTATAGTATCAAGAGTTAGCCAAAAAGTCCACAAAAAAAAATAATAATAATAAAGCCAAAAATTGACCAGACTGGGATTCGAACCCAGGTCTGCCTCCGAATGCTTAGAGATGTCCATTCACATCACCACAGCAAAACCGAACGAGAACGAGATCGAGGGAATAATGTGCGAGATGTTTTCGGGATGATTGTTGGGAGATGATGATGTTGGGAGATGAATGATTTGGGTAGATGATGAAGAGGATGAAGATGAAGGGAGTAAAGTATAAATGTGTTATAAAAGTATAAATGTGTATGGACTAAAATACCCTCGACTACAAAACAAAAATCGAATTTGACTTGGTCAAAGGACTAACTGCATTTAATGGCCATGTTTTGGACTATGACGATGAATATGGCAGGTTCGGTCGATCGCGATGCACCTGCCAAGTTTAGGGAATCTTAATTAAACTTAGTTGTTAAATTTTACGGTAAATATATTAAATATCTTCAAATAAAATTATTATTATTAATTTTTTATAACTTTATAAATTTAATAAATGCTTCATATACTTAATTTTTTTTTTAAACATTTACATTGTTATTATTAATAAATATTATTATCATTTTAATAATTAATATATATGCAAAGATTTAAATATATCAAAATGAAAGCCCAAGTTACTGTGATTTGTAAATGAATGCACATGATTGTAGACATACGAATGTCTCATGTTATTTTTTTTAATGATATAAGTAAGAAGATTGCGAAAGTGTTTTTTTACTAATGATTTTCAATAACGACTCTTGTTATTCCTCTTAATAACTTGCTCATGTGTACAAGGATTTAATAGTTTAATACGACTAAGGGGGTTTTTCTTTTTTGCTTAATATGCTAGATGGAAAATATTTCTTAACCCAACTAGTAAAGTAATTGTTTATTTTTTTGCTTAATACCAAAAGAATCCTGAATGTAAAAAGGTGTCAAAATTAAGGTTATATACATTCAATATGCTTATCACAAAATTATCTTCATCTTTTTCATTTTTTGTAGCTTATTTTGCAAAGGATAACACACATTTTTTTCAAAACCATTACATAAGCTAAGAAACAGTTATGAGAATTAAGGTGTTGTTTGTTATCCCTCTTAGGTATGGGTTTTATGTTGACAAGATGTATAATATTTGTTTGTTTGCTTTTTTGACAAAAAGAATGGATTTGGGATTTGAAAATTGATACTGTATCATTTAACCACTTTTAGGTTGATTCATGTACTTCATGTAGGCAATGTGTTTTGTTTGTGTCTTTCTCTTTCTTAGCTTTTATATTTAAAAATAATTTTAGTTTTAATTATATTATAAAATTTATTAAATAAATATAATTTCTCTCTCATAAAACTATACCGAATCCAAATTTGAATCCACATTTAAATCCAAATCCGAATCCGAATCCACACTCATCTATAAACCAAACGGACCCTAAATAGTTGTCACCTCAAGTATTCCTGGTCATATATACTTTTTATTTATGGGATTGATACTTGCATCGTCAAAAAAAATTCACACACAACAATTATGCATATATGATGTTGTAACATGTCCATAATTGATGTGATATTATAGTGTGTGAATCATTTTTTGTGGTAATGGGTCGTCGTGCATCTAGCAGGCCAAAATAAAAATGCATGTATCCAAACATATAAGCCACGTCGTATTTGATGCTACTTAATATATATATATTAATTAGATTGTTTGGTTTGGGTAATACATCAAAAAAAAAAAAAAAAAAAAAATCACTAAACCTGTCATTTCAGTGGGGTATGGCCAAACCGATAGTGTGTAGGTTTCTGGAAATCTATCCCTACCAACCAAACATTTTATTTGATATTCATTTTCATTCCTGATAGCTAAACCGTCTAACCAAACGCACCCTAGAATATTCATACTTTGATACCCGAACCAAAAATCACAATTTTTTAGTTAGCATGCAACTCATCATATGTGTCACATATATCGTTAGACTATAAGTCGTTTGGTGTATGAAGATGTAAGAGCATAAGGTGTGGTAACGCTCCAACCGGCAGCCACGTTGGCGGTGTTACCATACCCCCCCCTCCATACGCGTTACCACCGGCGTTGCCAAGGATGTTGCCCTATCAACTGCCGTTGTTCGTTGGTTTTGTTTGAAAAAACTAGTTGTTGCTTTGCCAACAATTTAAAAATTAATTAGTTGATACTAAATAATTGGTTGTGAAAAAACGATGAAAGAAGTCTTGGACTAGGCGCCTGTATTTGGTTACTATTCAACACATTTGATCTCAAAATTTGCCCTTACTTTCGTGATATTTACAAAGGTGCCATCATTTTATTTTAATTAAATGAACAGATTCTTGATACATCTAAGGGTTGATATCATTTTCTGTTTTTTATTTTAAGACACTATCTTATGTTAACCACTTTTCTCACATATATATATATATATATATATATATATATATATATATATATATATATATATATATATATATATATATATATATATATATATATATATATATATATATATATATATATATATATATATATATATATATATGCTTTTCAAAATGATCGTCTTTTGCAATAGCAGTCCACATACTAGTCATTGTATTTTGAGTTTTCAAATTTAGTCTTCTGCCATCGTTCGATCATGCGACTACATCATATTTTTTACAAATATCTAGAGAATAGTAGATATTTTGTTCGATTGAAGTGACATTTTCTGCGACAATAATTTTTTGGTCGCATAAAATATCACTTTACTCGAACAAGAAAACATCTACTTATTCACTGGACACTTGAATCGCACGATATAGCGGTCTCACAAAACTAAATTTAGATTGAAAAAAAAATGCCTCATTGATGGAATACCATTACCAACTCTTCTTTAGTTTATTGTTGGGATTGATTCTAGTTATTAAGTCAAAACCTTTAACCACACTTCTATCTAACAATCTGCTTGTCTAATTTTTTCTTAGATTTAATCTTTCTTACCTAATTTTCTTACTCACTATCTGCTTATAAAATAGACTTATTTGCAATTTGACTACATACATTGATGCAACAAACCGTTTGCAAACGTATGTATATATTTATTATTAGGTCTTAGAGGGATGTGCAATAAGTGTAGTCATACAGGATCTTCACTTAAAACACGTCATATTTTTATTAACTTTGCATATAAATAGGTATAATATTAAGCATATATGCACGCCCGGTTGAAAGTCAGGTCTTTCGACCAGGCGCCCATTTTTAGGGGCCCCAAAAAAATTATTCTTCGAGGCTGATTTAATTTAGTTTTAGCTTTAAATTGACTGTAAAGTGACAAGATATATACTACAGTTTGATTGCTATCAAATATAAGGTAGTATTGATAGATTCATGTGATTTAAGAAAATATGTAGAAACAGGGTAAACAACTGTAACGAGGAAAAAGAAGATGATTCACTTTTTGATATGTACAGTTTTTATAAAACTTTTCACTTTTGGATAAATAAGTTATTTGTACTTGTCAATAGATGCCAACAAGTTAACAAAATTAACACTTACAACCCTTGCTTGAGAAAAAATGACAAATAATCTAATCCATACATTTGAATTTGAAATCGTATTATACTTTTATGTTGTTTGAAAAGTTTAGTGCCATTTTTTTTTCACTTTCTATCACTTATAATGCATCTTTTTTTTTTTATTCGTACATGTATCGCATACTTCATATTCATGAGCTTACTTGGTATTTAGAAGATTGATATGTACTAGATAGTATAACCGTAAATCGGTTAAGAAATGTGTTGTTATGAAAGCAAACAGGAATCACATAAGAAGAAATGAATCCGTATTTGTATTCAAATGATTCACTAGGATTGTAATGGAATTGAGAGAGAGATATTACAAATCTTTTCGTGAATGAATTCTAGTGAAATGGAAATGAGTATTTATGAAGAAAAGAAAAATATGATTTTCCCGCCAAAAGTTATAACTAACTTTTGGCCTTGATAGAATCCACAGTTGGGAGGAAGGAGAAATGGCTTTCAGTGGAATCCATCAGTAGAATCCAAATTGGCTTATATCAAAGATATTGACATCGAACACATACGTAAGTGAACTTATGGTAAATGTTAATATGGCACAGGGCCTCCAAAATCAACGGGACGGCCCTGCATATATGAGTCATATAATTTAAGTTTGGGAGGTGATTTGTACACTCCACAAAATTATTGGTACACTCAAATTTATTATGTTTGGACATTTATACCCTCACAAATATCCTTACATTTTCACCCTGTAAGGGTATAAATGTCCCTACACAATAAATTTGAGTGTGTCAATCATTCTATAAAGTGTACAAATCATCTCCTTTTAAGTTTATATGCTATTTCTCTTTAGTTTACAAGTGTAATAGGTCTTTTTATTGTTATTGCATAAGGCCATCAAAAACCACAAAACGGCCCCGATTATTACTTAATTATGGGTTGCTACATATCGAAACTATGAAAGTGGTAGGCTCTTCACTCTCGCCGTGCTTCGAATCTATCTTTTAGTTGAAGTGTTATCTGTCGAGCATTAGGGAGACAAATCAACAATGAATATTAGATTGGTTTATGAGAAGATCTTACTTAATGAAGGGGTAGCATGACATGTTGAAGTAGATAAGAAAATGTTATGTCAAGTAATATGTTGTAAGTTGTCACATCAAGTCTAACACGTCTTTACTCTAAAACTTTAACAAAACAAAGTTAGATATACACGTATTTCAGGGAATAACAAGTTAAGTGAACTACCTAGGTAAAAGTTTGGAATAATGATTTACTTAACTTCAAGAAGTAGAAGTCTAAATCAAAATGAAAATTACAATGAGGGTTCAAAGTAACTAAATTCAGTTAACAATGTGTCATTTGATTTTCGCTGCTTTGAGCTCAATGTTGTTGCATGTTATCATCCGTGTCATCAGCATTAAAAAAGGAGAGATATAGTTGATTTGAGTACGTTTTCAAACCAGAGAAATTGTAACTGATCAAACATCGGTTAATGACAAGATCTTACTCGAATAAGAGTATTTTTGATATATGATTAGACTAAAGAAGTGTTTTTGTCACATCAAGTCGATTGCATTGATAGAATGCACGTTAAATAGGAAAACAACTGCTGTAATAGGTATGGTATACATGATCACACTAGTCTACTAATGCTTGATTTTGTCATGGCGAATAATTAGCCGAATCTTCTCGTGAAAAAGAAGTCAAAGGATTTGGCTTTCTTGGTTGTTTATCAAATGAACGGGAGGTGTTTAACGGTAAAAAATGTCAAAGATGTCAAGAAATGATGTCCTTTGCAAACATCCGTTTGATAATTATCTACAAAAACACATTTTAAATAACTTTTTTGTTTTGTTATAATAGGTTTTCATAGTGTCTGATTAAAAGATATGAATATCCAATTTTATGAAAAGTTACAAGTTAGTTGTCTGTCTTTTGTGCATATTTAACTTCCTTATTGAAGATGAAAGTATATGAGACAAGACCATTTTTTTTAAATAAAAAAAGAAGAATCAGAGAATAGTAAAATATAAAAATATTTAGAAATAGTAAAAAAGAAGAATTAGAGAATAGTAGTAAATTAAATAATATATATATAGAGGGCTAAATTGTAGGTTTGAAAAAAATTTAACTTGCAAGTTTAAAATATATTTTCAACTAGTTGTGTTCAAGCTTGAAATGACATTACCCTGGTTTTATAATTTTCAAAACTAAGACATCCAGATGTATGTTTTTAGTTCATGGTCTGGTTTAAGACCACACTAGTTTATATCAGTTTCGTTTCAGGCTCCTTTAGATATTATGTTTTTAGGTTGGTTTCTTGTTTACGATGTCCCTCGGCAGCAACCGACAAACACCAGTATACGTTAGGACCAATTTTTTAAGACAAAACTGGCCCAGTGTGGCAGTGTCCGTGATTGCCCTTTTTGAGAATATGCAGCCAGTATAAGGTTATGAACTTATGGGGATAAGAGCCGATCATTCACCAAGTAAAAATATGTGATTTTGCATACATTTATGCATCCATGTTCCATACTATTCAAAGTTCCTTAAAGTTTCCAGACATGAAAATCGTTTCTTGAGTTCAATGATCTGGGAGGCAGCAAGTTGTATTACCTCCAATATTGGATTTTAACCTCAGGATTCTCAAGTACCCTTTTCCCCATCAAAGGTCGATTGGCGATGTCTCTCCAAGTTGCTTCCTGACAACCATCAACAGTGAAAACCAGGAATCAACATTTATACAAGTATTGGAAAATCAAACTGTATACAGTATAATACTACATCCATGAGGGAAGAATAGATAAGAAATATAATACTGTAGAATTATATACACTGATAAGAGATGAGTCCTTTTAAGCCCGGTAATGCCATGTAGTACATTATAGCACCAACTATGTCACTGTATATGTTGCCAATAGCATATGTTCTCCAAAGAGTAGCAAAATATAGATAAATGTTTTCAAAAGTCATTTATCGTGTACTGTAAAATGAAAACCGTGATATCAAATGAGCAATGTTTTTCCCCCCAAAGAAAGTAAATAATATTAAATGGGTCGATATGGGTTATGATCCATGTATTACAGGTCAGACCAAGGTCAGTTGGCTAATGGGTCAGACCATATCTCTACCAGATCCAGTATGATCCGCCCCATTGGAAGGCGTGATTCAAAGAGAAGAAGGTTCTAAAGAGCACAAAGTGGAGCTAAGCCATTAAGTAGTAGTGCAAACAGGAGCAATGATTTGGATCCAATAAAGTATAGAAGCTGCATCTTCTATGTTTAGGTATGCAACCACAAAAAGCATGGATATATCTGTTCAATATGTTTCAGTTAATCATTTGTCATACCCGCATATGCAACACTAATTCTTAATGTAGTTAAAACACTTGCCTTAGTGAGATGCAGAAAGTGGCCCAAACCAGTGTACTAAGTAGCAATGTAGAATTTAAGGCTAAACTAAGTACAGAATAAATGTGAGCACACAAAATAAAAGAGGCCATGCAAAGTATGGTTTACCTCTTCGGAATGCTCTGATCTTCCAATAATGCCTTTTCTAATCTCTGCTCAAATGGTGTCGCATGCCAACTAACCTTCTGATCCTATCAAATCAAAAGAAATTTACATTTTAGAGTCTTCATAAATAATCAAGAAGCGGACAAAGTAAAGATAAGATTGTGTAAATTGGCCACATTTTACCTCTTTGTATTTGGTAGTTGTATTAGGGATGCCATTACCACCCCATAACTTGGGTGTTTCATCAGCATTCCAGTGAGCAGCAACTGTCCCCAATATAGGTCGATCCCCAGGGGTTTTACCAAAGTCAAGAATCCCCTCAGAGATAGCAACTGGTGATTGGTCAATACATCCTTCATCTTCTGGCTTTAATTGTAGCCATGATGACAAAGTAGGACACACATTCGACTCTTTCTCGGTTGAACTGTCTTCTAAGTTTACTTTTGAGTGCGGGTTTCTTTATCAGTCTGCTCAAGACAGTCATCAGGACCAAACTCTTCTTCTATTGGTGCCTTAAACTGAGATAACTTCTCAGGGTTTAGCCCTGAGTACACATACTGATATCTGATCCTTTTATTCTTCCCACTTTCGTTGTCATACACATATGAAGGGAAAACAGTGCCAGGTGTTTGCATATCATCGGTTAATTTGAGAGGAGTTGGGTAAGGTGAAGGCTTTGAAGTATTCTGACTGAATGGTGTTTTGGATGGATTCGAGCGTTCATTAGCAGTTTTAGGGGAAGAGCTTCTTGATGAAAATGAGAATGCAACACTCCGGTCTTCGAAGTGAACGGATTTGTTTTTATACTGTGTGGTTGGAACAGTTGGTGTGTGTGACGCAGAGGAATTCAGTGACTTTGCATCTGCAACTTGTTTTACACTACCTCCAGACGAGCTGGTAAAACCGCTACTTGTACTTTTCCCAGTTTTGCAGCTAAAGAAACACAACATATTAGTCAATGCTAGCATACTTTATAAACAAAATGTAAGAGTCCAATGTATCATAAGTACTGTTTATATGGACTATGTGAAGAAAAGTCACATGTCGGTAACCATTACAAAACTCAGATATGGACATCATATTTTGTGCTACTGATTAACAAAACAATAAAGTAAAAGAAAATACACTAACTTTTGAGCATTTGTATGAGTTACCTGCTTGATGAAATTGAAGAAGGTTCAGATCCATTATCCCATTTCTTAAAAAGGTTGACTGGAGACTGCAACTGATCAGGTTCCTTTTCTAATGTCTTTTCAAGAGCAGTGTTTGGAAACCATGAGTGAATTGGCGATTCTGTATCTCCATTACGAGCTTGTGAAAATTTTGATTTCTCTGCTTTCCTGATTTCAGCTGGTGTTTGGGGTAAAGTGCCACAGGCTTTGAGAAATTTTGCCTGTAAAGTCATTATTTAGTTTTTATTTTGCACATTAAATAGCCATACGACACAAAACATCATACGAGCAGCTCGGGCTCAACCGTTTCCTAAAACACTTTAGAGTAGTTACATGACATGGATCTAATACTCAACTTCCCTCTATAGGTGTTCTGCTACTTTTAGTCTTTCACAAAAAATAGCTCTTCTGTTTCGCTCTAGTACTCTTGTTAACACATGTTAGTGACGTAATAAGTGAAAGACAAATGCTAACAACTTTCAAGGCTGGGGTCAAAAGTGAGACTGAGACTTTGGACTTCATGGTTGAAGTCAAAACAGAACATTGAAAAGGTCAAATTGGTCAATTCAAGACTACATCAAGTCAACAGCTATATATAACTGACACAGTATCGGCAGTAGTAATACCAAAAAACGTTGAAACACAATCCTATCATAGCAGTGCATGCAGTTTGGGTGTTTCATGTAATTTTAATTTTGTAACTACACAAACAGGATGACAATATGCATATAGCAGATCCAGTATTCCAATTTTGGCACGCACTGATTCGCATAACAATCACTTGGACGGTTGATTTCCCTACAGTAACTTATACACTACTAAAATAACCAGTACTACTACGGCTGCTGCATAACTGACACATTTACTATAATAAAATTTATTCAATACATTACAAAAACAATTACCTCAGCCCTGAGCCCATCCGAGACCGGAGATCCAGCAACACCACATCTCCCATCCTCAATATCCAAGTAATCGCTATTTTCTGCCAAACAACACACAATCAGCACAAATAAATCAAAAATGTCCAGTAACACGCAATCCTCACAAACACACTTTCTGAAAAACTAGTTGGATACCCGCGCACAGCGGCGGCGATAAATATAGTTATATAATAAATGAATTGCTAACCCAACTCTCCTCGCAATTCCCGCTTAGTGAATTCATTTCACAACACTCCAAATGTGTATATGTTAGTTGTATGTGTTTGTTTGGGTTTTCCGTATCTTTCCCGTGACATCATTATTCCCGCATATAAAAAGACTTTCACAATCTCTTACCCGTCAAACACTTTCCTAAAAGTAAATGATTTTGATAAATAAAGTTTGTATTGATTGAAATAAAGGTTAAAGTTATAAAAATTTGAATCAAAATAAAATAAACCTACTAAAAATGTAAAAACTAAAAACTCATAAAAATATATCAAAATGGATGTTGAATTAAAGAGCACAAAATTTTAAAAAATATGGTGAAATTAAATCATAAAAAAATTAAACGAGTTAAAGATATTTAAATTTAAAAATAAAGGTGATTAATTAGTTGAAGTACGTATATCATCCCATTATTATTTCCTTATTTTAGTTTGTTAGAAATTTCGTTTTTTAGTTAGAGAAGTACACATGTCACTCAATGATCGGAGCTCCTTATCTTAATTTTTTGTGAAGCTCACAACTTAAATGTTTTATATAGTAGTATAGATCATCACTCGCACAACTAACAACTTCAAAAAAAAACCTAAAATCACTTAATAACACAACAATCATTTCTACTTCAAATCACACATTTCACAACAACACAACCAATTATCAAATCAATAATCCAAAAATTTTTATTTAAAAGAAGCCGATAACGACAAATCACCTTCGGAAACGAGTACAGACCACAAGCAATTCCGATCCTGACAATCAACACTCTCCTGTAACACATCAAAATCAAAACACTACAGCTATACAAAATAAAGATCTATAAAATAAAATAAATTCAAGCCCGAACCTTATGAATCGCGGTAATCGGCTTCGATCGGTGCGAACGAGTAGTAGTAGTATCGTCTTCTTTGACGCGAAAACAAGAGAATAAACAGGTCATAGCGTTACCAATAAATTGACAAGGAAAGAATGAAAATAGCATTTGGATCAATAGAGTTAAAGAATTGGTTAGAACCCTAGGTTTGTGTGACATGTGAGGAGTGTACGTTGGGGGGGTTTAATTGGGGAATTTGAATTGGGGATAAAACGGACAAGGAGGGAATGAATGAAATATTGTAAAAATGATGGTTTTATTTATTGGTCCTTCAACTTTGGATGATATTCAGGTTATTTGGAAATTCACGAGTTTTCATAAGAGTTAATTGCATTTTTGGTCCCTGTGGTATGGCCAAATTGCAGGTTTAGTCTTTAAAACTCTAAAAGTGCAATGAAAGTCTCCATTTTGAAGTTTTGATTGCATTTTTGGTCCCTGATCGATGTGTAATGACTAAATTACCCTTGTCTTCTCTGAATAAGGCAATGGACATTTTAGTCATTTCATTTTATCTAGGGACCAAAATTGCAATTCAAACTTCAAAATGAAGACTATCATTGCATTTTCAAAGTTTTAAGGATCAAACCTGCAATTTGGCTATACCATAGAGACCAAAAATGCAATTAACTCTTTTTATAATTTACATGCTAGCTCAAGTAGGTGACTTCTTCTAACCATTTTTATGCCGACCAAGATTATGTACATAGTCAAGATTCATACCAAAACCTTTTGTGAGGAGGTTACGAGCAGACGCGGGCATATCTAAGGCAGAGGGTATACACGTGTATACTTTTCGAAAAACATCTGTAATGTAACTTTTTTTTTTTTTTAAATTTTTGTAGTTTAGCACTAAGTGCATACCCTATGACCAAATTCTGCATCCGCTATTGGTTATGTGTCTTTACCATTAGGTCGTCAGATGATAGTTTTGTTTAAAGTTAAATAAAGAATTTAAAATTTAATAATGTAATATTTAATGGTGTCATTAAGAAAAAGATTTTTGATTAGGATGGAAATCTTGACTAATGATTTTGTTTACGTTATATCTAAGTCATTCATTTGGACATAAAATGTGATATAAAGTCATTTACTTAAAAGAGCCATAACCAAAATACAAAATTTGAAGCAGATTTTAAAGTTGCATCGGCAAATAATTGAAACCATATTGATGGAAAAATATGACGTATCGTTAGGATGTTATGTTCGAATGTACGAGTTTTAGCTCAAATAGCTAAAGCACATACGGTCATAGCTGGCCCATAATGCTAAAGGCTCAATATAGTTCGTTTGGGTGAATCAATGCCCGAGACAAATATGAAATGCTCCAAAAAACAAAATTAAACAGGTACCCTATATGGCGTATATGGATAATAACTATACGTAGTATAGACTCTCAATAACAATTCTATGCATTTTTTGGTAATGTGACTTAGACTACTCGATTATTCATGAAACTTTATAGACATACTTCAATCATCATATATTTTATATTTATGCACAAATTTCACACATAAAACGTGTTGAAGCAATAAAACATTTATTTACAATCATCATACATAAAATGTTTGACTCAAAGACATATGAATACTAAGTCATTAGTTTACAAAGACACGGATTTAAGTTGTTTCATTGCATGTTTATCTAGTAATCAGGCAAGTACTTCCAATCATTGCTTCAATCCTTTAGGCCACCCATTGACCTTATCTTGTCCGTATACACCTACAAAACATTTGACAACTAAAACGTAAACTTTCGCATAGTAATAAGTAATTGGCAATAACAAGTTAACAATACATGATTCAATCATTTTGAATCTTACACTTTCCATAATGATAACATCAAATAAATTCATTTTTTGGTTTCAACATCCTATGTTTATTGCTTTGTTTTATCATATTTTTTAGATAGTTGGTACTGAATTGCTTTGCATTTGCATGATGGTATAAAATGAAGCATTGGAATGGAAAGATGCAGAAGAAAAAACAAGTTTGAAGAAAAATGGAAAAGCTGGATTCGAGACTTCTATGGCATAAAGGAATCTTTGCCTCTACACCGTAGACAAAGCGAAGTCCGAATTAAATGTTATTCGAGACCTCTACGGCGCAGAGGAATGAAGACATTGAAATTTTCTATTTGAGACCTCTACGACGTACATACATCCTTGTCTCTACGTTGTAGAGAAGTAAAGACGGTTAGGCATTATTTCGACGACCTCTACGCTGTAGAGGGGTCGAACCAGCCAAAACCTATAAATATAACTCTAAACTCGTCCATTAAATCATAACTCATTCCAAGGACGGTTTAGGGTTTTCCTATAGCAATATTCCACACCTTCAAGCTGCATATTAAGGGGAGAGAGGATCACATTCAACAACATACTTAGTCTCATTCGATTTGAATATCGAAACATTATGAACTTGTTTATCATTCTAGTTTTTATTGTTTCAAACATGATTTTAGGCTAAGTCATTTATGTGTTAACCTCCTGATGAACTTATAATTCATATGGCCTGATTTTCTAGTTTAATGATTGACTTTATATTGCGTGTTCTTAACCTTGTGTTTTGATTGTCGTTATGATTGATTAGTTGGTAATAATTTAGTTATTAGGTCAAAGGTTGAACACTAGATTGTTAGATTGACTAATGGACAATAAATCCCACTTAGTTGCTAGAGTTATGAAATGCCCATAAATTATTATTTGTTAAATAATGAATACGCCTTATAGGATTGACCTATACGTAGTATCTGTTGGCCTCAAATGTACGGATCTATGGTCTTAACGCAAAATCACAAGTATACCAAATAAGCAATGTATAAACGAAACAAAATAGTGTTTATAATAACTTTGTCATCATCTTTGTTCTTACAGAAATCATTACAATATATACAGAATGAAAAGGTGTGAATGAACCATTGTGTCGGTTCATTGAAATGGCAGTTATGGAATAACTGTCATGTAACTGTTTTTAACTGTTGAGTTGACTTTTCTCTTGGGTTGACTTTCGTTGACCGGGTCATATTGGTTGTGATGGGTGGGTCGATGGTGATTACCCAAATTCTCCCCTTAATCACAATCGCCTTGTTGTAGATCTTTGACCCAATTAGTTGTCTCATGGTGAGAATCGATCTTTGGTAATGCCTTTGTCGAAGATGTCGACCTTCCGATATTCTCCACTTATGAATTCGACTTGTAGATCTTGTCTTTGACGCATTCTCTTATAAAGTAGTATTTGATATCGATGTGTTTACTTCTTCCGTGAAATACGGGATTCTTCATTAGTTCAATGGCGGACTTGTTGTCAACCAGTATTGTAACTTTTTCTTCTTGCGTGTGCGTAAGCTTGCTAAGTAATCTCTTTAACCATAATGCTTGTGTTGTTCTTTGTTCTTCGCAATAAATTGATTCACATGATGATAGAGCTACCGTGGCTTGCTTTTGTGTACTCCGGTGATTGGTGATTCACCGTAGAAGATAATTCAGAGTGCCTTTGCGCTTCTCGAGTGTTGACTCCGTAGCAGCCGCCACTATAACCTTGTATCTGGTTTCCTCCGTTGTGCTTGTAGGTGATCCCATAGTCTTTTGTTCCTTTAACATAGCGTAGTACTTGCCTTATAGCTTTCATGTGGTGTTCTTTTGGTTCTTGCATAAAACGACTAAGTAATCCAACGGAATAACTTAAGTCGGGTCTTTATGTAGCAAATATCGAAGCATCCAATCAAGCTTCTATATTCGATTGAGTTGACCGTTGTTTCATCGGTTTTCTTTGTTAGTCTTGTTCACGGATCCATAGGTATTAAAGTTTCGTTGCAATCTAGCATTCCAACTTCCTTTAGGATCTTGCTTGCGTGAAGGCGGATTGCTTTATTGATATGTCACCTTTAGTTTGTGTGACTTCAATTCCTAAGTAGTAGGATAGTAATCCTAGGTCACTCATCTCGAATTTCTCTTCCATTTTAGCTTTGAACTTGTCTATTTCTTTCTTTGGTGTGCCAGTGATGATTAAATCATCCACGTAGACCCTACTAAGTAATGAGTCTTTTGACTTCTTCGTGTAGATGCTTGTTCCAAAGAGCATTTCTTGAAATCTAAGGACTTCAAGGTATTGTCTAACTTTATGTTCCATGCACGTGGTGCTTGTCTTAAACCGTATAGAGCTTTTATCGATCAGATACTTTTCCATTTTCTTTTATAAATCCTTGGGTTGTGTAACATACACTTCTTCTTTTAAGTCTCCATGCGTAAATGCGATTTGACGTCGAGGTGATGTACTTCCCATTTGTTATTAGCAGCTATGGCTAATAGTAAATGGACTTATTTCCATTCGTGCTACGTGTGCAAAGACTTCTTCAAAATCTATGCTATGCTCTTGTATGTAGCCTTTTGCTACTAGTCTTGCTTTATGATTGACTATATTTTCATTAGCATCCTTCTTGGTCTTGAATACCCACTTTAAACCAATGGCTTTATGTCCTTTTGGTAGAGTGGTTAGTTTCATGTATTGTTTCTATTAATGGAATCTAATTCGACCTTCATTGCTTCGATCCATTTTTATCGTTTGATGCTTCCTTGTAATTCTTGGGTTCATCTTCACTAGTAATAAATGCTCGGGTAAAACTTCCTCGGTGTTTTCATATAAATCATTCAACGCTCTAAAACCTTGTAATGGTGTGTGATCAAAGTTCGATGTAAGTTCCGGGTTGTAGTTGAGTTACTTTGATTGGTTGAATGTCTTGAGGTAGTTGGTGAAATTTGAGTATTTATTCTTGATGAAGTTGTAGATGGTGTCTTGAAGTGTTTGTGATTGTGAGGGTGAGTCAGTTGTTGATGTTTCATATTCATGATCATCATTTGCAGGGATATCATAGTCTTCTTCATCTGGTTGGATTTCGTTTTCCTGATGTTCATTTGTGGCTTCAAGATTTTCGACTTTGAAGTCAAACCATTCTAGTTCATCGTTGGTGTGTTCACTGTGTAATCCTTCCAATCCCATGTTTCATCCTCTTTAAACTTCACATCTCTACTAACACATATCCTTTGTGTTGTTGGATCAAATAGTCTATAAGCTTTCGATCCTTGTTCGCTTCCTAAGTATACCATTTTGTTGCTTCTATCATCTAACTTTGTCGATGTTGTGATGGTACCCAGATAAGCTATGCGACCAAAACTCTTAAAGTTTCTAAATTTGGCTTTCTTTTCTTGATAGCTTCGTATGGAGTGATGTCTTCTAAGGCTCTCGTTGGAACGCTGTTTAGAATGTATATAGCGTGTCTAACAACTTCAGCCCAAAAGTTTTGTGGCATGTTGGTTGCTTTCATCATGCATCTCGTTGTAGACATAATTGTCCTATTTCTTCGTTCAACTACTCCATTTTGTTGTGGTGAGTAAGGTGCGGTTAGTTGTCGTGCTATGCCGTTTTCTTTGCAATATTTAGTGAATTCGTTAGATGAATTCTCCTCCACGATCGCTTCTCAACATTTTCAATATTGTTCTTAGCTCTTCTCTATTGTTTCTTTATATTCCTTGAAAGTATCAAATGCTTGATCTTTCGTGTTTAGGAAATACCACATATATCTTGAGTAATCATCTACTAACAAGAATATGTATTTCTTTCCGATGGTGTTGGTGGTGTGATTGGTCCATAAATCTCCATAAACTAAATCTAATGGTGATCTTCGATCTAGTTTTCGCTTTCTTGGGAAATGGTGCTCTCATTGTGTTTACAACTAAACAAACATCACAAATTTGTGTTGTATGTTTAATGGCGTGTATTCCATGAACTAACTCCTTTGAGTCATAGATCTTAATGATTCAAAGTTGAGGTGTCCTAATCGTCGTGCCATAACCAAGTGTTGTCACTTAAGTTTGCTAATAAGCAAACAGTGTGCCTATCTTCGGACTTGCTTTGTATAGACGGTTTCTTTGTCTTGTGACTTTTAAGAAGATTTTGTTGTCCATGTCATAGAGTCGTAATTCATCATCGTCCATTACAACTTTACAACCAATTTCTTTGTAAATTGTCCAAGGCTCAATAAGTTGTTTTTCAAGCTAGGAATGTAATAGACTTGAGATATGATTCTTTGTTTCGCCTTCACATTCTAATAGGATTGAACCTTTTCCTTTAATCTCACATGAGATCCATCTCCGAATCTTACTTTTCCACTAACGTTCTCATCTAGTTCTTTAAAGTGTTCTCTTATCCCAGTCATATGGTTACTAGCTCCATTGTCTAAGTACCATTGACTATCAACACTTGTTTCTTTATATCCTACATCTTCTTCGTGTAGCGAGACCTTTTGATCTTTAAGTTTTGTTACATGTGGGTCTTCTAATATTGCCATTAATAAGGTAGGTTCTAAGTCCTCCTCGACAAGATTATATTGCATACTAGTGTTTGGTTTTGCATAACACTTAGATGCATAATGACCAGTTTTATTGCACTTGTAACATTTAACTTTGCTAAAGTCAATATTCTGTTTGTTGAAGTGATTGTGAGAATTTTCTCCATCCTTCTTCTCGTGGTTATTTTATCGTGGTTTCGCCATCCTTTGTATTTTCCACGCCCACGCCCTCTCAAGTTTTTACCTCTATTGTCATGTCGTGTGAACATCGGTTTATCTTGATTGTCCACTTGTTTTTCTTTCTTGAACTTAATCCTTTCTTCGTAGGTCTTAAGTCTTCCAATTGCTTCTTCCAAAGGTCATTTCACTTAGATCGAATATTGTTCTATAGATGCGACTATTTGCAAATACCTTCGGGTACAACATTTAGTAATTTCCGAACTAAAGTGTCATCTTCTATTGTGTGTCCTAGACTAGCGGCTTTGTTTACGAGTGTTGTGAGTTTTGTGGTGAAGGTGTCGATAGTTTCGTCTTCCTTCATATACAACATCTCAAAGTCAGATTTGAGTGTTTGTATTCTTGCTTGTTTAACTTTGTCTTCGCCAACGTGTCTAGTTTTCAAAGCATTCCAAATGTCCTTCGCGGTTTTGTGCTTTGTTATTTGAAGTAATTGTTCTTCGGGTAAGGCTTGGTAAAGGAAAGCAATAGCGGTTTTATCCTTCTTCTTATTGGGTTGAGTCGTTTCAGTCGGCTCAATTGTTTCCCATAAACCATTCGCTTCGAGAATGATTTGCATTCGAATTGCCCATAATGAGTAATTCGCGGGCTTTAGGATCGGGCATTGAAATTGGGGTGTACTATTCGTAATGTTAGTACTAGGTTCCTTTCCACTATCTTTCGTCATATCTTAAAATGATAATGACAATAAATCTCCAAAAGAATTTTTAACACAAAGTGTGTTTCTGAAAATTCTTAAAAAAATGAGCTCTAATGTTTTATCTTCCTCAAATGGGTGTAAAACTTTCTAGGTATAGTTTTAAATTTTAAACTATCCTTGGAGATTATAAAAATTCAATCAGTGAACAACCTAAGGTTAATTACTCCTTATAAATTATTCCTAATCAGTATACTAAGCAGTGTAATCACTAGGTTAATATACTATAAAAAATGATAAGATTCTAAATTTAAAACTTATCAAAAAACAATATATATCAACGATAATATATACAGTAAAATAAAAGTGGTGTTTGTAATCGTTTTGGAACCTGGAGGGGTTGATGGTCTAACCCGATGCCTTATTAAATAAAATGATCCTTTCTTTCTTTTGTGGCCCTTAATATGTACGCGTCTCCTTATTCTTGGCTTTTATCTCCTTTTCGGTTGGGATAAAATAAAACGCGTGTATATCTTTTTCCGAGACTAAGTATCTTTTCTCTCTCTCTGGGAAGATGTCGCTCTTCTCCTCTCCAATGAAAGATGGTAACCGCCTTTTGGTCATGTTTGACCGTCTTTAATCCTTCTCCGTGATGGTGTTCTTCGCGAACGATGTTATCCTCCGATTGAAACTAGGGTTTCGTTGATTTGGGGTTTTCTTTCCGTGAGAGGTTTTATGATTGAGTGTTGCAAATGAATCGATTGGGTCTCAATTGATTCTTCCGGGCTTGATTCCTTATAAGAACGTGTGTTTGTTCTAATTGAATCTCTATATGCCCTAATTGATGACGCCGCTTATTTTGATTGAATCAAATGAAAACGATTTACTTTTTTCGATCCTAATGGATTGGGTAAAACTAAGGTGTTTCGGAAAAAAATTTGCAGAGTTGTTTTTTTTTTTTTGTTCTTGGTTGTGAGTAATCACTTTGTGATTATACCCTGCTATGCGACAAGGTTTGAAACACAAAAGAAAATGACATCTTGGATTCTTTTTGTGTTCTTCGATTTGCAGAAAAATTTTCGAAACTGGTTTTTGCCCTTTTGTTTTGATTCTGGAATAAACGGGTAGGAATGGTAAGTGATGATTTTGGTTAGAGAAACCAAACCGCTCTGATACCAATTGTTGGCCTCAAATGTACGGATCTATGGTATTAACGCAAAATCACAAGTATACCAAATAAGCAATGTATAAACGAAACAAAATAGTGTTTATAATAACTTTGTCATCATCTTTGTTCTTACAGAAATCATTACAATATATACAGAATGAAAAGGTGTGAATGAACCATTGTGTCGGTTCATTGAAATGGCAGTTATGGAATAACTGTCATGTAACTGTTTTTAACTGCTGAGTTGACTTTTCTCTTGGGTTGACTTTCGTTGACCGGGTCATATTGGTTGTGATGGGTGGGTCGATGGTGATTACCCAAAAGTATCGACATGCAGTACTCAAATCTGCAAAAACTAAATTCTGAACTAAACCATTTCAGGTAACATGTAAACTCTGAATTATATTTCATAATCAAAACATATAAATATTGTACATGAGTTTCATAAGCAAAAGCATAAATATTATTAGAATGGGTGTTACCCTAAACACTCCTGTTTTGACCCATAATCAAATGACATGTTCAAAATCATACACATTGATTCTAAAACTCAACTAGTACAATCTGGACTTGAAAAGACATATAACTATAATAGTTTGGGGCATTAACAAGCTGAACAAGAAAGAATGGTTGAGATGCTCGTCACCTATAAATATGAGAACTGTTGTTTCCCTCGGTTCATCTCTTAATCTACATGCCTCAACCTCTGAAATGATCTAACCTGCAAAAATGGTATCTGAGCACGGTAAGTCCTGGTGACTTAGTGAGTAAACGAATCTGAGTATAAATCTGAAACGTGAGCTATAATAAATATGATATTGTAATTGAATTATACTGATTCTGATTAATAATTGCACTGTACTAAATCAGACTAATAACTGAGTCTGAGCCTAAAAATAAATTTTATTATGCATCTGAAACTGATTCTGTAACTAAATCTGATTTTGTATCTGAAACTAAGTTAGTGCTCACTTTACATCAAGATTCATTCTGAGCAATTTTTAAGGAAGTTTTTTCGTTCTATTTCTATTCGTTTCTTTATTCTTTATCTCTTTTGTCAATGAGGGAATTTTACAACTCAAGTGGAGGGAAGGGAATAAAAATATATGCTACTTAACTTTTCTTGTCCTTATTTTACTACTCTCTCCGTCTCAATTTAATTGTCCATATTTCCAATTTTGGATGTCTCAAAAAGATTGTCCACTTTCCTTTTTTAGTAAAAACTAGATAATCTAAAGAGAGAATATTCTATTCGTGTGGTTGAAAATTAAAGTGGCCACACTTTTATTAAACTTTGTGATTTCTCTCTCCTGACAATTAAATTGAGACGGAGGGAGTAGTTTTTAAGAGTAAAGTCCAAAATACATCCCTGTGGTTTGTCATTTGTCTCGCTTTACATCCCTAAACTTTTTTTTGGCACAAAACCATCCCTCCGTTAGTAAAGTTGGCACAAATACATCCCTCAGTTAGTAAATTCAGTTAATAAGGACTAACGGTGCAAATTTTTCTCCGTTATCTCCTAACGGAAGAGAAAATATTTGCACCGTTAGTCCTTAAGACTAACGATGCAATAAAATAAATTGCATCGTTAGTCCTAAGGACTAACGGTGCACTCCACCGCCACCTACCACCCACCGCCACCAACCCCACCTCCACCCAACGCCACCCACCACCACCCAACGCCACCTCCACCCACAACTATGCCTATCAAAACTGTCAACAATAAGACACATTCCTCAGCAAAACACATCTTTTTTTCCCGTAAACTAGACTTCAGCCGACCAAGATTAGAGACCAAAAAAAATAGAACATTTCTCCCATACTTCTGAACATCAATCACTTACCATTCTCACCATATACTTGCTAAAACAATAATATAAGCACAATTACTGTTTGACGACATTACAACAGCAACACTCTTCACCCCTTTTTTTTCTTTTCTTTTGTCCCATTATTAATAATAAAAATCTTTATTGCAACTCCAAAGACCAATTTCATCCTAATAAAATTGATACATCAAAAATATAAAATAATTGACACATTAAAATATTTGTTAAGGACAATGCGCTAGTAAAAACAACAAAAAAATATCTTATCAATAAGATCTAGAACCGAAAGATTATAAAAAAAGAACCAGTCGCCCATTTTCTAATCTTAAAATCTTGAAATAACAAATCTAATATGAAATTAATCAAAAAACCGATATGAAAATCGTTCCACACTCGAAGATCTACCATGGTGGTGGCGTGGGTATTCTTTGGCAAAGGGAAAACACCACCAGTGGCGCATGTGGTAACTGGATCTTCAACTTAACGATGCAAAAACAAAATCGAACCGGTCGCCGCCGGAATATTGTGTTTTTTGATCTAAAAATTGTGATACGGCTGTGGATCGCTGCAATTGTCGGAGACAATAAATTAACGGCGGCGCTAGCCGTTTCCGGAAACGACGAAAATATGTCATTGCTGTTGGTTTTATTTATGATGAGGAGAGATGAGATAAAAGATGTGAAATGGTTAGTTTGTGGAGAAGAAGAATAATTAGATTGGAAAAAAGATGGGGGCAGTGAAAAATAAATGGATGGAGGAGTAATAAACTAGGGTTATGTGAAAAATAAATGGAGGAGTAAAATACCTACTATGCCCTTTTCGATTTTTCATCATTATATTTTAACTCAAATGCTTAATTTCCATGGGGTGGTGGCGTTGGGTGGTGGTGGGTGGAGGTGGGTGGTGGCGGTGGGTGGTAGGTGGAGGTGGAGTGCACCGTTAGTCCTTAGGACTAACGATGCAATAAAATAGTGGGTGGTAGGTGGAGGTGGAGTGCACCGTTAGTCCTTAGGACTAACGATGCAATTTATTTTATTGCATCGTTAGTCCTAGGATTAACGTGCAAATATTTTCTTCATTGGGAGATAACGGAGAAAAATTTGCACCGTTAGTCCTTATTAACTGAATTTACTAACAGAGGGATGTATTTGTGCCAACTTTACTAACGGAGGGATGATTTTGTGCCAAAAAAAAGTTTAGGGATGTAAAGCGAGACAAAGGGCAAATCACAAGGATGTATTTTGAACTTTACTCAGTTTTTAATGAAAACTATGCCAAATTTAAAATTTTTATTTTGCCATATTTTTCATTTCTAAACTAGCTTAGTCTTAACCGCAACCCATTAAATTCCATATGCGAGGATTAACCTTTTATTTACTTCTAAGATATTATTGAGTGTGCTTGTGGTTTGAAACAGACCTTAGAACTTTATCATATTTGTATTTAGAGGCTACGAAAATGAGAAATGCACTAAGGAAACCTAGTGTAATCGATATGATTTAATTAGGAGGCAAAATTTTAGGATTTCGGCCAAATTAGCCTAATTGTTATATGTATGTATAGATTAGCTAACTACACTGGTTAATTAATCCTCAGTCCTTATTTTTACGCTATTTTTAGTGTAAGATACCCCTAGTTGAACCTTCTGAGCCATTCTTTTCGTTTCTTAAACCTATTATATGTATGACTTCGTTACACCTTAGCCTACCTTGTAGTTTGTATCCATGGTTGGTTGCTAGTTATTTCAGAGTGTTTTATAGTTGTAATTTTTCGTGTATTTGTGTGGGTATTGAGTAAGTCTTTACTAGTGAGAGTTGGGCGGGATTTACGTGATTACCTGGGAAATATCTAAAGAGTAATTACTTTCACTATGAAAAATATTGTTAAGTGTCGCTCGTGCCAAAAGATGAAGTATGACCACGTTTGTATTTTAATGCAATTGATATTCAATTTAAGTAAAGTTTTTACTAATGATGAATGTTTATAAGGTTATCAATGTAGAAAAAAACAGAAATAGTTTATTCAACAAAGATAAAATTTATGCATGCGTTGATAATCCTTTCTATTAAAGTTTAAATTCGAAAGTTGGTGGTTTATAAACCAACTAATATTTGTTATTTTGATGAGTTAAAAGACGACTGAGGAAGATACATGAATTTGTGTGTGTGAGTCTTCCGTGTTAAAGCCGTGTTTTCTCGTGAAATCAAGTCTTTCGGTTTAGTGGTATGTAATAGCTAGCAACAAAGGATTGTTTGGATGTAAACTATTTGTTTATTATTTTTATATTAACACCCACTAAATGTTTTCTCGTGTATTTCATCTTACCCTTTAAACCCGATAACCTATATTGTTTTTACCCTTTATTTCAAGTTATTTCACAAGGAACTCGATTATTCTCGTCTACCCATCTTTGGATGCCTATCCTAACCCCACCTTGATTCCTCTCATAAATTAGCCCGTCACGCCAGACCGTGCATCTTTTATGGGCTATCCCGCCTACCATCGCGGATACCGTCTCCTTGTCCTTTCCACTAACAAAATTATACTTTCTCGACATGTCATGTTCGACAAAAATCAATTTCTTTACAACTCCATTTCACCAATCACCCCCTCTTATGAGTTTCTTAACCCGTCACCTCTAACCCAAAATTTAATCCATACTACCTCACTCCCTAAACACCCAACCCAATCAACCCAAACTACCCTACTCACACCCACGACCCAACCAAGTTCACCCCACCACCCGCCCAACCCGCTTTCTCCTAACTCCCACATACGACTCAATCTCCCACAACTCACGGTCCATATCCCATGGCCCAATCCCCCACTCCTCACAGTCCCACTACTTCGACCCAACCTCCACCCACTCAGACTCATCCGATGGTCACACGTGCTCAAGTTGGTACTGTTAAGCGTAATCCGCTTTTTCATTTTCATATGTCTCATGTTTTCCTCTTCCTAAGTCTCTTTCCATAGCGTTATCCGACCCTAATTGGTATGATGCTATGTACGATGAATATAATGCATTAGCTAAAATGATACTTGGGTTCTTGTTTCAAAACTACCAAATGTTAATGTGGTTCAGTCTATGTGTATAGTTTATGGGCTTTATTTGTGTGTTAAGCCTAGTCCATTATTTATGTATCTAAAATGGTCTTATGGACACTAGCTATTGTTTTAGAATGAATTATACAAGCAAGGGATTTATTTATCAAACAGTTTGTAGGCATAGAAGATAGTGCAAAATAAAGAGAATAGGTTGTTAGTGCAAAACAAAGAGAATTGGTTGTTCCCATATCCGAGCTTAATATGAAATTATATTGGTATCTAGTACATAACAATTACCTAAAATAGATGATGTCACTAAAATCACCAATACAACATGAATATCACATTAGTATAAGGCTTGAATTCATATTTAGTTAGATTGGTTAAAAATTCCTATAATCACTCGTATAAACTCTTTGTAAGTTTGTATTTATAGCTTATTACTAGATGCATATTAATAAACTAAAAAAAACTTATTTTTAGTTGAAAATTTCGTTTGACCGACATTTACCACAATTGACCGGGTCATCCACTCAGGCCGGTTTAATTGATTTGACCTGCCTAAGTGGATAGTTGACCGACTTTTAACCAGTCAGATATTTATTATTGATTGCTTCCGGGGGTGGTACCAAAAAACTTTCAAGATGGGGAAAAATCAAAAGTGCGTACCAGGTCGAGTCATGTCAGTAACTCGACCTTTGTTGCTTTAATGAAATTGATTTTACTTTGAATGAAAAGGAACTTTGTTTTTATATGTTTACATGCGAAAACCAAAACTAAAAATTGGTGATGATATGCCCGACATTTAGCACATACTTACTTTACAAGTAGTTGAAGCAAAAATAAAAAGTTTGGAAAACAAAAATTCACAAAAATCTATAAAGTAGCACACAAATCGAACATTATATCTTCACAAAATTGCAGATGTCCTTAACCACTTGATCAATATGATATAGCTATTGGATAGTTTTCGCCATTATACTATTTACCCATTTATGAGGGCAAAATGAAAATCACTTATCTTCTCAAAAATTGACATTACTCGAGTGAACTTTATGAGAGCAATTGCCCACACTGCCACCATTGTGATATTGCCCCTGATTGCTTCAATAATACACATGCATGTAGATAATATATAAAAGAATTTTAAATAAAAAATTAATATTAAACGGTTAGCAATTTGGAATGTACATATAATGGTAGCTTGTCACTTTCGTTTGATCTAATAATTGATTTTTAACATTATTTAATAATTAATTAATTCCCACTTTTTAGACTTATTATTAGTCCCTAACTTGGCTGCTTGTGATTATGGAGTGGGTGTTCGACTCTTCGACGAATCCAAATGTAATGACACCATCTATCACCATTAGTCATCCGTCGAAGAAATACTGAGATTAATCGAAATAAGGAAAGCCGTATACTGAGGCATGATGGAAAGTGGAAACAATGTTACTTACGTAGAATGTTTATTCGAGTATGCATGGATATAGTCACCAAATTAGGAAGAGTGATCGAACGATGACTTCTCATAAAGTGTGCATGGCACAAGACTTTGGTAGACGGAAGAGCGATAAATGATTTCTCATTGATGATTTAAGTCACTTGATCAATGCTGACACAAGTAATTGATATTGAAATGATAGTTATATTAATGTCGCCCTTAATCAAATGATCGCTTAGCTAGAACACATATAGCATAATGTAAATTCTGTCCCTTTCTAGATTGCAGTTGAAACTCTTCGACTGATTAAGTTCTGATTAGCAGTTGTAATTAAGAAAGCGAGAAATCATCAAAAGGGGAACCCTCCGAGAACTGGATCTACTCATAATTAAGTTCTCTAGTTAGCGCATCCAGTGTCGTGAAGTACGGAGTTGTATATATGTTCAGGGTCCATTTCCATTCATGTGGGGTTGGATGTTAGAGATGCAAACTTTTTGGCTATGTCTGTTTAAATGATTTTGGTTCTTGGTCTTTAGGAGTAGGTATATGGTGTGGCTCTTTGCTAGTGTTCTCGTGTCCTTGTAATTGCTAGGATCTTTTTAATCTACTAAGAAAATGACGCCAATATATTGAATCCGACATAAGAGCATAGGGTGTCTTAACACAGGGTTAAACTTTAACTCAGTGACATGTCAGCGCCACATCAGCTTTAACTTTTTCACCTTAACTAAAAAAAAACACCCCTTATCATAACTCAACCTTAACTCACTTTAACTCACCTTAACTAAAAAAACACCCCTTCACGCTGCGTTAAGTGGGTAACGCACCCTTAACTCAGGAGGACGGTGTGGTTAACGCACCCTTAACGCGGGAGAGTTAAGCTTTAACTCGGGTGCAAAGTTACCGCACCGAGTGCTCTAATGGAAATAATACATAACCAATGCCAATCATCTTTGCTTTTTGAACATCCTACAGTATTTAAATAATCATGTCAAATTAACTAGTTGACCAATTTTTTGTATAAATATATTTGGTGTTGCATACATCAAACCACCCTTTTTCAAAACACAAGTCTCAAACTTTTTACATTCAGTTACTATGACATCTATTACTCCTACACTGGAGTCACCAGTACCAACAACCGAGTACAAGGGTAGTGCCAGCACAAGTGGTCTCAGGAACCATGTTCTGGCTGATGTGGTATTAAGGGTCATACTATTTTCAACATCCTTGGTAGCTATCATTCTTATGGTAACTTCTAAACAAACCAAGATGATACCAGTTGCTCCAAGCCTAGCAATACCGGTGACTGCAAAATTCAGTCAGATGTCAGCATTCACGTAAGTAACATCAGTTTAAATTCATTGATTGACCTTTGGACTAGATGGCATGTAAGTATCATACAATATTGTATGAATGATTAATCGCTATGATGCAGATACTACGTGGCAGCTATGTCAGTTGCTTGCTTATACAGCATAATCACTTGCGTGTTATCGGTTTTTGCTATGCTGAAGCCTAAAAGAAGTTCCATAAAGCAGTTGGTTCACTTTGTTATACTTGATAGCGTAAGTTCTTAAACTGTACCTTTTAAAAGAAAATACTCATACCGGATCATTCTGCGCTGCCTTGAAGTTACCAATTTTATTAATATCAATCAGATTGTTGAGCTATAGTAAAAACTGTACAGCTTTTGTGGCCTAACGAATGTGTATGGTACAGCTGCTGTTAGCTATCCTGGCTGCTGCAACTGGAGCAGCAGGGGCAGTTGGTTACATAGGATACAGAGGAAACTCTCATACACGATGGAACAAGGTTTGCAACGTATATGCTTCGTTCTGTAGCCATATCGCAGGCTCTGTTAGTCTTTCAGTCTTACCGTCTGTAGCACTTCTACTGCTCATCTGGCTCTCCGTTATTGTGCTTTCGAAGAGGATCTCAAGGAGTTAGTTCAGTTGACGTTAAAATAATTTCCTTGATTTAGCTTTTCGTTACCTTCCTTTCCCAATAATGAATATGTGATTTTGTCAGCAGTCGTCAACCTTCAAGTAAATGCATGAAAATTATAAATATACTTCACCCTTGTTAAAGTGTAAATTTAGTTGGACCTTATAAGTTTATAATAATAACATAACGAATTGGATCTTTCAGATCCTACCAATGCAATTCAGCAATCGACAAAAAGAAATGGCTAAGTAGAAGTAGTAATAAATCCATATTTGCAAATCTATACAGTTAATGATTTTGACGGGTACCAAAAAAACGTTTCACACTTGTAAGCATGTATATTAGAATCTCTTTTTTGATGAATGAACTTCAATGTTTGGTTTGAATAAATTTACTGAAATAAAAATTGTCAATTAAGATTAGAATCAATATGATGTTCACACAATACTATTATGCGGCTAGAGTCAACCAATTGGTTGTTTATAAAATGATTGGATTGGATCTCTCAAACCAACCCATTTTAGGGATGGAGTCATGGAACAACTATATATACCGATAATATGCACATCGAATGTGTCAAGTTAAATACTTGACACGTATTATGGGATGGAGGGAGTAACACGTAAAATATGTAATTAGCTTGATATAAATGAGAAGAAATTAATGATGGCATCGTCATAATATTGCTAAAGGCAAAGCCAGAATTACATCAGATTGCTTCAAGAGATTTGGGTTGCAAACCCACTCCCATCAATTTAGAGAGACCCTTTTATCTCATAACAAATCCGTAATGTGGACTCAAGACTAATACATTAAAAAAAAAAACCTCAATACCATAACGGCGGATACATAGATAACAATAAATTATTCATATTAAATAAATCTTTATTCATTATAACTGATATATAGCAAGGGATCCAACAATAATCAAGAAACAACAAAGTTCCGTTATTTGATTAGATATATTGTCTCCCATGTTACTAGCAACATATGCAGTCTCCCATTTTATTATTTCCACAGCAACCCTTCCGGCACTTGCTTGAACCTGGTGCTGGGCCACTTGGTGGTCCTTTTATTGATGATCCGCCGCTACCAGAACACCCTGCTATGTCGGATTGACCTGGGTCATTGCAATCTGTAGCTGCACATGCATATCAAATTCAAAATACGGTTATATGTATTTACAAATAAATACCTTGAGATTACTGGTACTCTTTTAATTACGCGTGATATTCTAAGGTTCTTTTGATATTGAATTGAATCTCAAGCATTTGATGTAGTTAAAGTAGCATTGATACAACATGAAGATGCACAATGAATTTGAAACTAATTAAAGAAAGTGGGATATCGGTTAATTAGAGAGGTGTACATGTACTTCAGTACGTGCCCCTCTATTAAAAAGTTTGTGAAATTTGGCGATAACTTATGAAAAAGAACAAAAAATGTAAAATAAGTAAAAGAGAACTTAAAAAATGAAGATCGAAGTAACATGATACTGCACATGATACGTTTTCATATAAGTGGAAGCTCACATAGTCACATTAGTTGTAAAAACATAATATGTTTTTTCTTAAGAATTTGCATAAGCTTAACATCAGAGATTTTGTTTTTATTGGATCTTGATGTTGTGAAAAAATTACCAACCTAGTTGGCGAGCAAGGCTGTGTGGGTTGCGGGCGTCAGCAACTGTTGTGGTTTCGAAAGATGAGCTAACGACGATGAGAACAATGAGACCTAAGGCAAGTCCTCCTCTGTTTAAGATTGATGCCATTTCTAATGAATGAATAAACGATTGTATGTGTATCCATTTATTGTAGCTTCTATTTATAGCCTAAACCAAACATTCATTTTTTCTACACCGATCATAGTCAACAGCGGAAATAGAGACGAAAAGACTATCGGAGATCCTGTGTTCACACTCGAGTTTTGTCTCTTCACTTTGCAAATTTTGTTTTTAAACTGACAAGTTGTATATGTTAATACATATATGCATCTTCCCTCTATAGTCCTATCACCCACTTTCGTAATTTTAGTTACTTATACACTAACTAGATTATAAAAAGAAAACTAGAATTTAATTCGTAACATTCACAAACAATTAAAGTAGAAGCCACTGATTTAGAATTTGGAACATTATGAGTGATTGTACTTATTCAGCATTGCAAATACTCTATATGTTTGTATAAACTTTACTTGACGACGGACATGGTGTTATTGGAAAAGGGAGTATATAATGTTAGAAAATGATGCGTATTTATGTATTACAAACTCACAAATCCTAAGGTACATATAAGTTCACAGATGGGCTCAGGTTTATTAACCTAATACTGTTTAACATTTAGCTCATTTAGACTAAGTCACCTCAATAATTTCAAGTGTGGTACGTTGTACATATTAATATATTATGGTTCAATTCAATGTTTTGGTGAATTGAAGAAATGGGAAGGAAATGGCTTGTATTTTGGCATAAAGTGTTGTTGGGAATAAAATATTATTTGAGTCGTCTGGATTGAAAAGAACGCCACACTTTTTAAAGGGAAAAAAAATGTTTTCTTGAAATGTATATATCAAGTGACAGAGTCGCATATCTTAAACCAAGAATGTTAATGGATTTAGGGGTGTTCATGGGTTGGGTAATATCTGAATAAACCGAAAACCGAAACCGAATCGAATCGAAAATAACCGAACTGAACTCGTAACCGAACCGAAGTTGTCAAAACCGAACCGAATCGAATTAAATATTCGGTTTTCAGTTCGGTTATGGTTTTAGCAATCCAAACCGAAAACCGAATTCAAATAAATTTATATATTTTTTATACATTTATATATAAAAAATATTAAAACTCTTTTATACTATATATATATAACATTTTTTGAGTTTGAAAAAAAAAATGCTAAAAATATATATAAACGAGGTGAAACCCGCTGGCGTTATGTGAGTTTTTTAGACTTTGTTGGGACCTTAGATCACTGCACTAAGTTCGGACTGTCTGTTTATTTTTGGGTTGTTTGAATATCTTTAGCAGTGTTTTTTTTTTTTTTTTAAACAAAACATGTAAAATTGTAAACGCGATGGCTGTTAAAATCTCTTTTTTTTTTTTTTTTGGCTCGACTGTAGTTTTTTAAAAGAAATATCCTATTTTTTTCCGAGGATAGTTTTTTATGGAAAATGTAAGGTACGTCGTATTAGGTTTGTATATTTTTTTTCTCGTGTTGTCGGGAAGTTTTTATTAGTAAACCATCTTTTTTCATTACTAAACCATTTAGCTATTCTAAAATTTAACATGGCATGTTAAATTTTAATAGGAACACAAAATTTACTAAATAGACTCCAATTCAATCCTCTAAAAGATTTAGTATGAACCCATTTGTGTTAAAATGTTTCTTTAGCCTCTCCAGCAATGGCTTTACCTTTCATTGTTTTGCGTGTTCCCCTGAACCGGTTTCTTCAAAATTTAGCCTTGTCAAGTGTTGCTCCTTTTTTGTGAAGCCTAAGCAGTGTAAATGCATGAATATATATGAAACTTGAACATGTATGTATCAATGGGTACAAGTAGTTAGGCTTAAACCATTAAATGCATGAATAAAGTGAAACCACTTAAGTAGTGTAAATGCATGAATATATATGAAACCTAAAGCATTTAACATGGCATAAGTATACCGGCTGTTGATGCAGTTTATCATGATTCTTTAGTGCAAATAGCCATATGACCACAATGAAAATATCCAGCACCTTAGTGAAGGCAGCAAATACTAAGATGAAAAAAAAGAAAAAGAGAAAGCAATGTGCTAAAAGATGTAGACAAACATTAAATTTTCCTATTAGTCATTCAAGAAGACTCGTATGCCAACAACAAACAACAGTCATAACCGCAAAATGATAAATTCGAAGCTATCACTATATATTCCAGTATGTACATATATACATCTATTTTACTAAGCAGAAAATATATTGGTCGATAAGTGGTGTTTCGCATTTGCACCATTTCTTCTTCTACATTATGCTGATACTTTATAAGCTGCACATCAAATACCTCAGCGGTCCACTCTTTTCGAACCATAGATTAGACCCACCTCGGAAGATCAACCACCTCATCTTGCCCTCGAACCATAGATTAGACCCACCTCGGAAGATCAACCACCTCATCTTGCCCTGCTGCTGATTGAACTGGTGCTTTCCCTGTCAGCATTTCGAGTAGCAGAACACCAAAGCTCAAGACGTCGGATTGTTGAGAACCTTTTTTGGTTTCAATTGCCTCTCATGGTTGATAACCTGATGTTCGAGGACAGCGTGTAGGAATGCCCATAAGTGGACCTAACCCAAAATCAGTTACTCAGACATCGTTGTCTTGGTTGAGGACATCATAGGAGCTAATGTTTCCATCAATTCCAGAATGTATATGAGCAATCCCGTTCATTGTTCCAATGCGATCGTCTTGAACCTGTGTTACCCATTTCATAGATGGGAATGGCATGAAACTTTTCTTATCAATGATTCAATACATACGTTAGGAATCTGAAACTAATCGACTACCCAAACAGCTTTTACTACAAAGATCCAGGTGTAATTAAATGCACAACGCATGTATTTGCTATATTTGATCCAGGTGTGATGTTTGTAACTTAGTTACCAAATACAGGTATATGAAAAGCAATTGTATACGCATATTTTATTTCTTTTACAATAACTGGTTTATGCGATCAATCCCGTTTTAACCCACAACTCAAATTAGTTGTCTTGACCCATGTTACTGCTTCCGCTAACTATTCAATTTAAGGACAGGAAAAAATCAGATTGAAAGCTATATTAAGACAATGAAAGACTGTTCTAATATTACCTCACTGAATAGTTGCAACACATTTCTAGGCAGGCACATGTATTTCGTACAATAAAGCATAGGCATCGTTGGCTTCTCAATTGAATCCTGGCATGATGGCATCTCGTAAACTGACCATTGCAATTTTTTTGTACCTAGAATACCGTATTATAAATTATATGTTCTATATAGATTAGTAAAAATAAATACTTCTATAGTAATGGCAGTCCTAATTCTTTATTAAAAGTCAAATGTTGTTAAACTTTAGTCATATCAGTAGTGCGACCATCAACTTAATAACACGGTTGTATGGACCCTGAACTTCGAGATACTCTTTTTTCCAACACCGCCTTGTTCCTACTACTTTCACCAAAAAGGGTTGAAAATAAATACTTCTATAGCAACCGTTTGGCCCGATTTCGTAAAACAATAAGAAAAGAGGGTGTTTAGGATTAATTAGTTGTGCTTATCAATGAAGTATAAGCATCTGGTAAAACAAAAAAGAATCTCTCATTTTATTTTTGAAAGTGCTTATTAAAGACGGAGTGACCCATTTGTATCAATCCGTAGTTCTTGATTCTTTTAGGTATGGACATTGAGAAAAAAACTTTCTTTTAGTAACGAATACAAATGGTCAATTTTAAGACGGATTGATATTTTGTCAAAGCAATGACACGAATGCATACTTATGAACAGGAAACTTCAAAAGAAACTTAATAATAATAATAATAATAATAATAATAATAATAATAATAACCCTAGCGAGGTCGCTGCCCCAAACTTATGAAGAAATTGGCAGATATATATTTCGATCGGGTTACCCAATCTGTTGAGTCTACTTTCCATCTTTCTCCCCGACAGATGGCGTTATGGAGTTCACTAAAGGAGGATCATACTTCGAATTGGCTTAGGGTGGCTCCGATATCTGGACTGGGACAAACTATGAATGTCGGGGCTTATCGTTGTGTGCTATGCTATCGGTTGGGTGTTCCTCTTTTCACCGCTCGTGCACCGTGTTGACTTGTTCTAAGGTATTTTCGGAGATATTTATGGGGATCATCTTTGTTTCGTGTGCGGGTATTGTTGGCATTAAACATCGGCATAACCTTGTGCGTGATGTTCTTGCGGATATATGCTCTCGGTCCGAATTTATGCTCGTAAGGAGGTGGATATTGGGCTTTATGGAGATTGGGACGGATCCTTGACCGGCCGATATATTGCTTTACTCTTGGGATAGTGGGCGGGATGTATGTGTTGATCTTACGGGATCGTCGCCTCGACGCAATCTGGGATGACCGATTTTATGCCGGGCGTGCGATCATTGATCTTGCACGATGTAAACGAGTCAAATACGATGCTAAATGTGCGGATATTGGATATGGGTTTCTCCCTTTTCTTTTTCTTCTTTGGCGAACTTGAGAAGGATGCAGAACCTTACTAAAGCGCATTCGACGATTCTCTATGACTCAAGACATTGGAGCGCGTGTTGCGGTTCATATTTTTAATAGGATTGGTTTGCTATTCTTAGAGGTGTTGGGCCCCGATTGGTTTCTGGCTTCCCATTAATTTTTGTAAATCCTATGAGTTTTAATTAAAAAATAAAAATAAAATAAATAATAATAATAATAATAATAATAATAATAATAATAATAATAATAATAATAATAATAATAAAAAGAAAAAAACACTAATGCAACTCGATGAAGCTATAGATACCTTTAAAAGGAGGATTTTTAGGAATAGGAGTTCCAGGTGCAATTGTGACTTGGAAGCATCTATGTTGCGTTGCTTACATAAGAAGCGTCACATCATCGATTATAGCCATTCCGGCTAGCCTTTAGCTTCCTGTTATTTTTCACGACCATTGTAAATATATTTCTTATGTAAACAATATTAGAGGTCGCAATGTCATTGAATTTATTTGGAAAGAAGTGTTTCATGTGAGACAAACCTCACCTAATTGAACTCAGGTGAAAAAGATAAGTAATTTCAGTCCATTACTCAACCACAGGATGTAAGGTTTTCTTTTCTTTCTTTTTTTTTTTTTTTTTTTTTTAATAATAAGCAAATCTATGAATGTGAATAAGTAAAGGTACCATGTGGTTAGCTTAAAGATGACCTAGCCTAGTCAAAGTTCATCAAGAGAGTATACTTGCCTCACAATTCAGTTTATTTGTACCCTTTGCAGGTCTGGGGTGCACATTATCAAGTGGTTCTCGTTAATGCCAAGCGCAATGCTACCCAGCCCTAAACAATATTGGAGCCATTCCTTCAGCGAATCTGAAATTGAAAAAACAATATAAGAAATTTTCCTCTTTTATTGTAAACCTAACTTGTTTCGACGTACGAAAACCATTATAAATACAATTTACAAAAAACTATAACCCTATGCTGCTGTTGTATAAAAGGCACCTTACCCTGCACACGGTGGCCTGCTAGTGGTATCTCAACACCTCATATGCTATTATATACTCTCCTGTTTGTTAAAAGCTTTATGAGCACTAACAATAAGGAAGATGTTGATATTAATCTTTGATGTATATACAAACGATTTCCAATATGCTCACCCATGAAACTTATTTGTTCTCCAAATTGTGTTCCTATAATGTGCCTTCTCCGTTATCTTTAGGGATTCTTGGTAGTGTTGGTGGAAGTGCGCAAAGTTTACCTCTAAGTAGATCTTGACTTGGTAAATTCGTTGTTAATCGTATGATATTAGCCTTTTAAGCAGCCGTCACCGTATCCTTAATTTCGTGCTGCTGATGTTGGTTTACAGGCATCTGCACATTGACAATTGCTGAACAACCGCCATAAAATATTTAAAATAGGCTATTAAAGTTTCTCTTTTTCTAATAATTTAGCTAGTGACTAAAGGTCACATGTTTAAAATACAAACCTTAATATAACCACCAAGTGCAATCGAGAAATTATCGGTTTTCAAGTCACGGTCAACCGCACATAGAGAATGAAGTTATTTCAAAGCAAGTACCTGCATACAATGTTTAATATGACAAAAGACATGTGGTAAGTTTAACCCACTTACTGTTGAATGGGCCGATTTGGTTATGCTACATTTCTGACAGGTCAGATGGGTAAAAATTTAGCGTATAAGTCAAGATATTTAAATAACTTTCAAGTTAAGCATCAATATCATTTTCGTATTGGTATACATTTTAAATAGAAGGTACATTTTGGGTAATTATATCGTGACCAAATCATTGTTTGTCGTTATTCTATAGTTAAAATAAGTAATATTTCAAGTCGTGGGCATTGGTTAATTATTTTAGCGAGTCCTTATCATAAACTCCTTTGGGAAGAAATTGAATAGTCGTTACAAAAAATAAGTTACAACCCTTAAACTAAAAGGACCAACTGCACAGACGGATACCTTGTTCCTGATTCATGTGTATTTTACTAAACGAACGTTATGAGTTATGGAAGCCTTTTAACGCATATAAATGACACATAAACATAAGGCTACTAATAAATGGCATGGCAATCTGACTCGAATGACTAAGTCGGTGGTCGTAGTCCTATTTAAACCACGATGAAAAGTATGCTATCCAATTTTACCAAGCATATATCTTAGTAACACAACTCAATCAAAACCTCATTTTGTAACGATTACGTTTTCAATGACACTAAATAAAAGCAATAACCATGACAGTAAATAAAACCAATAACCATACCGAATATGTTGTTTAAGTATCAGTTTCATCATCCAAATGTTTGCGAAGGCAGCCACAACCGCCACCACACTACGAATCTGTCATTAAAATATTTTATCAAACACATGGTATGAAACATGAACAAATTAACAAATTTCTTCCATAACCCATATTGAAATATTGTATTTTAACTACAGAAAACAATAAACCTTCATCATCAACCATCTTTAGTATATACTAGTTAGATACCCGCGCACAACGGCGACGATCAATATAGTAAATGAATTGCTAACCCAACTCTCCTCGCAATTCCCTACCCGCTTAGTGAATTCATTTCACAACACTCCAAATGTATATGTGTTAGTTGTATGTGTTTGTTTGAGTTTTCCGTATATTTCCCGTGACATCATTATTCCCGCATATAAAAAGACCTTCACAATCTCTTTCCCGTCAAACACTTTCCCAAAAGTAAATGATTTTGATAAATAAAATTTGTATTGATTGAAATAAAGGTTAAAGTTATAAAAATTTGAATCAAAATAAAATAAACCTACTAAAAATGTAAAAACTAAAAACTCATAAAAATATATCAAAATGAATGTTGAATTAAAGAACACAAAATTTAAAAAAATTGGTGAAATTAGATCATAAAAAATTAAACGGATTAAAAGATATTTAAATTTAAAAATAAAGGTGATTAATTAGTTAGGAAGTGACATATGTCACCCCATTATTGGAGCTCTTTATTTTAGTTTGTTACAGCTCCTCCCTTTTTGTTATTTTTTAGTTAGAGAAGTGACAAATGTCACTCAATGATTGAAGCTCCTTATCTTAATTTTTTGTGGAGCCCACAACTTAAATGCTATATACAATTAATACGCGGGTCATTTAACTACCCATATTGAAATATTGTGGTTAGTTTCCAACTTAATTAAACCCCAATTTCAATACCCATATTTCAATTTAACCGAATCCTAAAAACAAAAACACAACCATGAAAACAAAAAAGGGATTATCTATAATTAAAATAAAATATATGATCACATGCCTACAATTAATGATTTCCCTGTTGTTAGTCTGCATCGTGGAGGCGTGTTTCAGCATAGATGAATCCGCATAAAATTTTTGTCTGGTTTTGTATGTTTATGGATAGAGAAACAAGGCGGTGGGGAGGTTGGCTTAAAGTTAAAATCTATAGTAGTTTACTAGGCGGGTACGTTGCGACTATATTTTTAGGCGAGCAAATGTTGTTGGGTTAAATATTTTTTTAACAAACATATAAACATATAAAGAATCTATGCAAAAAAATGTCCGTAACGCTCAGTTCTCGAGTTAAAAAGGAAGAGAAAATTAAAAGAAACGGAAAATTTTTTGTGTTCTAGAGTCTTTTTTAAAGGAGGAAAAGGAAACGGAAAGGAAATAGAGAGGAAGATTTGATAAGTAAATCTTCCTCCCACTTTTGGGAGGAAAGGGAAAGGAAACGGAACCATATGCTGTGTAAAGACTAATATACCCTTTTTAAAACATTTGACATTAATAATTAAAGGGCATATATGTAATTTGACCAAGTTATTTTCCTTTTTCTCTCACTCAAGAACATGATTATGATTACTTTCATTTTCTTTTCCTCTATCTCAAGAACATAACAACTAACACTTACTTTCCTCTTCCATTTCTTTTCCCTTTCCTATTCTTTTCCATTTCCTTTCCCTAAAAACTCGAGAACTGAGCGTAAGAGTTGAGGAGTGAAGTGAGGGTATATTGAGAGACTATTTTTGCGTGTGAGAGATAGAAAATGGTTTGTGTGAATTTATATGGTAGATGCGGTTATATATTTTTAATAACCATTATTGATAGTAATGATTTTTAGCGGTTACAATGAAGATTTAAATGGGCTGTTACAATGTTATAATGATATTGGTAACTATCAAAAGACAATATTTCCATAACAAGCAACTTTAAGAGTATGAATTTTAAGCTTTGCTAATAATATAATAGTCACAAATGCATTATAAGGTAGTAAAAATAATTTATTCTTAAAAAATTTTAAGCTTACGCACTTGCTATTACACTTGCTATTATTATAAGTCTTTTTTTCAAAAATAAAAAATATAAATTCAATTTAATTGAAGAATATAACTACTAGTGCAGTATGCACAATGAATTGATGCACTAACATATACTCTATTGACTGGTCAACACCTACAATTAATGATGTTCTTTAAAACACCCCTTTATGAAAAATACAATTAATAAAACACATTGTACAAACCAAACAAGCTACTTGACATAATAAACAAACAAAATAATATTAACCAAGCAAAGCTCCATCACACTTAGTAATGTGTAGATATTTATCGTACAAATTTAATGAAGCATATTATACCATCTCCTACCTACTTGCGACTACAAGCCAATATTAACCACTATGATCTTTTACACCCATAATATTAGGGACTACCGTAATTATATTGTCGCAACATCGCGTGGTTATCCTACTATTAGTATATGAAATGGTTTGCTATGATTAAAGCTATTACATTCTAAATTTATCGACATACATAAATTTATTATCATAGGAAATGTGTAATCGAAAGACATTGGTTGCTAAGACGTTTAAATATGTGAGTACCACACAAGCAACGCTGCGGTGCACTCGCTAGTATTAAGAAAGTGCACCGACCCCATATTTTTTTTACCTAATATTACTTTTTTGTTAACGTCACTGACCAAGGTACTAAAACTATAAAATATGGCACCGACCATGGCATAAAAACTATAAAAAAGTATCACCGGCCATCGGTTTTAGTTTAAAGATATAATAAATGGATAAATAATTAAATTTATGTAATTCGGGTTATTCGGTTCGGTTTTCGGTTATGAGAGTTCGGTTTTCGGTTATTCGGTTCGGTTTTCGGTTATACCCAGAAAAAAATATTAACCGAACAAATCGAATAACCCGATAACCGAACCGATGAACACCCCTAAATGGATTACATACAACTCCATACCACCAAGTTAGTTGAACCCTTAAATTTTATTACACCCCCAAATGAATGATAAAACCTGGACCCTACCCACAAATCTTTTATATATAATAAAAAAAATTTAGATCATTTGAGGACAAAAGATTATTTACATACCAAAAGATCAATCTCCACTATTCATTTTTATTTGATCTAATGGATAAGATTAATCCCAACAATTTAAAAAACCCACTTTCATCATTTTTTTTTCCAAATATTAATAAATTTCAAACCGTTAATCGTTAAGCGAAAAAAAATATCATTGTGACGAGCATTTAATTATCTTTTTATAGATAGGCACTTTGATATACTTTCGACAAAATATTTTTTTTCGTATTTTTCACGTTTTTTTTAAAGTTTCTTCCTTTTTACGTAACTGAAATTTGCATTAAAAAATCATATATGATTAAACACTAATTTGAATATCACATGTGATATTAGTGTTATATCATATATGATACTAGTGTTATATCATATATGATATGTAATATCACATGTGATATTAGTGTAATATCACATGTGATATTAGTGTAAAATCACATATGATATACATATCATATCACATATCATATATGATTTAATAATAATATCACATGTGATATTCAAATTAGTGTTTAATCATATATGATTTTTTTCATGCAAATTTCAAGTAACGTAAAAAAAGACGAAAAAACGTGAAAAAAACAATTTTTTTTTCTTTTTTCGAAAGTATATCAAAGTGCCCGTCTATAGAAAGATAGTTAAATGCTCTTCGCGACGGTGTAAATATTTTCACTTAACGATTAACGGTTTAAGAGATATTTAAATTATAAAAAAATATGTGAAATAATAAAATGTTTTTAATCTCAGCAATTGATTTCTTTTTATATGGATGGTGGAGATGAGTCACTTTGTATGTAAGAAAAGTTTGGTATGTAAAATAACTATACTCTAATAAAAAATGAGGAGATTTATTTTACATACCAAACTTTTCTTACATACCAAGGGACTCATCTCTATCATCCTTCTAAAAAGAAATCAATAGAGTAGAGTTATTTTACATACCAAACTTTTCTTACATACCAAGGGACTCATCTCCACCATCCATATAAAAAGAAATCAATGGCTGAGATTAAAAACATTTTATTATTTCACATATTTTTTATAATTTAAATATCTCTTAAACCCGTTAATCGTTAAGCAAAAATAATTACACCATCGCGACGAACATTTAATTATCTTTCTATAGACGGGCACTTTGATATACTTTCGAAAAAAGAAAAAAATCGTTTTTTTCACATTTTTTCGTCTTTTTTTTTCGTTTTTCTTCGAAACTGAAATTTGCATGAAATATCATATATGATTTAACACTAATTTGAAGATCACATGTGATATTAGTGTTAAATCACATATGATATGTAATATCATATGTGATACTAGTGTTAAATCATATATGATAAATCACATATGATATACATATCATATATGATTTAACACTAATATCACATGTGGTATTCAAACTAGTGTTAAATCATATATGATTTTTTCATGCAAATTTCAGTAACTTAAAAAAACGAAAAAAAATTTAAAAAAACGTGAAAAACACGAAAAAATTTTTTGTCGAAAGTATATCAAAGTGCCTATGTATAGAAAGATAATTAAATTGTCGTAATGGTATATGTTTTTTCGCTTGACGATTAACGGTTTGAAAGATATTTATATTTGAAAAAAAATGATGAAAGTGGGTTTTTTTAATTGTTGGGATTAATCTAATCCATTAGATCTAATAAAAATGGAGGGTGGAGATTGATCCCTTAGTATGTAAAGAAGTTTTTGTCCTCCAATGATCTTAAATCTAAAAGAATTACAACATTTCGGAGTGATTTTGTAAAATCATCTTAGTGAAGAAAAATAGACCAATAAGAGAACTTGATTTTACCACGTGGGCAAAATCAAGCAATCTAATTGGTTAATAAAAGTCAAAATTGAATCCAATTTAGTCAAAATTAGAGAAAAACGTGTAGCATGAAAAATAACCAAAAAAACAAAGTGTTTCAAAAGCGTAAAAAGAAAAACTTACAAAAAGCGGGAATAAAATTAAAAACTTGAAGGACCTCAATGTAAATAATACCAAACCTATCTTCTACCCATCAGAAGACCCGACCTCCCCGAGCACCAGAAAACCGAAAAAAAACATACTACAACCCGAAAACCCGGCCACCACCAATCGTGAACACATATGATGATCTAAAAACCCCTTTTATGTTTTCTTAAATGCCGACCACAATGGGAAAGGTCATTTATGGTTAATCAAAGGTATTTTTCCAATTTATATCAGCAAGTTGGATGATAGATTTAGGGTTTGTGTTTTTTAAGGTAATTGAGATGTGGGTTTATGTTTTTATGGTTTTTTTTACGGTAATTGGTTTGCGGGTTTATGTTTTTGTTGTTTCATTGATGATTTAGGTGTGTTAGATGGTATCGTTCACCAATTAGTAGATTATGAGACCAAATTAATTAGGCACACATGCCAAACTAAAAGTATGAACATGTGTTATATATCATGCAACAACCGTACAAGATTTGAAAAAAAAATAAAACTAAAGCTCAATCTCAACAAGTTTCTTAATGACATTAAAGTTGATAGATTACTTGGATATATACTTCATGGCATTTTTGGTTATCACAAAGTTTTACGGGGTAATGGACTTTTAACTAAGGTCGGGATAAAACCATTATCAAAGTTCATTTAAAACATCAAATATGGCTAGATATGGGCATTGAAACCGTAAGATGTGACTACGGCGTTAATTCATTATTATTTGTTTGAGGTTGAAGTGAAATTTCACGGGTGCGTGTACTTAGAAACTGAAGAAATCGCGGATGGTTGGATGAAGATTCTTCGAGATCCTTGTTCGAGCTTTTAACATTTTCAATGACGAAGACTTGGAAATCTAGTTATTTTTAGGTGATTCTTCCTTTTTACTACCACAAAATAACTATCACTTTAAGGAGTTACGTTGTAGTGCTCAGTGTCACACGAAGTTGTGGATTTTCAAGAGGTGATTTACGTCTTATACTTGATGGTTGGTCGGGTGAAGAGTATAGAGTACTTAGGGATTCGAAGTTGCATGAACTCTCTGCACCGCTCTTAGTTACACATTTGTACAAGTTCAAGTCACAAGTTCGAGTTATTTTACTTTAGTGTCAAATTCATCATATTGGACGTTCTCCATCATTAGTCACAACAAAGAGCTGACTGAATGATAATGGGGTTGGTAACGAGTTAGCTGAGAGAAGTAGAAAAGAGAGAGATGACGTTTGAATACTTCAGTTCAAACCTCGTTCCTTAAAGAAAAGAAAGGTGTACGCTTCAGTGCGCTTTATCTTCGAAAGAAGAGAAATCTTCTTGTTTATGACCATTCTCATCAACAAGCTTCATGCTTTTTCCATGCTCGCTCAGTCATCAAGTGGATCTATTTACCATTGATTGTATTCTTATTTCACTTGGTCAATCAAAATTTGCAATGGCGACATCATATGCAATTTTTGCGAGGGAGAAGTGTGAATAAACTACATCGTGATGATTTCACTTGTTCAATCAATAATGGCAACTTCGTATGCAATTCTTGAGGGGGAGAAGTGTGAAAATACTTCATGTTGATTGAAATCTGAGAACAAATGGTCATACGGCTCCAAACTCATGTAAGAACCGAGCTTCTTCCTATCGGGTTATCTTCACATGTAGTTTCTACTAAGAGCCTTTGGTTGATATCTTCTCACGAACTGATGTGATTAATGATTAAGTGCTTCCAGTTAATGCTTCTCGTACACATTATCATGATGATTCCGATCAATCGTAATCATCAGGGGAGAGAGAATGTGTACACCATGGACTCACAACAAGTTCATTTGATCACGTTTAATGACTTATGAAGCGATTTGTGTCGAAGATTGGTTGATTCTGTATCTCTTCATGTATTATTCTCCGTACTTCTATCTTATCCACCTTCACCTATCTCGGGCAACAAATTCAAGATTATCAGTGTTCCAACTTGTTAGTTTAGTGTTACCATTCCATGTGTACGTTAAGGGCTGATTTGCTATATGTAAGATAACTGGAATGCATTTGGTGAGATGAAGATGTTGACATTATGTTCCCCAAATGGACAATCTTGAAGAAGGTCGAGTCTACAGTCTGTTCTACATTTTCTGCTGCGTGTTAGAAGACTAAAGACATCATGCATTTAATTATCAAAAGACTTCTTCATATTCCGAGCATTCATCAGAAAGATTGTCAGTTTAGGGGATATCACTAATTGGGGGAGAGTGAAATCATGATTTAATCTCGAATAGATTTGCTCACATTGTTCTTCAGCAAGTTGATTCTCACAGATACATTTGATAATTGTTCTTCTCACAAGATTTCAAGTATAAGGGTTTATAATGTGTTGCTGATTCTGAAGTATCAAAACCAGCAAGGGGGAAGGATACATACATCTAAACGCACAACTTTACTCATGGCTGTTAGTGTTCTTACTCCAACTACGTAGGGGAAGAGATGTAAGAGACAATTTCTGATGATAAAAGAGGTACACAATTGTGTGATGATTTCGATCAGATCGCAATCATCAGGGGAGAGAAATGTGTAAATTAGGGACGCACATCATGTTCACATGATCGAGGTTAATCACTTATTCCGGAGTTGACATCCGCAGAGATAATCAGTGATTCAACCTGCTACTTCATTGTCATCGGTTATTCCTTCTTCGTGTATTTGTGTACTTCGGGTTCTTGAGCTTCATACACTATCATCAAGGAGAGAAATGTGTACATCAGCGACGTACAACAGATTCACATGATCGGACTCAATCATGTATTCCAAAGTTGATATCCGCAGAGATGATCAGTGATTCAATCTGCTACTTTGATGTTAGTGGTTATTCTTTCTTTGGGTATATGTGTATCTCGGGTTCCTAAGCTTTATACAATGAGACTGACTGCATCACTTCAACTATTTAGGGGAAGTGGTCTCTTGACACTTTTGGTTTACATCACTTCAGACTTCAGTGGAAAGAAATATGAGAAGATTGTTTCAAGCGTGAGATGATACGTTGTTGTTCTATTTGATGAAACCCCAAACGGAGAATCACGATGATCATTCTTAAAAGGAGCAGCAAGATTTATAGTATGGTGTGCTCCGATGTGCACCTGGCTAAGGAAAGCTTGAAAGAAAGCTTTGAATCTGCTCAACAAGAAGATTTTCGGTTTGGGGGGAACCTACCAAAGCCTCATTTTGAGAAGGCTCAAGTTCTGACGACGTTTCAGGAGCCTCGAAAGCTTTGGTGGTGAAAGTTTAAGAGATGATGATTTCTATCTTCTACAACATGCTGAACGATATCCTTATCTCGGTACTCGTATCATCATCATTTTCTTAAATTATATCATCTTCATTGTAGATATTTTTCAAAAACCAAAATACAAAATTATAAAACCAACAAAAAGAAAATAGAAAAATATAAAATCAACAAAAATCCATTAAAAAATCAGAAAATTTGAAAAATACCAAAAATATTGTTTTCTCAAGGCACGTCTTCTAGTATCGATAACATCTACGGTCTTAGAAATGTCATTCAATAATGGCACGTGACTTTAGATGAAGTTCGAGTAGAAGGTGTAAATATTTTCAAAACATGTCTCAAACTATGGCTTGCAGTTATTTCAGACTGTAACCCGCGCTTAAATAATGGTTTGCTATTATTTCAGATTTGCAAACCGTTTTTCAAAAAGGGAAAGTGCTACACTTAATCGATTTTATTAAATTCGTGCACTTATCCTAAAACTTAATAAGGAAAGCACGTCGGCAAAAAGACGGCTGTTCCTACACATATGTTTTTCTTTCTAAAATTCTTCAGAAAAATATTTGTTGTGTTTCAAAAATGGTGAAAAATGAGTTGTTTGAAAAATCAATCAGAAATGGAGTTTTCATAAAATTTGGAAACTTAATCAATGACTACATCATTTTAAACTTTTCATAAAATGAGTCATTAATTGAGGGGGAGAATGTTTTCAAATTTATATCATCTAACGGGCTTATTTTATCATCCTATATACTTAACTGAAAAACGTGTTTGCCAACTTTGAATGGCTAGAATCCTAGGATATGATTGTTAGAATTAGATGATTCAAGTTTGATATTCACACATAATCCCCATGCCGTTATATGATCTGATTGAATGATTTTCTATGTTGAGTTGACTTTTATTAGTCGATTTCTGTTTGGGTGTTGTCGACCACCATATATCTGTATGTATGTCTATTTGTGTTGACTAACGTATGCAGATAACATGGTCTATAAGAATGTTCCCGCTCTGGTTCCCACAAAAGTGGATGATTGGGTGCCGATAGGAAAGGGCAACTATATCTTGGGTCGAAAAAAGAAGAAACGGAACCTAATCAGATCTCTGTGGATATTTTGCATGATATATACAACTTCAGAGGTCTCACTTCATCAGCAGATGGTTTCTTCCATCCTTACAGCAACAACTGAAGTAGCTTCTGTTTTCAACCACCTAAAGTATCTTTGTGCAGGACAAGTAGTGGATGAAACCATGTTTGTATTTCTCATGGTAGAAAAATATTGTTTGAAAATAAGTCGGACTCAAAAGTTGGAAAATCAACCGGACTCCATTTTGTCAAAACATATGTCACTTAATCAATGACTACGGTCATTGATTGAGGGGGAGAGTGATTTCAAATTAAATATTTTCAAACGATATTTCATCTAATGATTCCATTTGTATAAAATAAGTGGTGTTCTAAAAGTTTTGATCTTATGTGTCAGGGTATGATTTTTCGTTAAAATCAAAGATCTTTCAAAATGAAAATTCTTCTTTTACTTAAATATCTCTTAAAAGATCGTGATTTAAATCTCAAATCTGATTAAATGGTGATTGTTTCAGTGCCTTTGAAAGTCATTCCTTCCTTCATGTGCTAAACGATTTCAAATACACGATGCACATGTTGAGGGGGAGCATTTATCCAAAAACCAGAAGAGCGTTTAAATCATGCCACATTTTCTCCCATGTTTTCTAAACCTATTTAAATCACTTGGGATCCAAAATTTCAAAGGGTTTGATATTTTTGATCGGGGGGAGAGAATGTGATTTAAATATGAAATAATCTGATAAAAGGTGATCGTTTTGATTCAAAGTGCATGTTCTCTCTAATATGTGTTAAACATTTTCATTAATTGATGCATATATTGAGGGGAGCATTTCAAAAGATAATAAACTATCGAGGTACAAAGGATTCAATATCTTAAGTACCTTGATTGATTTTGAAATGGTTTCTCTATGACAAGTGTGATCGTGGAAGTACTTCAACGACCTCCTTCCTCTATGTGCTAAATGATTTCAAATAAACAATGCACGTATTGAGGGGGAGCATTTACAAAAAATCAAATGGCTTTTCAATGGAAATTTTGATCAAGAAAATACTTCAAAGTCCTCTTTCCTCCATATGCTAACCAATTTCAAAATCATATCGCACATGTTGAGGGGGATCAGTTATAAAATTGATCAAAACAATTAAGGTGCATAATGCTTTGATATTTTATCACAAGTACCTTGATTGATTTTTCAATTGGTTTCAAGGAGGAAAGAACTATACCACAAGACCGACCATTTTACTTTTTGCATTGGAGTTATAAGGATGGTAAGGTTAGGTATTCGTTCCCACGATCTTGCCAGAGTCGGAGGGATCTACCCAGGGACAATCCACTAGTTAGTTTAGAAGTCCTTAGGTATGATGAAAAAAGGAGAAAAGTGAGAATAAGGGAAGAGTCCTGATGCAGGTTTTACTGACCAGGTTTTAATATTTATATAGTCTCGTTATACCTATGGTCTACCCTAATGCACTAACAGGCAGTGTACCCGGTCGTGTGTAGTGTAGTATTTGGTAAAACCGAGGTCGTCCCAAGAGCTATGTGTGATGGATTATTACTAAGTCTAGGTGTCACAGATTTTAATAATGATTTCGATAAGGAATTAAATAGCTACTAAAGCAGATAAAAGCAGATAAAAGGCAAAGGTTTAATCAATAGAGAAGAGTGGTGCTAACCTAGTTAATCCTCCTAGTTAGTAATGTCTACATCTACTTACTTCCAATTACTTCAGGTGGGGTCAAATTCGAGAGGACAACATTTGGTCAATTCGCCCTAACCTATCAGCAAAGATGCCACCCTTTGGAGAAGTCGGTGTCCCTTCATAAGTCTAGTTGTTCCCGGTCCCCTAAGCCAAGTCATTAAGTACCGCTACATGCTAGATTTATAATAGTGAGTGCCGGGTGTTAGCAACTTAAACACTCACCCCTAATTCTTAAGTTCATCCAAACGGTAGGTGATCGTTGGTCAAATTGCACAAGTAGAAAGGGTCGTCGGTTGGTCATATCTTACCCTTCCGTCTCGATCTACTCACTTAGGTTCGGTTGGTCATATCTCCTAAGCAACTAGCCTCTACCGCCATTCAAAACTACCGAAACAAGGGTAGCTACCAATAAACTATGCTTGCATACACTTAGAAATAATTATATGGAAGTAATGTAAACGCAAACAAAACAATTAAGGAATCATAACTAGGCCAACACCAAGAGGTGCTTAGCCGCTCATACTAACCATACAAATCAATTCAATATTCAAAGTTACGAAATACATGAATCGAAAGTAAATAAAAGATAAAATGCTAATGCTTATCGTAGGGGAGTGATTTATCCTTGAGACACTCCGTATGCTCCTCTAGACCGCCTTTGGCTTCTTCCCACGTTCTTTGGTTGTGGTGTGTGGAATGGGATGATTTGAAATGCTGGAAATCGTGGGGTATTTATAGGCCAGATATGGGTTACGGCGTAACTAATATAAGAGTTACGCCGTAACCTTCATTTCCTTCGTAATTTGCACTAGATCTGCTGGTTACGGCGTAACCTTATGAGTGGTTACGCCGTATCTTCTATATTGCTTAGTTACGCCGTAGTTGATGAAATAGTTACGGCGTAGTTATCAGCGGCGTGGAACCTCATTTGACCTAATAAGTTACGTCGTAGTCTTTGGGGAGAGTTACGCCGTAACCTTCTGATGAGTTGGTTTTCTGAGTCACGCTTTAGTTACGGCGTAATGTGAGAGATGAGTTACGCCGTAACAATTCAAAGTCAGCATACTATGATAAATCTTTGATATTTCTCCAATTCCGCGTCTCTTTAGCTCCAATGCTCGTAATTTACCTGAAAGTGGAAAACAAGCGTAAATCCATATAAATGATATAAATTACAAGCATTATCGGGAAATTGACACTTAATATTCGTGACTATTTGATGTTATCAAATATACCTCCACTTGAACTCTACTTGCCCTCAAGTAGACCTTATTAAAAGATTCCTAAAAGATATCTCCATAACTTGGAAGATAAAGTTTACAAATCCCTTATGCTAGAATAAAACAAAGCCGAACACCTCACGAAATGAGAATGAAACACTCAAATCTCTCAACTATTCTAAGTGTCAATTTCGGGTGATCACCAATCGCATGAGAATAGCATGTATTCTATCATAAGCTTGGCGGTTACACAAATCTCCACCACTAGAGTTAAGGGCAAAACAATTCTTGAAGGCAATATGGGTAGACACAACAAAGGTTAAGGGGGTGACTCGTCATTACTAACATGTCACGGCGAAGTGGACAAAATCAATGATACATGACCAAATCCATGGCCAAGACACCAAAGATTGCTCGCTGCATCACCTAGACACGCTTCATGACTAAAGGGTAGGATAAGACATGGGATATATAAATGGTGTAAAATAAAAATCAAGCAGGTATTCTAAGTCTATAACCAAGTCATCACCACTTACCGTCCGCCTAAAGTTCAAGTTTTGAAGTCAAGAAACCGGATCATGAAATACTAGGTAGATGTGTCATTAGAGGACGTCGTGATGGGCACAATACCTTTTCTCAAACTGTTGGCATAATTACCAACTCCAATATTCGAATGTGACCGAGGTGGCCTCCTCGATACTAAATCTATAAAGCTTACAACATAGTGCTTATAACAATGCACTTTTACAATAACTAAATAACATAACAATCTTTTTTGTTTCAACATAACTATAATCAACTAAACATAATATCCCCCCACTTGAGATGAACAACGGAAATTCGGGGGGTCTTCAATGATCTTCAAAAATATGTCGTCGACGAAAGTGTGATTTCCGAACCTTTCCATTTGAACCTTGAACTTAGGCAAATGATGACTTCCCAATCACAAATAAAGACTACAGGGTAGGCTAAGGTGTATAGGTGTATCGAAAACATATATTGGGTTAACAAAATGAAAGGAATGGCTCAGATGGGTGTATCTAGGGGTATCTTGCACTAAAGGTGAGTGCAACAAAAGGGTTTCACATGGGGGTCGAGAAGTCGAGGTGACTAATCGATAGACACACAATGGTAGGTTATTTGGGTGATAATCCTGTAATATTGTCTTCTAAAACTGAAAAGTCCAAATACATCGAGCTAACTCAACATACCTCGTCTATGGTATCGAAATGATGCAAAGGCCAAGTTCTAAAGTTTACAAGCTACCGACACACTCATAATTTGGTGGATTTGGGGTAAAATATTAGAAACGGATAAGGCTAATCTCACCATATAATATCAAGGGTTGTATGTGCTCGGCTAAGGTATAATCTAGTTAGGTTAAGAAAAACATGTCAAAATTTTAAAAATGGCATAATTTTTCAAAATAAACTAGCAAAACGAGGGCAAAATAAAGTTCAAGAGATAATTCTACTCCCGTCCCCCCACTTGAATTATACAAAGTCCCTTTTGTACTAAGCGTTTAAATAAAGGTGAAGAGAAAAGTAGAATTAGAGCGAGAACTTCCCTGAAATTTGCTCTAAAAAGAAAGAAGGCCCACGAAAAGAGACGTGCCTTCGTATAAGCATCATGAACAAACTTCAATCCCTGAAATCACACCACGGACAAGCATAATTCTAAAAAGGAAAATGAAAAATAAAAACAAACCTAACTCACTTTAAAGACGAATCACGGTTGCATTTAGCATATGCAACAAGTTTTAAACCACTTGGTGTCCCAAGTGGACGAGTGAAGTCTCGTGAGGGTTTACTGTGAATACACCCACAAAGTTCATTTAAAATACTAAAACAAGGTTATTGTGTTTTAAAATGAAAGAAGTAAAGTAGAGGAAGGTTACGTCGTAAATCTTTGAGGAGTTACGCCAGAATCGGCAAAACCCGACATAAGTCGCAAAGCGAGTGGCTACGGCGTAACCACGAGAGAAGGTATTACTCCGTGAATTGGTAATGGCGTCTAAAATATCGCAAAGGGTTGGTTACGGCGTAATCACAGAGATGAGTTACACCGTAACTAGGATCGATCAAAGAACCGCAGATAATCATTTCCTCGTTTCTCGCAAAATGGTTAAAACACAAAACCCTACGAAATGGAAATAAAACAAAAGAAAGGGATAATTCGGGTTGTCTCCCGAAGAGCACTTTTCTTTATTTATGAGTCTTTAAGTTAGACTCAGAGCCGTGGGGCTTTATGGGGGCCTTTGGACTTGCCCGACTTCCTCCCCTCGTTGGTGGTACTCATTCATCCATTTGTTAAATCCCTTTTTTCTTGCAGTATTACCAATGCCAACTGTTCCAAATTTTTGTGGAAGCCATTCATCACATGATTTTCCTCGGTCATCATCTTCAACAATAAGACTACTTGTTATACTTATGCTTGATCTCTCACCGTTAGTTATTGTATTAGTAAGACGATTGTACTTGTACTGCTTAACCAATCCCTTATTGATTTTTGAGTTCCCAAATCTTATTTTGTACCAATCTTCAAATGCTAATTCAACATCATGTCTTTCACCCTTGTGAGTGTATATCCATTCTTTCGCTTTTCTTTCAGATTCTTGAAGAGGACTACACGAGGCCCATGCCGTCATTGATTCGTTATCCTTAGTTAATATCGGGTTGCATAAATGTTTGTTTGGGGTCGGAGCTTCCTCAATGCCCTGGACAATAGTCTCCGAATAGGAAACCAAAATGCACTATTGAGTCGAGAGCCAAGAGATCATCCAAAAAATCTTATTAGGACACACAATACATAAAGACTTGTTGTTTCACACAATGTGGAAAGTAAGAATATATATATTGAGAGTCCTACGCATTATCCTTGTGGTATTGCCAGAACATCCGAGTGATATGTAAAATATTCACAATGAAGATGGAAATCCTTCTTGAGCCAACATCAAACAAGCTCTTGGTGGGTGACATGTGATATTCTTCAAGAATCAAGCTGTGGAAAACTATATGGGGGGGGGGGGTTGAATAGTTTTGCCGATTTTAAGTTAGTTTCAAAAACTTTAGATTCGATATTATGTGAAATCGTATGGATGTAGAGAAAATATAGATATAATGATAAAGCAAGTAAATAAAGTAAAGCAAGGGATAGAAATGACACAACCGATTTATAGTGGTTCGGCTACAAGGAAACCTTCCTTGCCCTACTGCAATCCCCGAGTCACCTACTCGAGAGTTCAAGCACTATGATAAGGTTTTAAAATGTACCTTTTTGAGGGGTCGTTTAAGCCCTTACTTGATCACTTTTGTATCCGTTATTACTTAATATCGTTCCTTTTCACTTTTTAGGTCTCTTGAAGGCAAATTGTCTGTAATGGCACTTATTTGGACGAAAAGGCGCGGATATCTGAAGAAAATGGCCAAAGTCAAGAATCGAGACACTCAAGTCTTTGAAATACAAGGTGTGGCGCCATCGCTTAATCTATGACATTGTCGGAGCATTTTGTGACAACACGAAGCCAAATTTCTTATTTTCAAGTGACGGTGTCGCTTTAAAGAGTAGGCCGTCGCAACTCGCACGACCTAGATTTGATCGAGACGGCGTCACAAGCACAAGGTGACGCCATCGGAAGACTAACGTGGCCAAGAAGAAACCCTAATGACGGCGACCGACGGCGCCACAAATCATAAGGTGGCCGTCGCATATGTAATCTTATATATAGAATCCAAATTTTTCAAGATTTGTGTGTAGTCTTTTGGAGTAAAACCTAAACCGAACCAAGGCTGTCTTGTACAAGATTTTAGGGTTCCAAACCCTATCTTACATCAAGATAAGTGTTTTACTTGTTAATTCAATTATGTCTTTGATTATTTGTGTGTATGCTTGCATGTTCTCCATGTCCGGCTAATTTACTTGTGTGTTTGCTTAGGGAATATGAAACTTAATTATTAAATATTGATTGGTTGTCTCTTATCTTAGTTGATTAATGATCTAGTAATGCGATAGGTCATTCGTTGTGTAATTAATTCTTGATTAATCTTTGTGAACCTTAGGCTATAGCACTTAGAGCGGTTGTAGGCTAAACCATACAAAGAGGGCCTTAGAGTTAGAGTTTATAATCCCTAGAGGGTTTTGTAGACGAGACCCTTTGGTAAGTTCAAAGAGTTAGGGATAGACGCATACCCTACGACTTTAGACACACAACGCGATTAAGAATAAGGACATGACAATTCAACCATCAATAGGAGATAATTAAGGAGTAATAAAACCTAAGTGAACACATCTTTAAACTATCATACGAGCACACAATAATTAGACATAGACTACATACACCTTAGATTAGATAATTAGATAAGTAGAGTAATCGGTAGAAATACCAACCCCCAAATCCAAACCCCGAGATTCGTACCTTTTCATTTCCTAAAAACATACAAAGATAAAAATAATCTTCCTCAACCCCAACCTTAGCGTAGTAACTTCTCACTAGCATTCCTATTCCCTAGAGAACGATATCAATACCCGTGGCTTACCCTAATACTACACTACAACGATTAGGTTCCTTTGCTAGGGTGTTATAAAACTTGCTCAAGAAAAGGAAGTTCCTTTGACCCCGAACGACGCGTGTAGCGTTATCAAGTTTTGGCGCGCTGCCGGGAATAGAATAGCTAGTTAGTAGTCCATTTCATTTAGGTTTCTTTGCTTGATTCCTATCAAGTAAATTTTTCTCAATTTTTAGATTTCTCGTAGTCTATCCCCCTTCTTCGTGACCTTTGTTCGTAACCCCATCACTTTTCATCATGGAAGGCGGTAACCAACTGCCATTTCCCCCTACCAACCCCTTTAGACAACTTAGAACCCGCAGTTCCACCAAAACCCTTTTTGAACCTTTTGCGGAACCCGAAAGAGAGCTCAATAGGCGAAGAAAAGCTCTCCATGATTCGAACCTCAAGGCACTTCCATCAACTTTGATGAAGTCACAACCGACGAGGAGTCCTCTCAATCCCCACAATCCCTGAAACCATCATCATTGACGATCCGAGCCAACATGGCGAGGAAATTCCCGCCACTCCGGTCAATGGACCCATCAATCCTCCGAAGCAAAATCCCTCGGGGAATACTCTTCCCCCTCTGCATCTGGATTTACCAGTGCCATTGTCTACCCTTCAGAACAAGTCAATGAGATATTGCATGCCTCTGACATTTGGCTTATCCAAAATGCATGTCAATTCCATGGATCCCCCAGCGAAAACCCAATCCACCACATCAAACAATTTTTAAAAATTGTTGATGCCATCTATGCCGACGGGGCATCAAAGGAGACATCTAGACTTCGGTTTTTCCCATTCTATCTTCAAGGACAGGCCAAGGAGTGGCTCGATAAGCTTCCTCCAAGGTCTATTGTCATGTGGGAACAACTCACAACTAAGTTCACCAAGAAGTTCTTTCCCCCTGGAAGAACTGCATCAATTAGGAGCAAATCTCTTCACTCCATCATCCAGATGAAGAATCTATCGTTAACTCCTGGCATCGTTACAAAGATCTTATTCAACAAGTCCCACACCATGGCATCAACCTTTGGTTGCTTGTTCAAATCTTTTACGACAATGTCTCCCGAAAGGACCAAAAAGGGATTGACTTCTCAACTGGCCAAAGGATTTCTAATCTCACTGCGGAAGAAGGGTGGAACCGCATTGAGGAATACGTTCAATACCAAGACAACCATTGGAATGAGCCAGTAAACGCAATAAGTATCCTTATTTTCTCGAATGAAAATCTATCATCTTTCGATGATCGGATTAATAAAGCACAAGAGAAGCTTGCAGACCTCACAAAATCACCAGAACCAAAAAGGTTATTTAACCCATACCTTATATGCGACATTTGTGGGGGGCCACACGAGAGTGATGAGTGTGATGACACACGCTAAGAGAGCGTCCTCCTTTCCAGTCATGATATTTATGATGACCCTTCACTCCTCACATTCTATCAAAACGATGAATGCAACCCTTGGGGCAATCTAAAATGGAAAACTGAAGGAAAGGAGGGATCTGAATATACCATCCGTGATGCCTTTGAAAAAGAACTCGGGCAATTCACCATAGAAGGGCCACACTCTTAAAAGGTCTTGAGGAATTTATTCAAGAGCAGCAAGCTGAATTAGAGAATCAATTCACCACCCTCCACAAAAGAATAAGCGAATCTGGCCTAACCCATCACGATCCAACTTGCGCTATCACTACTCGATCAGGAATTACTACTAAGGATCCCCCTCATCCTGACCACAATCCCACCACCAGGGAACCTGTGTTAGGAAATGAAGCAATTCCTGAATCGCCTTCGACTCCTCACGATCCCCCTCCACAAACACCATCACCTGCCCAACGACCAACTCTGACATGGATTCCTTATCCCTGTCGTCTGAAGAATCAAAAGGCTGAAGAAGACAATGAGAGAATATTGTCTTATTTAAAAAGAACTTCCGTCAACATACCACTTCTTGACGTATTCTATCACATCCCTAAACATAGCAAATACTTCAAGAGGTTAATATCTAATCGGAAGAAACTTGAAGGGTTGATATCATTAGGAGAAGAGTGCTCGGCTATCATCCAGAAAGGCCTGCCCAAGAAGAAAGAAGATCCGGGCAGTTTCACCATCCCTTGTTCTATAGGGCGCTCTCTATGAAAAACGCCTTGGCGGATCTTGGGGCTAGCATTAATTTGATGCCTCACTCCCTGTTCCTCAAACTCGGATATTCAGGGCTGAAACCAACTAGGATGAGTATTCAATTAGTTGATCGATCAATCAAATATCCCATTGGGATTTGTGAAAATGTTCTTGTAAGGGTGGGAGAATTCAAGTTTCCAGTTGATTTCGTAATTTTAGAAATGGAGGAAGATAACTTAGTCCCGATAATCCTTGGAAGACGTTTCTTGGCTATAGCTCGTGCCATTATCGATGTTCATGATGGTAAACTCACTTTACGAGTGGGATCCGAGAGCTTAACCTTCGACATCAAGGATTCTATGAGTCAATCCTCCTCCTACGATCACCCTATTTATTTTGTTGAGGAAGTTGATGAATTTGTTGATGATATAGATAGCTGTATTGATGAGTATCTATTGAACGAATTCAGAAATAATGATAACAACACAATAGGCGACAACGAAGAAATTGAGATGGTTGGAGCTGTTTCCTTTTACTCGCGTAAGGAAGAAGTTGAACCCCTTGAGCTGCAAAAGCCAGAAAACAAGCTAAAACCATCAATCAAGGAACCCCCCCACCTTAGAACTAAAAGATCTCCCGAGTCATTTAGAATACGCCTTCCTTCAAGGAAAGGACCAACTCCCTGTCATCATAAGCTCGTCACTTACCACCGAACAAAAGAAGCTCTTGGAAGTTTTAAAGAGTACAGGAGTGATAGCGTGGAGCGTGGGCGACATTAAGGGTATTGATTCCACATTCGTACTCATAAAATCCTCATGGAAGAAGATTACAAACCAACCGCTCACCAGAGGAGGGTCAACCCCGACATTAAGGAGGTAGTAAAGAAAGAAGTCATCAAGCTCCTCGATGCGGCCTTATCTACCCCATTTCGGATAGCCCATGGGTCACCCCGTCCGGTGGTTCCAAAAAGTGAGGAATGGTTGTAAAGAATGAAAAGGGTGATTTAGAGCCACAAAGAACGGTTACGGGTTGGCGTGTTTGTATCGACTATAGAAAGTTAAATGATGCCACCGGAAAGATCATTTTCTCCGCCATTCATTGACCAAATACTCGAAGGTTAGCGGGCATGAATACTCTTGTTTCCTTGATGGCTTTTCGTGATATTTTCAAATCCCCATTGCCCCGAAGATCGTGAAAACCACGCTTACATGCCCATACGGGATGTTTGCCTACAGCGAATGCCCTTCGGGTTATGTAATGCACCGCTACCTTTCAGCGATGTATGATGGCCATATTCCATGAATTAATTGAAGACAGCATGGAAGTTTTCATGGATGACTTCTCGGTATTTGGAAATTCCTTCGACCTTTGTCTTTCCAACCTTGGGAAGATGTTGAAATGGTGCGAAGAAACTAATTTGGTCCTAAATTGGGAAAAATGTCATTTCATGGTGAAGGAAGGAATTGTCTTAGGACATAAAGTCTCTGGAAATGGAATTGAGGTCGATAGAGCAAAAATCGAAGCGATATCCAAACTCCCCTATCCTACCACCGTTAAAGCCATTCGCACTTTCTAGGTCATGCGGGTTTTATCAAGGTTTATTAAAGACTTCTAAAATTGCCCGCCAATGACACGACTTCTTGTTAAGGATACCCCTTTTGATTTTTCTCAAGAATGTAAAGAAGCATTCAACCGACTAAAGAAAGATCTTACTCAGCGCCTATAATGGTCACCCCGATTGGTCTCGACCTTTCGAGATCATGTGTGATGCTAGTGATTATCTTTGAGGCGCCGTGTTTGGCCAAAGGAAAGATAAGCATTTTCAACCAATCTACTATGCTAGCAAAACCATGAATGTAGCGCAAGAAAATTACACAACTACCGAGAAAGAGCTTTTAGGCGTGGTTTTGCCTTTGACAAGTTCAGGCAATATCTCGTTCTTTCTAAGACTGTCGTCTTCACTGATCACTCCGCCCTGCGCTACTTATTTTCCAAGCAAGATGCAAAACCCCGACTAATTAGGTGGATTCTATTACTTCAAGAATTCGACATTGAAATTCGAGATAAAAGGGAGCTAAAAATCTTGCTGCCGATCATCTGTCACGCTTGGAAAACCCTGATCTTGAGAAACTCGATCATACCGAGATTCGTGACTCTTTTCCCGAGGAACGACTAATGACCATTAAGGAGATTGAGCCATGGTATGCGGATTATGCAAACTATCTGTCCAGTAGGGTTTTGCCAAACTACATGACCAAGCAAGATAAAAGGAAATTCTTCACTACGCTGAAACATTACTTCTGGGATGAGCCCTTCCTATTCCGCATATGCCCTAATCAAATCATTCGACGTTGCGTGGCCGAAAGGGAGATTGATCAAGTTCTGAAAGAATGCCATGCGGGACCATCTGGAGGACATCACGGTGTAAATGTCACGGCACGAAAGGTTTTCGATGCCGGGTTCTACTGGCCTACTATTTTTTGAGACGTTAAGAGATTAGTTCAAACGTGTGATGCATGCCAACGATCGGGAAACATCTCGCGAAGGGATGAATCACCTCAGAATTATATCCAAATCTGCGAAATATTCGATGTTTAGGGTATAGACTTCATGGGACCTTTTCCATCATCCGGAGGAAATGAATACATTCTCGTAGCTATTAATTATGTATCCAAATGGGTAGAGGCTCAAGCTCTTAGAACTAATGATGCGAGAGTAGTTATTCATTTTCTTAAAAAGCTCTTCGCACGATTCGGGATTCCCAAGGCATTGATCAGTGATAGAGGAACCCACTTTTGCAATGCTCAAATGGAAAAGGTGATGAAGAAGTATGGCCTTCCACATAGATTTTCTACCGCATATCATCCTCAGATGAATGGACAAGTAGAAAATACAAATAGGGCATTGAAGCGGATACTTGAAAAAATGGTCCACCAGAATAGAAAAGATTGGGCATTCAAACTGGATGAGGCACTCTGGGCATTTAGAACTGCTTACAAAACACCTATCGGGACAACCCCTTTTCGCTTAGTATATGGGAAAGCATGCCACCTCCCTATTGAACTTGAGCAAAAATCATATTGGGCACTTAAGGCCTGTAATATGGATTATTCTGAAGCAGGGTCAAATAGGTTCTTACAGCTTCAAGAATTGGATGAACTAAGGCTGGAAGCGTATGAATCATCGATCACATACAAAAAAAGGGAAAATAAATGGCATGACCAACGAATAAAGAATCCTAAAGAGTTTTTGGAAGGAGATAAGGTGCTCTTGTATAATTCAAGACTAAGGTTATTTCCGGGAAAACTCAAATCGAGATGGTATGGACCTTTTTTAGTAAAGAAGCAGATGAGCAATGGAGCGGTGGTGCTACTAGATCACGATGGGAGGGAATTTACCGTAAATGGACAACGTGTGAAACATTATCAGTTGGATAATAATGACATGGTGAATGATGAAGATATTGTTTTAGAAGGAGGTGACGGTAATGAAGTCACGTAGGAGCACAACTACGAGTCTAGCTACAAGACTCATAAATAAAGAAAAGCGCTTCGTGGGAGGCAAACCATGCTTAATTGTTTGCTTGTTAGTGTCATATATCTTTTATTGATCATTTATTCTCATGTTTAAATTTGTAAAAATGCTTTATTTTGTTTTTAACCTCGTCTTAATTGCATATAAAGGTATTTTACATAAAGGATAAGTGTAGGGAGGATTACACACGTTTTCAAAGAAACGTAAACATGAGAATAGCAATTAATTAAAAGATATATATGTGTGTTTGTTCGAGTCAAATGCTTGTATCGAGTCATAATGGATGTTTTGCGTAAATTTTCCGATTCTAAAGAGGTAAATTTTCGAATTTTTTCCGAAAATCGCAGACGCTTTTGTCGGGATAACTGACGGCCGAGAAGGAGTAAAACAACATTACTTTCTTCTCATTTTCGAGCTAACTATAAAATTTTGGAATTTTCTGTGTCTTAATTTTCCGTAAATTCGTAAACATCCATTCCACAAGCATTATATCCTAGTTAGTAGAGTCTTATATATATTATTACCACGATTTTACATAAAGTTTTCGTTTGTTTTCTTCGAATGTGCGGGTTTTATTTATCAAGAAGAAGAAACAAAAGATTGGAAGGAGCTTTTCACGCATACATTTTTCTTGGAAAGGATTTAACTACTACTTCACACATGGATCCTACCGAGTGATCGGGGAGTACTAGTTTCTTCGTTTTAATTACCTTCCATTATCATAACTTTGATACTTTCGGGAACATTGGGGACAATGTTCGGTTTAAGTGTAGGAGGGAAAATAAACGGAACTTTGAAACTATGCTTATCCTTGATTATTTGCTTTGTCCAATTGTATTTGTGTAATAAACCATGAGAAAATGTCGGTTAGGGTAATTTTGGCACCAAATTTAAAATTTTCATGACATATAGGAGTGGGCCATTAGTCTTAATAAAGAGTCTCATGGATAGGAAATTATATGACTAGCACAAAACCCTTTACCACTTAAATTCCACCCAAAATGTGATGATCGCCTTAGATTTGTAGGAATTAAAGCATTCATCTTTAATGCTTAGAGTGTGAACCGGTAGTATAATAGATTCTAGAACTTGTTTTGTGATGCATCCCGAGATCGCTAGTAAGACTACACTTGTGTAGTTAGGAATAACTAAATGATAAGAGGCATTAGGATAACCCTTGTTTGACACCCGTAATATAATTACTTCTTCCACATCGGTTGAGTAATTCCCACACCTTGCGTTGTACTCATCTTTAGTACACGATACCCTAGTTAACCCCTCGAGCCTATCCTTTTCGCGGTTCTCGTGATGTTTTGGTTTTTCCGAATATCAATGAAGAGCATTGTTTACACCCCACCCCAAATATACACCCAAATCGCCTTAGCCTACCTTGTATGCACTCACTTTTAGTGCATTATTGTTATCACATTAAACCCTTAGTTCAATTATCTAGTTGCTTGCATGAGTTGCTAAGTCGAGTCATATCCTTTGTACACGCTTTGGGACGATTGGGACTCATGGGAAAAGTTAAAGTTTATAAAATGATTGGAAGGAACGTTAAATTCCCTTATTTGCGTAATAACGTACCCCAAGTGTTTTGATCTTTTCAATTCGGGTCAAATTAGTGTTAGAGTAATAAAACTCAAGTGTAGGGATGTGCCTATAAATCCCTATCATTTTGATGTTACCGTAGAGGATGGTAGAGTAAAAGTGTATGAAAAAAAATCGAAAAAAAATAGAAAAGAGAAAAGAAAAAAATAGAGTGTATATATATATATATATATATATATATATATATATATATATATATATATATATATATATATATATATATATATATATATATATACGGGCTACCATCCTACATCTATCCTTTAAATTTATGTTTGTTTGTTTCAGTTATCTAGAGTTTAGAGTGTCGAGTCTTGGCTTAGCAACGCCATTCTTCGTATGCTTGTAACATAGAGATTTTTGACTTGCCACCACTAAATAGCCTATCCCACCAAACCCTTTGTTTCCCTACCGTAAGCCTAACATTACAACCCTTTAAAGACCTCTTTGATAGTCTTTCCTAGGTGCTTACGCCAAAGCGATGGAGGTTTGATCTATTCTCAAGCTTATGGTGATCTATGTACTAGGACCGGTTAATGAGTGTTTATCTTCCATTTCCAACTTGTTAAATTTCATATACACCCGAGAGAGATGTGAGTATCCAAACACCCCATGTGAGGTGCTAGTATGTAATTTCCGTGCTTGTTATGACTTTTATGGGCTTATATGTGTTGTGGACTGTTTTAAACCAATGCTTCATGACCCCTAACTTATAAATTAATTGGCTAAAGCACATTTGCTTGAGGACAAGCAAATACCAAGTGTAGGGATATTTGATAAGGTTTTAAAATGTACCTTTTGAGGGTCGTTTAAGCCCTTATTTGATCACTTTTGTATCCGTTATTACTTAATATCGTTCCTTTTCACTTTTAGGTCTCTTGAAGGCAAATTGTCTGTAATGGCACTTATTTGGACGAAAAGGTGTGGATATACAAAGAAAATGGCCAAAGTCAAGAATCGAGACACTCAAGTCTTGAAATACAAGGCGACGGCGCCATCGCTTAATCATGACGCCGTCGGAGCATTTTGTGACGACACGAAGCCAAATTTCTTATTTTCAAGTGACGGTGTCAGCTTTAAAAGAGTAGGCCGTCAGAACTCGGGCCTGGATTTGATCCGACGGCGTCCGAAGTCAAGAGGACGGTGTCACAAGCACAAGGTGACGCCGCAAGACTAACGTGGCCAAGACGAAACCCTAATGACGGCGACCCGCGGCGTCACAAATCATAAGGTGACGCCGTCGCATATGTAATCTTATATATAGAATCCGAATTTTCAAGATTTGTGTGTAGTCTTTTGGAGTAAAAACCTAAACCGAACCAAGGCTGTCTTGTACAAGATTTTAGGGTTCCAAACCCTATCTTACATCAAGATAAGTGTTTTACTTCATTAATTCAATTATGTCTTTGATTATTTGTGTGTATGCTTGCATGTTCTCCATGTCCGCTAATTTACTTGTGTGTTTGCTTAGGAATATGAAACTTAATTATTAAATATTGATTGGTTGTCTCTTATCTTAGTTGATTAATGATCTAGTAATGCGATAGGTCATTCGTTGTGTAATTAATGCTTGATTAATCTTTGTGAACCTTAGGCTATAGCACTTAGAGCGGTTGTAGGCTAAACCATACAAAGAGGGCCTTAGAGTTAGAGTTTATAATCCCTAGAGGGTTTTGTAGACGAGACCCTTTGGTAAGTTCAAAGAGTTAGGGATAAACGCATACCCTACGACTTTAGACACACAACGCGATTAAGAATAAGGACATGACAATTCAACCATCAATAGGAGATAATTAAGGAGTAATAAATACTAAGTGAACACATCTTTAAACTATCATACGAGCACACAATAATTAGACATAGACTACATACACCTTAGATTAGATAATTAGATAAGTAGAGTAATCGGTAGAAATACCAACCCCCAAATCCAAAACCCGAGATTCGTACCTTTCCATTTCCTAAAAAACATTAAAAGATAAAAAATAATCTTCCTCAACCCCAACCTTAGCGTAGTAACTTCTCACTAGCATTCCTATTCCCCTAGAGAACGATATCAATACCCGTGGCTTACCCTAATACTACACTACAACGATTAGGTTCACTGCCTAGGGTGTTATAAAACTTGCTCGAAGAAAAGGAAGTTCATTTGACCCCGAACGACGCGTGTAGCGTTATCACACTATGTCAACAAACTCCTTCAACTTGGCGGAGAAGCCTTCACAACGTTGCTTACACCTTTTTCTGGTACAAAGCTAAATACCGAGTCCGTAACACGGTGGACCAAACCAACGCGACTACTACACAACAACTATGTGAAATATCAAATACAAGATCTTTGCTACAAAAATTTTTTGGAGGAACAAATCAATCAAGGACCCCTTGCTTGGATGACTTGTAGAATGCTCGTGATCTCGCCTTAGAGAAGGACCTATATGAGAATCACTAAAGAAAGAAAGAAGAACAACTCTCTAGATCAAGTGATCTTTTGTTAGAAGAGAATGAGAGTATATGAGAGAATTAGTAAGAAGAGGGGTGAGTTAGAATGAAGAAATGGCTCTCTATTTATAGGCAAAACTTGCCACTGTTCCCCAGATCCCACGGATCCCTCCCTTAAGGGATCCGTCTAGTGTAAACCTAGGGATCCGTGGGACACTCCTCTTTGCCCATGGGTTTTTTGGTTATGGGTCATGGGTCATGGGTTATGGGTTGGTCCATGGGTATTTCTTTAGATACAATGTATCTAATGAGTACAATGTATCTAGTCAAGTGGGTATGGGTTAATATCATGGGTTATGGATATGATCCATGGGTTGTGATTATATGCAAACTATTTGGAGTTGCGGTTATCTCGACTCCTAAAAGAAAAGAAAAATAAACTAGAAGTGAAAAAGCATACTATTATGTGAGATAACCTGAGTGCTCCTAATTCATTGTTGCTTAAATGAATGTACCCGAAAACACATATTAGTTATGTGTCCTCTTTAGCATTCAAAAGACATGAGATGCAATGAAAACGGGTTTTTACTTTGTATTAATAATGAAAAAGCGATTTGTCCTAGACGTGAGAAATTGCTTTTGTGAAATTGATACGGGAAGAGGTATCATTTTCAGAAAATGTTTTGAAAAGAGGTTTCTATGAAAAAAAAAATGTTTTATCCTTTGAAAAGAAGATATGTATGTAGTTATGTGTTTGCAACTTGTACTTATTTTGAAAGAAATAAGAAAAACTATGAGTTATAAGTGGAAAACTTATCTTGGGTTTTGAAAAATTCCCGTATTGTTTGTGAGTTGTGCGTGAAATAGAGATCCTAGACTTAGAAAGAAGAAGGCTAGTGTTTACATACCTTGTAGAGTTAAAAAGTAAATTACGACGATTGTTCCATTAGTGTAGGATCGTAATATTTATTGTGTTGATGATTCGGGTGGTCTTGGATGATGGAAATACATGTTAGCCATTTAGAGAGAGAAAGATAAGAGAGGGTGTTTCTTGCTAGAGACTTGCTTTGTAAATTATCAAATATTAGATTGAGAAAGCACCACCCCTTCCATGGATGGAAGGGGTATTTATACTTACAGACTACACGACCTCCTGACGGCCTGTGGATCAGGTATACAGTGGGTAAAGACCCGTCCTTCCTCCACGGTGTTACACTAAACTATACTACGCTACAAACTAACTAATTAACTACTAAATAACGTAAATAACGACACGTCTATGAGCTAACATATGCTAGACCATAATTGGGGTGACCGACACTTTAACATGAAATTTCCAATTCCTAACAATCTCCCCCTAAGGGAGGCCACCCCATGAAATACATTTTGCATCCTAGCATTCTATTAAATCTTCTGTTCTGAGCTCGTAGACTTCTATTCTTCAAGTTTCGCAATCTTTGTGCTTTTGTAGCTATTCTTCAAAGTCCGCATAGTTTTGGATGTCATTAAAATTTGTGCTTTTAAATTTTAATGACTTCAGCGCTTTTAAATTTTTTCAGAAAATGAGTCATTGATTGAGGGGGAGAATGTTTCAAATTTATATCATCTAACGGACTTTCTTAATCATCCTACGTGCTTATCTGAAATATATAATTGCCTATGTTGAAGGACTAGGTTTCTAGGATGTGATTGTTAGGATTAGATAATTATAGATTGATGAAAACATTATTCCCTTGCTTTACATGATCTGATTGATATGTTGAATTGACTTTTATTAGTCGACATCGTTTGGGTGATGTCGACCACCATATATCAGTATGTGTGTTCACTAACGATGCGGTATATTGGTATATAAGAATGTTCCCGATCCGGATCCCACAATTGAAGATGATTGGATGCCGAAAGGAAAGGGTAACTATATCTTGGGTTGACAAATGAAGAAACGGAGCTTAATTGGACTTCTATGGAGTGTTGGCATGGAAAAATGCAACATAAGAGGTCTCACTGCATCAGCAGATGGTTTTCTTCTAAGTGATTGAAGAAACTGAGCTTAATTTTACCTCAGTTGGAATTAAAATTCAACGTAAGAAGTCTCACTGCATCTGCAAACGGTTTTCTTCCTGCCCTACAGCAACAACAGAAGCTTCTCAACCACCTAACGTATCTTTGTACAGGATACCATTTTTAAACAATTTTGTTTGTTTAAACTGTTTTTAAAATGGAAATTATTGTTTTGAAAATTAATTGGACTTAAATTTGAAAATCATCGGACTTCATGTTATCAAAACTCAAGTCACTCAATCATCGACTACGGTCATCGATTGAGGGGGAGAGTGATTTAAAATAAATTATTTTCAAACAATATTTCTTCATAAAAGTCCGGATTGTACAAAATAAGTGGTGATCTAAAGATTTAATGTTATGTCATGGTATGATTTTTAATTAAGAATCAAGATCTTTCAAAATGAAATTTTTTCTGTTCTTGTTTGATTGTGAAATTGTTTTATTTTACTTAAAGATCTCCTAAAAACTATCATACCTGACACTAACAATCTTTAATGTCTGTTATTGGTCCTCATTTGTCATTTTTCAAAATTAAATCGTGCCACGTCTTTCCCCTAAAAAATGATTTAAATCTATCGGGATCCAAAATCTCAATTGGTTTGAAATTTTTGATCGGGGGAGAGATCGTGATTTAAATCTCATATCGGTTTTAAAAAGGGTAATTGTTTCTAAAACACTCCTTCCCTCATGTGCCAAACGATTTTGTAATACATAATGCACATGATTGTGGAGGAGCATTTAACCAAAAACCAAAAGAGTATTTAAACAAAGGCACATATTCTCCCATGTTTTCTAAACCTTATTAAATCACTTGGGATCCAAAATCTCAATGGGTTTGATATTTTTGATCGGGGGAGAATCTGTGATTTAATAATGAAATTTGATAAAGGATGATCGATTTGATTCAAAAGTGCTAGTTCTCTCTAATATGTGCTAAACTCTTTCGTAGACGCACATATTGAGGGGGAGCAAATAGTTTCTTAATGGCTTTTACAATCGTGGAAGTGCTTCAAAAACATCTTGCCTCTATGTGATAAAATGATTTCAAATATCCTATGCACATATTGAGGGGGAGAATTTACCAAAGAAAATCAAAAGGCTGTTTCTAAGGAAATTGTGATCAAAGAAACTATTTCAAAAGAACTCTTGCCTCCATGTGCTAAACAATTTCCTAATCATATGCACATGTTGAGGGGGAGCATTTCTAAATGATCAAAAACAATTAAGGTACAAAATGTTTTGATTTTATATCACAAGTACCTTGATTGATTTTCCAAATGATTTTTTTCAATTGATTTCATGAAGGAAAGAACAATACCAAAAGACCGACCAATTTACTTTATGCATAGAGTTATAAGGATGGTTAGGTTAGGTATTCGTTCTCACGATCCGCTTGAGTCGGAGAGATCTACCCAGGACAATCCACTAGATAGTGTAGAGTCCTTAGGTATGATGAAAAAGGAGAAAAGTGAGATATGGGAAGAGTGCGGATCGAGACAGAGCTAGTAATCGAATAAACCCAACAAGGTTCTAGTTATGAAGTCTCGGTAAGAATCAAGGGGTTGAAGAATGAAAAGAAATGAATATGAAAAGGGTGAAAAGAAATAGCCCTCCAATAATTCAACCTTAGGGCGAGAATCGGGTTCAATACATATGCTACCGGTGTTTACTAAGGTAACACGGTATTGAAGACAAGACGTCATGGACCCAAGTGACGCTTGCACTAAACTTCCCAAGCTACTCAAGTTCCTCTTAAAAGGGCTTGTTTCATTCTCACGGGAACCGACATAATCTATCGACTTTCTCTTAGAGATTGTTGATATTGAAGAAGAGACCTCTCCTAGTCTCCGCATAGGAACCAAATGTGCACAATCGAGTCTAGAGCCAAGAGATCATCCACAATATCTCATTAGGACACTAAATTAATGAAGACTTGTTGTTTCACTCAATGTGGAAAGTAAGAATATTTTAAGAGTCCCACGATTATCCTTGTGGTATTGCCAGAACATCCGAGTGATATGTAAAAATACACAATGAAGATGGAAATCCTTCTAGAGCCAACATCAAACAAGCTCTTGGTGGGTGACATGTGAGATCTTCTCATAAGATCAAGCTTGTGACAACTGAATAGAAACGATGGGGAGATTCAATCTTGAATCAACCTTGGTCCAGGAATGGAATTGACGAATACTTTTGGAAAAACCGTTCGGTGTGCAAATCTTATTTTCTCTAGCACATCGAATGTGTATTCATGTTTTCAAATTCAGAAAGTATCTCTGATTGAAAAAATACTTTTGGAAAAACCGTTCGATGTGCGAATCTCTTCTTTTCTCTAGCGCATCGAATGTGTATTCTCTTTCAAATACAAAAGGTATTTTTGATTGAAAATTGATCTTTCTCATAAAACCTTCGTCGTATTGCAAAAATCTTTCTTCTAAGCAATACGCGATTGTTTTCAAATCATTTTCTATCAATCAGTAAATCTCAATTTGTTGGTTCACTCACTTCGTGTTGTCTTCTTTGAGACGTTCCGGTTTGAGAACAGCTAGAACAGCTGCGAAACTCGTCAAGGAGATTCTTCGTAATTATACCGATCACAGTAAGACTTGTAATCGATCAACGGGAACCGTGGGCGTGTACCTCAATTCAACGAAATTAATCAAAGACACTTTCGTGTGTTTTATTGCTAATCGTTGTTTGCGGTACATTTGGACGGTTGTACCGATCGAATTGAGAAGTCAATCCAAAGCCGCATGCTCACAAGATCCATACTTAATTGAAGAAATCATGACTTGTGCATATCTACGAACACGGCTCGATATTTTTATACTATGTTTACGCTTTCACTGCCGCAAATATCATGAGCCAAAGAAAGCTTCCGCTACTCGATAAAAGATGTCATGATCCGAAAGTGTGAGCATGTCGGTCCGAAAGTCACAACATCACATGAAGGCAACACTACAAAGGGTGATCCAGAGATTTACTGTGGCAGATGATCTCAATGAAAGCTCAAAGATCATCAAAGATGTGGATCAGTTAAAGGCCTCCACTAAAAGTACAAAACTATGCGGACTTTGAAGAATAGCTACAAAAGCGCTACAAAAGCACAAAGATTGCGGAACATGAAGAATAGAAGTCTACGAGCTCAAAACAGAAGATTTAATAGAATGCTAGGATGCAAAATGTATTTCATGGGGTGACCTCCCTTGGGGGGAGATTGTTAGGAATTGGAAATTCCATGTTAAAGTGTCGGTCACCCCAATTATGGTCTAGCATATGTTAGCTCGTAGACGTGTCGTTATTTACGTTATTTAGTAGTTAATTAGTTAGTTTGTAGCGTAGTATAGTTTAGTGTAACACCGTGGATGAAGGACGGGTCTTTCCCACTGTATACCTGATCCACAGGCCGTCAGGAGGTCGTGTAGTCTATAAGTATAAATACCCCTTCCATCCATGGAAGGGGTGGTGCTTTCTCAATCTAACATTTGATAATTTACAAAGCAAGTCTCTAGCAAGAAACACCCTCTCTTATCTTTCTCTCTCTAAATGGCTAACATGTATTTCCATCATCCAAGACCACCCGAATCATCAACACAATAATGTTTTCATCAATCTATAATCATCTAATCCTAACAATCACATCCTAGAAACCTAGTCCTTCAACATAGGCAATTATATATTTCAGATAAGCACGTAGGATGATTAAGAAAGTCCGTTAGATGATATAAATTTGAAAACATTCTCCCCCTTAATCAATGACTCATTTTTCGAAAAATTTAAAAGCTGAAGTCATTGATTGAGTTTGAAAATTTTATAAAACTCGAATCGATTGTTTTTAAAGCAACTCATTTACCACCACTTTTGAAAACAACAAATATTTTTTCGAAGAATTTTAGACGGAAAAACATTTGTGTAGGAACAAAGATCCTTCGACATACTTTCCTTAATTAGTTTTAGGATAAGTGCACGAAATATTTGAAAATTAGTTTAGCGTAGCACTTTCCTTTCTTGAAGGGCGGTTGCTATCGAAATAATAGCAAGCCATAGTTTAAGCACGGGTTCTGATCAAATAATCGTAAGCCATGTGTGAAGCAGGTTCTGATCGAAATAAGTGTAAGCCATATTTTTGAGACATGTTTAGAAAGAAATATTTACACCTCCTGCTCGAACTTCATCTATGGTCCCGTGCCATTGTTGAATGACATTTCTAAGACCATATATGTTATCGATACCAGAAGACATGTCTTTAGAAAACATATTTTTGGTATTTTTAAATTTTCTGATTTTTATGGGTTTTTGAAGATTTTATATTTTTCTATTTTGATTTTGTTGGTTTTATATTTTTGTATTTGGTTTTCTGAAAAATATATATACAAAGATAGAGTAGATGATATAGTTTAAGAGGATGATGATACGAGTACCGAGATAAAGATATCGAGTAGCACGTCAGAAGATAGAATTCGTCATCTCTTAAACTTCCACCACCAAAGCTTCGAGGCTCGAATAGAAGATAGAACATGAGCCTCGAGAAGAGAGACTTTGCGCTTCCCAAACTGAAAATCCATTAGATGAGCGATTCAAGCTCTCTTTCAAGTTTACCTTAGCCTGTGCGAAAAGCACACCATTATCATAAATCCCATTGCTCCTTTTAAGAACGATAATCGAGATTCTCCATTCGGGTTATATCATCAACAAGAACAAGAACGTATCATCCCACTCTTTAATTTTCTTCTCATATTTCATTACCATCAAGTCGAAGCAATGCATCCCCAACGAGTTGTCAAGAGACCACTTCCCCACGTAGATGAATTGATGCGATCGGTCTTAGACTAGAGCTCACGAACCCGAATACACATACCGAAGACAAAGAAACTTATACCATCAGTAGCATATTAAGTCCAATAGCCAAAGAATAACCCCGATGTATACTTTTCTCTCCCTCGAAGAAAGTGTATGAAGCTCAAGAACTCGAAGTACCGAATGCCCAAAAGAGAATAACCGATATCAAGAAGCGGGCGAATCACCGATTATCTCTGCGGAGGACTATCTCTGCGGAATTTTGAACTCCGGAATAAGTGATTATATCTCGAATCGATTAAGCACTCAAGTGAAACAACTAAGCACCCCAATGTACACAATTCTCTTTCCCGATGATTGCGATAACATCGAAATCATCACACACTTGTTTACCTCTTTTTATCTTTAGAAACTTTCTATTACATCACTTCCCCCACGCCGTTGGAATAATAACACTAAAAGCCTTGATGAGTAAAACTTTGAGTTTCTCTGCGGTCATGACATTTGTCTTCCTGGGATATCTTCAATCACTTAGAAGAATTAAGTTCATCAAATTTACTCGCTTTATGTTTAGATGCGTGTCTCCTTTCCCCTTGCTGGTTTTGACACTTCAGAATCAGCAAAACATTATAAGCCCAAATACTTGAAATCTGTTGAGAAGAACCTTAGAAGTATTTGTGAGAATCAACTTGCTAAAGTAGAATGTGAGCAAGTCTAATTGGGGATTAAATTCGACATTTCACTCTCCCCCAATTAGTGCTCTCCCCTAAACCGACAATCTGTTTGATAAATGCCCAGATTAAGAAGAAGTCTTTAGATCGTTAAATGCAACTCGTCTTTAGTCTTCTAACATGTAGCAGAAAATGTAGAACCGACTATAGACTCGACCTTCTTCAAGATTGTCCAGTTGGGGATTAGATAGTTAACATCTTCATCTCACCAAATGCGTTCCAATTACCTTATATGTAGCAAATCTCCTTAACTAAAATCCCTCCCAATCAAACAAGAACAGAAAGATGTTCATCAAAGAAATCAACCCAGCAACTAGAAGCACTTTGTCATTTAATCATATCAGCCCATGTGAAGATGTTAACCAACGGCTCTTAGAAGAAAACTCCATGTGAAGATGACCCGATAAGAAGAAGCTCGGTTCTTACATGAGTTTGGAGCCGTTTGACCATTTATTCTCAGAAATCAATCAACCATGCAGTAAATTCACACTTCTTCTCCCCCTCAAGAATTGCATACGGAGATGCCATTCTTGATTAAGTAAGTGAATATCATCAAAAAAGTATTCTATTCACACTTCTCCCCCGCAAAATTAGCACATGATGTCGCCATCGTCATTATAGTTGAGCAAGTGGAATAAGAAAAACAATCAACAGTAGTCCGGTTCACTTGATGTATGAAGCGCTTGGAAAAAGCATGAAGCAAGTTGATGAGAATGGTCATAATAAGAAGATTTCTCTTCTTCCGAAGATAATGCGCACTGTAGCGTACACATTTCTTTTCTTTGAGGAACGAGGAATGAACTGTTGTGTTCATACGTCATAAGAAGATTTCTCTTTTTTTGAAGATAATGCGCACTGAAACGTACACATTTCTTTTCTTTAGAGAACGAGGCTTAAACTGTTGTGTTCAAACGTCATAATCTCTCTCTTTTCAGCTCTCTTGGCAAAACATGTAATCAACCCCATTATCATTCAGTAGGCTCTTTGTCGTGACAGCTGATGGAGAAAACCCAATATGATGAATTTGAACCTGAAGTAAACTAACCCGAACTCGTGACTTAAACTTGCACATATGTAACAAAGAGCGGTGCCGAGACTTCATCCTCCATTGAATCTCTAAGTACTCTATACTCTTCATCCAACCAACCATCAAGTATAAGACGTACATTACCTCCTGAAAAACCACAATTGAATGCGACACTGAGCACTACAACGTAACTCCTTAAAGTGATAGTAATTTTGAGGTGGAAAGATACCAATTCCCCCAAGTGGAAAAAAGAAAAGGAAAAAGTCACCCAAAATAACTAGATTTCCATGTCTTAGTTTTTGATAATAAGCTCGAACAAGGATCTTGAAGAATATTCATCCATCCATCCCCGATGCCTTTAGATGCTAAGTACACTTGCCCGTGATATATCACTTCAACCTCAAATAAATAATAGTGAATTAACCCCGTTGTCACATCTTCTGGTCAAAAGCTCAACTCTAGCCTCCTTTGACGTTTTAAGAGAACTCTGATAATGGTTTCATCCCAACCATGGTTAAAAGCACATAACCCCGTAAAACCATGTAATAACCAAACTACCATGACGAATATCCAAACACACATCCAATTCATGAAATACACCATTTTATCCCTTCTTCGAAGCAGAAACCGTAGTACCAGCAATAAGATCCAAAAATACACCTTCCTTTCTCCAGGATGGATCCATCATTACAGGATTTTATAATTCTATAGTTTAAACCGAGAAATAGTTTCTTTTGCGGGATTTTACAAAACCAAGAATAAACCGTAAGAAAGATCCGGAAATGCACTTTACTTTTACCAGGATGTTTCCATTGTCACGGGATTTTACAAGTCTATGATTTAATACGAGAAATAGTTTCTTTCGCGGGATTTTACAAAATCAAGACTAAACCGTAAACAACGTCAGCTTGAATGTGTTATGACAATTTTGGTTTCGGTGAATATCTGTTTTAGGGGAACATGCTTTTGTTCATTAGTGGTTCATTATCCAACATCAACACTATCATCAACCATCCAATAAACACTTTGGAAAACACATCATCCACATATTCTGTCGGCTGTTGCTGTGACCACTTGGTGAAGTAAACCCGATATACCAAACTTGATTATGAAGTAAAATTCCTCAGATTTGCTACTTAAACTTGTACTAATCCTTGTGAAAAAGAAACGGTGTACCCAATGTACAAAACCTCTTGACATTCTCAACTGAGTGAGACATCGAAGTGATAGTTACGTTGTGGATTAAGCGAGAAAGAATCACAAACGTAATTAAATAGCCAAGTCTTTATCACATTCAATGAACGCCCAAACAAGTCATCTTAGCGGAAGGGTAGAAAGAAAAAAGTCGAAATAAGCAAACAAGCCCGGAAAACCTTACTTCAATTCTAAATAAGACATACCGTATGAACAACCTCATGCATCCAACCGAAATCTCATTCTAAGGCCCACGACACATTGCCTAACAATATCAGGCCCATAACCATAGAAACATGCATTCGGCCCATCACAAAAAAATAACCACGAACCAATCTCAGCAAAACCTAATCCCACGGGTATAAAATACAACATTCTTATACATTACCCTAATAATTCTCACTATCCCAACTCTAATCTCACATGTATCCGCCTCCCAATCTCCAAAAAATATCTGTCACCAAAATTCATCCAATCACACCTAAGCAAATGAGCCAACAACTTAAGCTCATATCATTTTATTAGAGAACAAGAACTCATTCATTCCTTTAAGCGTTCAAAGCTCCTACATTAATCCAAGCGACAGGGATGTCATGGTGCTTTGATGACATCTCCTCATGATTAATTAAAACCAGGAAGGTATTCTTTGTTTTATGTTGTAACTGGTACGAACGAATGGTAGGATAAAACTTGTAAAGTTTTGTTCTTTCCTTTAACAGGTTCAGATATAAAACGGGAATATTATTTCCACATGGATCGATGATGATGTGTTCACCAAAAAAAACATCTTTGAAAGATTAGTATAGAGTTGAACAACTGAGATCCCTTGTACTTGGTTTCCTTATTTTGAGTCAATTGAAAAGTTTAAAGAAGGTTTTGGAGTTGATTGTTATGAGGTTAGAATAGAATGGGATTGTTGTTGGAGTTGGTTTTTGTTTCTGATCTGTTGATCATTTCAGCTCGATTTCTTGACTGGAAACACCATGTACTGATGATGGTTGTTATCTGAGGTCATGTGTTGTTTGGTAAATGGTATAGTTGTTGAGTCTTTCATTTATCTTCTTTTTCTTTTGACACAAGTCGCTACTCGTCAAGTCGCTACTCTTCAAGTCGCTACTCGTCAAGTCGCCACTCGTCAAGTCGCTACTCGACAAGTCGCTACTTGTCAAGTCGCTACCACTTTCAAAACTCACAAGTCGCTAACTTATAAATATAAGTCGCTTCAGTTTTTTAAGAGTCAAGTCGCTATTCATTTTCAGTTAACAAGTCGCTTGTCATTCAATAATGACAAGTCGCTACATAGCACTGATAACAAGTCGCTTATAAAGAAGCAGCTTTTGACAACTCGCTAACAAGAATATTTGACATTTTTCCGGCGTTTTATTCCGACTATGTTTCCGTTCATCAACAAGTTTACCCAGAAAAATATCAAAAAAATACATCTTTTTTACCCATTTTGACCATAAACACAGTATACCAATAAACTAGTAACTCATTTGACCACTGTTTCGACTTTAAACCTCTGACCATGTGACCATATGACACAACAGATAATAGACTGAGATATTTTGTTAAAGACCAAATACAGGAAACTCAAAAAGTTGTATAAAAAACTGATACTTAAAAGGTTGTTTTAAAAAAACTGATATTACATAAAAGTGGGAAAACAAAACTTTTGACACACAAAAATGGTACACAATCAGTTTTAAAAATGAGTATCAAAAATCAACAAACAAAGTAACCATGGAACTAAACCACACAAATCAACACAACACAAAAACCTTGGCTCTGGTACCATTTGTAGGATCGTAATATTTATTGTGTTGATGATTCGGGTGGTCTTGGATGATGGAAATACATGTTAGCCATTTAGAGAGAGAAAGATAAGAGAGGTGTTTCTTGCTAGAGACTTGCTTTGTAAATTATCAAATGTTAGATTGAGAAAGCACCACC